>CM033469.1:9472933-10011195 GCA_019447015.1 Hymenochirus boettgeri
TGGTGAACCAATTTTCTCAGAGCCTCTTCAGCCATTAGATCTGCTAAATGTCATCTACAGCCAATGGCTTCACCAATATTTAGTGACATATTCATTGCTCCGGAATATTTACAACTCTCCCATTGTCAGTGGTGAAAGAGAAAGTGAATTTAGTAAATTGGTCCTTGATTATGAACTTGCATTTACTGCATCAGTAAAATACTGTGGGGCGACCACTTATTACAATATTTGGCTGTATGTAATACGCACTGGCTGGTAAATAAACTGCAGGGTAACAAGCATCTTTCAAAGTTTTATCAGGAACTTCTATATTAATTTGTAGACATAAAAATGTGCTAGAGACAAGAATACTGGGGTCAGGGGGTGTGGCTTTTGCATGACGTACATGGTGCCTGTGGTATAAAGCCTTCATTACAAAAACCTATTAATTACACGTACTATATGAAACTTACTAAGTCTTACAATGTATAGGTGTTCTTTGATGAAAAGCCTTCACATAGAGGTAAAAATAAACAAAAAAAAAATAAGTTTAGTTCTCCTTTAAGTTCAACAGAAGGCAGTCAGCCTGGGGTGTGGTGGTGTTTAGGAGAACTCCTAAACACCACACAACACCTCTCCCTTGCGTGGGACATTGGGTGATTTATTAAAACAACCTGTGAGTACTAGGGGTCAGCTCCCACAATCCACCTTAGCTGGGTAAACCCCCCGCTAAGTGTCTGCGTACAGGCACATGTTTCTCTAGAGCTCAACGATCAAAACAGGAAGTTGCTCCTTTCTTTCCTAGAAGCTGACAGCCAATCACATTACAGCATAGAGATCCTCCCCCTCCTGACCACAGAACAGGGATTTCAGTTTTTTGTTCAAGCACATTCAATGCTCTGTCCTAACAATTATAAATCCTTTACTTACATACAAAAAAAAAAGTAATCTTCGCGTGTATTTCATAGATAGCATGGATCTAAAATGGAATACAAATTTCGCAAAAATAAAAAAAATAGAAGTAAGTCTGGGGATAGAAACCGGCAACATGTACATTTACTCGTCTTGCTAAAAGAAGAGCTCTACCCTCAGGCTAACAAAGATTCTATAGAGATCACTGGTACATGTAGAACATTTTACTACATAGTGGAAACAAAAATAAAGGCAAGTCTGGATATTCAAACTTGCGACCTTCTGAACTGTGTGTTTCTAAAACTGACTCAAAATAATGAAAGGTAATGGACACTTCGCTGCCAGGTAAGTTAAAGGGTCGCTCCTCCTACTGCTCCGTACCATCAGTATGGCAACTGCAATAGTGGTATAAGGAAGGGGACGCCATGCAGTGATAACGGTTCGTGTGGACCGAAACATGTCAGAATAAAGTTGTTTCAGCTGTTACACTGAGTGGCGTCCCCTTCCTTATACCACTATTTTCTAAAACTGACGTCTTACCAGGTGAGCCACAGTGAATAAGCTGAAATGTTAGTACATTTAGAAGCCATATCTTTTTTTGGAAAATATAGAGACAAAAAAAAAAAAAGTTAAGCTGGGGTAATGAACTGGACCTTGAACTGTGTATTTCCAACCTGGTGCCTTACCCGGTGCGCCAAACTAAATAAGCAGAGAATCCAGCTACATCTGGAAGCATTATCTTTTGCTAGGAAAGCTGCTTGTTACCCTGTAATTTATTCACCCGCAACTCACACAGACTGGTAAATAAATTGCAGGGTAACAAGCAGCTTCAAAGTCATATCAAGGACTTCCATATTGGTGTGGAGACATCTGTATAAAAAATACTCTGTACATAGAGACAGTGAATACGGGGTCAGTTAAGAATCTATTACTTATCAGGGATTCCATACGGTGTATAGACATCGATAGAAAATACTCGTACATAGATACAGTGAATACTGGGTCAGTTATGAATCTATTACTTATCAGGATTCCATATTGGTGTAAAGACATCTGTATAGAAAAAACTCTGTACATAGAGACGGTGAATACTGGGTCAGTTCAGAATCTATTACTTATCAGGGATTCCATATCGGTGTGTAGATATTGTATAGAAAATACTCGTACATAGAGACAGTGAATACTGGGGTCGTTACAGAATCTATTACTTATCAGGGATTCCAATTGTTATATGACATCTGTATAGAAAACACTCTGTACATAGAGATAGTGAATACTGGGTCATTTACAGAATCTATTACTTATCAGGGATTCCATATTGGTGTATAGACATCTGTATAGAAATACTCTGTACATAGAGCAGTGAATACTGGGGCAGTTACAGAATCTATTACTTATCAGGGATTCCATATTGGTATATAGACATATGTATAGAAAATACTCTACAAGAGACAGTGAATACTGGGGTCAGTTACAGAATATATACTTATTCAGGGATTCCATATTGGTATATAGACATCTGTATTAGAAAATACTCTGTACATAGAGACAGTGATACTGGGTCAGTTACAGAATCTATTACTTATCAGGGATTACATATTGGTGTATAGACATCTGTATAGAAATACTCGTACATAGAGACAGTGAATACTGGGGTCAGTTACAGAATCTATTACTTATCAGGGATTCCATATCGGTGTGTGTATAGAATTGTATAGAAAATACTCTGTACATAGAGACAGTGAATACTGGGGTCAGTACAGAATCTATACTATCAGGGATTCCATTTGGTGTATAGACATCTGTATAGAAAATACTCTGTACATAGAGACAGTGAATACTGGGGTCAGTTACAGAATCTACTTATCAGGGATTCCATATGGTGTATAGATATATGTATGGAAATACTCTGTACATAGAGACAGTGAATACTGAGGTCAGTTACAGAATCTATTACTTATCAGGGATTCCATATCGGTGATAGACATCTGTATAGAAATACTCTGTTACATAGAGACAGTGAATACGGGGTCAGTTACAGAATCTATTACTTCAGGGATTCCATATCGGTGTATAGATATATGTATAGAAATACTCTGTACATAGAGACAGTGAATACTGAGAGTCAGTTACAGAATCTATTACTTATCAGGGATTCCATTATGGTTTGTATAGACATCTGTATAGAAATACTCTGTTTATAGGACCTGAATACTGGGGTCAGTTACAGAATCTCTTACTTATCAGGGATTCCATATTGGTGTATAGACATCTGTATAGAAAATACTCTGTACATAGAGACAGTGAATACTGGGGTCAGTTACAGAATCTATTACTTATCAGGGATTCCATATTGGGTATAGATTATCTGATAGAAAAATACTCTGTACATAGAGACAGTGAATATGGGGTCAGTTACAGAACTATTATTATCAGGGATTCCATATGGTGTATAGACACTCTGTTAGAAATACTCTGTACAAGAGACAGTGAATACTGGGGTCAGTTCAGAAATCTATTACTTATCAGGGATTCCATACGGTTGTATAGACATCTGTAAAGAACATTAAAGAAAATACTCTGTACATAGAGACAGTAAATACTGGAGTCAGTTACAGATTCTATTACTTATCAGGAATTCCATATCGGTGTATAGACATCTGTATAGAAAATACTCGTGACATAGAGACATGAATACTGGGGTCAGTTACAGAATCTTTACTTATCAGGGATGCCATATCGGTGTATAGACATCTGTATAGAAAGAATACTCTGGACATAGGACAGTGAATACTGGGGTCAGTTACAGATCTATTACTTATCAGGGATTCCATTCGGTGTATAGACATATTTATAGAAATACTCTGTACATAGAGACGGTGATACGGGGTCAGTTACAAAATCTATTAGTTATAGGGATTGCCATATCAGGTTGTAAGACCATATTACTAGGAAACACTCGGTACATAGAGACGGTGAATACGATAGGGGTCGTTACAAAATCTTTATATCAGGGATCCATATCGTGTGTTAGAACTCTGTATAGAAAATCTTCTGGTACATCAGAGTACGTGTGAATACTGGGTCAGTACAGCATCTGTACTTATCAGGGATTCCATATGGGTATAACAAACACCTCTATGCAAGAGACGTAAAATACTGGGTCAGTTACGAATCCTATCATTATCAGGGGATTCCCATAATTGGGTATGACATCGTATGGAAAATACTCTGTACATAGAGAAAGGAATACTGGGCGTCAGTTACAGAATCTATACTTATCAGGGATTCCATATTGGGTATAGGAATCTGTATAGGAAAAATTATCTGTAAATGAGACGGTGAATACTGGGTGTCAGTTACAGACACTGATACTTACGACAGGGATCATATTGGTTGTATGACATCTGTATAAGATAATAGTCGTAACACAGAGACGTGAATACTGGGGTCGGTCAGAATCTATTTACTTCTCAGGGGGATTTCCATATTGTTGTAAGCCATCTGTATTAGAAAATACTCGTACATAGAGACGGTGAATATGGGGTGCAGTTACAAAATTCTAGTACATCAGGGATTCCATACGGGTGGTAGACATCTGTATAGAAACAATCTGTGTACATAGAGAAATTTGAATACTGGGATCAAAACAATATATTACTTATCATGATTCCATTGGTATAGCCATCGTATAGGAAAAATACCTCTGTATAGAGACGGGGAATACTGGGTCGGGTACAGAATCTATACCTACAGTATATGTATTAATACCAGTAATTCTCAATATTATACAGTATTCCTGTACCAACCAGAACTACAGTATATGTATTAATACCAGTAATTCTCAATATTATATAGTATCCCTCCTTATAGTACCAACCAGAACTACAGCATATGTATTAATACCAGTATTCTCAATATTATATAGTATCCCTGTACCAACAGAACTACAATATATGTATTAATACCAGTATTCTCAAATTATAATATTCCTGTACCAACCAGAACTACAGTATATGTATTAATACCAGTAATTCTCAATATTATATAGTATCCCGACCAACCGAACTACAGTATATTGTAAATACCAGTAATTCTCAATATATATCAGTATCCCTGTACCAACCAGAACTACAGTATATGTATTAATACCAGTAATTCTCAATATTAAATAGAATCCCTGTCCAACCAGAACTACAGTAATGTATAATACCAGTATTCTCAATATTATATAGTATCCCTGTACCAACCAGAACTAAGTATATGTATTAAAATCCAGTAATTCTCAATATTATATAGTATCCCTGTACCAACCAGAACTACAGTATATGTATTAATACCAGTAATTCTAAATATTATATAGTATCTCGACCAACCAGAACTACAGTATATGTATTAATACCAGTAATTCTCAATATTATATAGTATCCCTATACAACCAGAAACTACAGCATATGTATTAATACCAGTAATCTCAATATTATATAGTATCCCTGTACCAACAGAACTCAATATATGTATTAATACCAGTATTCTCAATATTATACAGTATTCCGTACCAACCAGAACTACAGTATATGTATTAAACCAGTAATTCTCAATATTTATAGTATCCCTGAACCAACCAGAACTACAGTAATGTGTAAATACCAGTAATTCTCAATATATAGTATCCATGTACCAACCAGAACTACAGTATATGTATATAACCAGTAATTCTCAATATAAATAGAATCCCTGTGCCAACCAGAAACAGTATAGTTATTAATACCATAATTCTCAAATATATAGTATCCCTGTACCAACCAGAACTAAAGTATAGTATTAAAATCAGTAATCTCCAATATTATATAGTATCCTGCCTACCACCAGAACTACAGTATATGTATTAATACCAGTAATTCTCAATATTATATAGTATCCCTGTACCAACCAGACTACAGTATATGTATTAATACCAGTAATTCTCAATATTAATAGTATCTCTGTTACCAACCAGAACTACAGTAAATGTATTAATACCATAATTCTCAATATTATATAGTATCCCTGTACCAACCAGAACTACAGTATATGTATTAATACCTGTAATTCTCAATATATAGTATCCCTGTACTAACCAGAACTATAGATATGTATAATACCAGTTATTTCTTAATATTATATAGTATCCCTGTACCATTCAGAACTACAGTATATGTATTAATACCAGTAATTCTTAATACTATTAGATCCCTGTACCAACCAGAACTACAGTATATGTATTAATACCAGTAATTCTCAATATTATATAGTATCTCTGTACCAACCAGAACTACAGTAAATGTATTAATACCAATAATTCTCAATATTATATAGTAACCCTGTACCAACCAGAACTACAGTATATGTATTAATACCTGTAATTCTCAATATTATATAGTATCCCTGTACTAACCAGAACTACAGTATATGTATTAATACCAGTTATTTCTTAATATTATATAGTATCCCTGTACCATTCAGAACTACAGTATATGTATTAATACCAGTAATTCTTAATACTATATAGTATCCCTGTACCAACCAGATCTACAGTATATGTATTAATACCAGTAATTCTCAATATTATATAGTATCTCTGTACCAAAATACCAGTAATTCTCAATACTATATAGTATCCCTGTACCAACCAGATCTACAGTATATGTATTAATACCAGTAATTCTCAATACTATATAGTATCTGTTCAGGTCACCTACTATAAATCAGTCTCTGGGAAATGCAGGCACGGTCAATACCAGGAGAAGGCAATTTGTTCAGGTCACCTACTATATAAATCAGTCTCTGGGAAATGCAGGCACGGTCAATACCAAGTGAAGGCAATCTGTTCAGGTCATCTGTTCAGGTCACCTACTATAAATCAGTCTCTGGGAAATGCAGGCACGGTCAATACCAAGTGAAGGCAATCTGTTCAGGTCACCTACTATAAATCAGTCTCTGGGAAATGCAGGCTCGGGTCAATACCAAGTGAAGGCAATCTGTTCAGGTCACCTACTATAAATCAGTCTCTGGGAAATGCAGGCACGGGTCAATACCAGGTGAAGGCAATCTGTTCAGGTCACCTACTATAAATCAGTCTCTGGGAAATGCAGGCACTCACCCCTTGCGAATCAAGGGTTTGCCGGTCCTGCGCACTCCACGGAGACCAAAGCTAAAGGTCACATTTCTATTCTCTGCCTCTAAACTAATTCCGTCGGCGTGGGTCGACACGGTAGATCATCGCCCATCCCTCTTCAAATCTTCCTGGGCATACCGTAAGCAGGGCAATCCTGGCTGGTATGATCTGCCTAGTCGTAACGATTTGCCTGTGACATGGCCATTAATACGTCAAATCTAGACTGGGGTTACCCTACCGTTCTTAGCATCATGCACAACCAATGAGTTTGTTACCCATTGCCCCAAGCGTTGTATTTTATATGTTGTCCCTCCCACCACATACAAGCTCCAGTCGGGCGAGGGAGTCTCATTCTTACTTTGTCAAGGGCACTTCGTATCGAATTTGATAAATAATTTATATATAGTATTCTTACCCATGTAAAATGAAATTGTATTTAATTTTTATTTATCTTATAATTGCACAGGTATATCCCTTGTTTGTATACTCTGTAATTTTAATAAAGGACCAGCACTGTTTACCCAAGTGGCGCTTTATAAATAAATGATAATACATACATAGATTAAAAAGGAGTAGGGGGAGCACTTAGAAGACATCCATTTTTTATGTTTTCGGGTGAATATAATAAGATAACTTCAGTTAATGTATTAATCCCAATTAAAATCTCTAATACTAATCATATAAATGATATCGAGAATAAAAACAAATTAAATTAACAACAACCCTTTTTTAAAAGCATGCACACCTAACAGGGAAAAAAATTCAATAAATTCAATAAGCAACAAACATGAAGCACCTTACCGTTGATCCGGTTGATAACTACGATCGACATCCATCTAGTCCCAAACTTTATAGCCCACTCTATAGGACCTCCCTATCCTAGCATTAGGATACCAGATGTAGGGAGTGGGTAATGGGAACCTTACAATACTTGATCTATGTTTGACAAACTTGTATTGGTAAGTGTATCGGAGCAATGCTGCTATTGGCCAACAAGTACTTTTCAAAATGGTGACCCTTAAAAGTGTACCTAAAAATTTATCACACACGTATAATAGAGATACGTAAGAGGACTCTAGCCAAACTTGCAGAACATTGGAAATTTTTAAACCAGATGAATTTTTGCTACGGAGAATTTTATTTTTTTTTTGTGTTTGTTCCCTAAATTTTACCAGAATTTTTATTAATTTCTGCATATTGGTTTATGACATGAAAAGGTTATAATGGGTGCCGCAAAGACGTAGAGAACTGTCTTGCCACCCAGTTTGTTGAAGATCCTAGGATAGTTCAATGGAATATGGGGGATAACTGTAGTTGGTAGGAGGCCCAGTGCAATAAATTTTGTTGCCCACGAAGAGGATAATCATCGATTATAGATTTTCGATTAGAAGTTTTTAGTATTAGTATTCGTGCATTTAAGTGGGTGGTGGAATACGATACAGTCCCTGTTGGTTTACAATGCTGGTGCGGTGTCAATAAAATTGCCTTTGTTGACTGGAGAAGTTTTTAATGAATGATTGTTTAACGATGTTTAAATGTGAACATGCGTATAGGTAATTCAGAATTAGCACATGCAGACAACAGTATTTATTATTGCAGATGGGCATGTAACTGCATTGTTGGCTGTAAGAAAGCAACACAAAATTGGGACATGTGTAAAACATTGTTGACAATGGTTTTGAATTTTGAATCATTTCTTACAAGCATTGACAAACTCAGGTCAGGTGCACCAGGAAGATAAATGGCCCAAGTTAGAAGAAACCAATGCAAGCAAAAATGAAGAAATATATGTCATTCACACAGATAGTCATTGTTTTTTTCATCCTCCTCTACTTGTTATTTATTTTTATATGCATTATTATTATGCGAGGTTTTTCATAGTCTATCAAGGGACAACCCCCATTTTGGAGAGCCAATAACAATGGGAACCGGGGTCAGGCTTCCTCCTCCGTGCTCCATCAAGTTGAGGCTTCCTCCTATTGGGGTTTCTGTTCCTTGGTCTCCTGTGGATATACGAGCCTGCATTTTACGTTAATGCACTTTTGGAATCAGCCTTCCTCCAATAGGCTGTCTCTTCTCTCCTGGCCAAGACTATCTGGGGGTTTTACTTGCATTCAAGGCCCACCAAGCCTGGGTAGCTCATGGAGGAAATGGGTGGGGTAGCAAACTTTCCAATTCTGTAGTCCTTGAGCTGTTCATGCCATCAAATAAGTATCTGATTGACTTGGTTGGGGGGCGCATTTCTAGGTCTCCTCTCCGGATCAGTGATAGGGACATTCAGCACTTACCTGACATCATCATTCTGTGCAATGAGGGATTCAGCAATGCCTTTTTACTCAGTTATGGTTTATGGATGGGGCTTCTGGCCGCTGTCTAGTTTTGTTTTCAAGCATTTTTTAGCACCCTCGAACCTTACCGGACAGTATTTAATGAGGCCGAAGTACAGAGGTCACTTTCAGCTGTTGGTGCTGTCGGTCAGTGTTGTTGAGATCACAATGATCCGCGGCCTAGTTCTGCCCAATGGAAAAAACACTGTGTTTTGGTAGAGGATATTTCCATATTGACCATCTAGGTGCGGGCGGACTATTTAGGCTGTTATTTATACCAAATGTCATGTAATTTTATTAAGGCTGAAATTAAACACAACAAAAATTACCATTTATTTGTGAAAAAAAAAGTTCTCTGATACTGGCCTACAAACGACAATGAATTCTGCTGCTGTTGTACAGATATAATATTTAGGGAGTGGTCCTTACGCGGTCCGTTTTGGTCTAATGGGTGGAGTTGTTTATTTAGGTTTAGTGTTGTATGTATTGGGTTATTTCTTAGTATATGCGTACATGCTTGGGCACGCAGGGCGCGTTCTACAGATTTTTACACATTCAATCAGGGGACCCTGCCCCACAAAGCTTGCAATCTCAATACATGAAATGTACCACAATACAACCTTTCAAAGTAGGTGCTTGTTAGTGATGTGGGGGAACCGGAGTGCCCGGAGGAAACCCACGCAAGCCCAGGGAAACATACAAACTCCTTGCAGATGTGGTCCAAGGGTGGAATCGAACCTCAGAACCTCAGCCTGCAAGGCATCAGCACTAATCACCATGCGTCTATGAGTAGGAATAATAACCTGCTTTAGATGTTCTTGCAAATAAACAGTATCTGAATATTTGAAGTAACATTAGCATTACTTTCTAATAATATTATTTGCACAAATTAGAGATGACTGATGTTTTTGTGCAGAATGTAAAAGCATAAATAATAAATGTGCTATTTTACTTAGGGCTTGAAATTGTCCGCTATAACAAGGAATGTCAAAAGAACTTAAAAATCTCATTGCACTGTAACAAAAGCTTTAGAAAATCTAATTACAAAAAGACACCAATTATTCACACGTTCACAATGTCCTGTTACTTTCCTGTAAAAATCAACACTTAATTGGACAAAATGTTTTAATTTATGAGGTTTTTCAGTAATCAGTAATATTACATATTAATAAACATTCATCGTGATAATGAATTGATTTGTCTTAAAGTGGTAATGAAAGTAATATTACGCATATTTGTTTAAAGTTTTACAGGGCCGCCTCTAATAAGCAATGGTTAGACAAAACCCTCAGGCAAACATTAAGAGAGGTGCCAGCCAGGCATAAGACAGACAAATAAAACTTTATTTGTGCAAAAATTTTTTTTTAAGTATACCAGTCACACTGTGGGCAACTAGGATATTTACCAGTCACCGTGTGGGTACTATGATGATATAATCAGTCACACAGTTGGCACTGTGATATTTACCAGTCACACTATGGGCACAATGCTTGTACCAGTCCCTGTGAGCACTATGCTATGTACCATCCACTGTGAGTAAATGTGCTATGTGCCAGTCACCTGTGAATCTATTATGTTACCAGTCACACGGTGGGCACTGATATATACCATTCATACTAAGAGCAGTATGCTTATGTACTAGTCACACTGTGGGTACTAAAATATTATACCGACACCACTGTGATTTACTATGATATGTACCAGTCCCACTGAGCACTATGATACAGTACCAATCACACTGTGGCAGAGAGAGAGTAGAAGGTGAATAGATAATAGAGATTGCAGGAGAAAGAAAGTGTGAGAGATAGAAATAAGACTGCGAGAAGAGAAGAAGTAAAAGATAATATATATAGAGACTGCAGGAGAAAGAGGACAGAGAGAGAGAGAGAGAAAGAAAAGGTGTAAATAAGGGAATAGAGCTGCAAAGAAGAAAATAATAACAAGCAGAGGAATGAGAGATGGGGGTGAGAGATGACTACGGAGAGAGAGAAGAGATAGAGGTATACACTCAGGGAAAGAAAGAAGAGATAGAGAATAGAAGAACGGCAGAAGACAAGATTGTGTGGAGAGATAGAGATAATAGTGATGGGACCGTTACTTTCTGTTCTCACTGGAACTTTACTGTCTTTCCTCACTGTATGGGACCTTACCCAGTTGCCGCCTCTCTAATAGGCAACGTGGGAGCAAAACCTCGGATGTGCACATTAAGAGAGGTGGCAGCCAGGCCAGTAAAAAAAAATTATAACTTTTTTTTTGAAGTATAGCAGTCACACTGTAGGCACTTGATATTAGTCACACTGTGGGCACTGATATGTAACCAGTCACACATCCTGGGCCTGATATGTAACCGTCAACACTGTGTGCACAGTATATACCAGTCACACTGTAGGCACTATGATATGAGTCACACTGTGGGCACTGAATGCCATCACCTGGCACTGAAGTCCAGTCACACTGTGTGCACAAGATATGTAATCCGATCACACTGTGGCACTGTAAATTTACCAGTCCACCGGTGAATAGCTAGTGTACCAGTCACGCGATGTCACAATCTGTGAGCACTATGCTATAGTAAACCAGTCACACTGTGATCCCATGCTATGTACCAGTCAAACTGTGAGTAATCTGCATATGTGCCGTCACACTGTGGATCTAATAGTTACCAGTCACACTGTGGGCAATATTATATGTACCATCACACTGTGGGCATAGCTATGTTACTGCAAACTGTGGGTACTATAATATGTACCAGACCACTGTGTTTCACCATATATGTAAACGATCCAACTGTGACGAGAGAAGAGAAGGTGAGAAAAGAGAGAAGGTGAGAATAGAGATAGAGACTGCAAGTATAGATAGATAAAGTGAGAGAGGATAGATAGACTGCAGGAGAAGAGTTGTGAGATAGAGAATGCAGGAAAGTGAGAGAGAATGTATAGAGGGAGACTACAAGAGAGATATATGGATAACACGGTAGGAGAGAGTAAAAGTAAAATATGAGAATATAGACTGTCAGAGAGAAAAGTGTGTGAGAGAAATAAAGATAGAAATGTATGGGACTTTACGGTCTGTTCTCCTGTGTTAGGGACTTTACTGTTCTATTCTGATTGTATGGATCTTTACGTGGCTGTTTTCATGTATGGGACCTTTACTGCTGTTCTCACTGTAAGGGACCTTTACTGTCTGTTCTCACTTATGGGACTGTCTGTCTGTGTATCACTGTATGGTGTCCTTTACGTGTCGTTACTCACTGTAAGGGACCTTACTGTCTGTTCTCACTGTAAGGGACCTTTACTGTCTGTTCTCACTGTATGGACCTTTACTGTCTGTTTCTCACTGTGGGGACCTTTACTGTTTATTTCTTATTGTATGGGATCTTTACGGTCTGTGTTCACTGTATGGGACCTTTTACTGTCTGTTCTCACTGTAAGGACCTTTACTGTCTGTTCTCTACTGTAGTTGGACCTTTCACTGTCTGGTTTCTCATGTAGGGACCTTTACTGTCTGTTCTCACTGTATGGGACATTTACATTGTGATCACTGTTGGGTCCTTTTACTGTCTGTTCTCACTGTATGGGACCTTACTGTCTGTTCTCACTGTATGGGACCTTCCTGTCTGTTCTCACTGTAAGGACCTTTACTGTCTGTTCTTACTGTATGGAAATGACTGTCTGTGATCACTGTATGGGTTCTTTACTGTCTGTTTCTCACTGTATGGACCTTTACTGTCTGTTTCACTGTATGGGCCTTTACGGTCTGTTCTCACTGTAAGGGACCTTACTGTCTGTTCTCACTGTATGGGACATTTACTGGTCTGTGAACCCTGTATGGGACCTTTACTTTCTGTGATCACTGTATGGGACATGTGAACCCTCCAGTTCAGAAGCTATTGTTAGGTCAGCCTTCAGTTCATTATGAACTGAGGACTGACCTAGCAGTGTCTACTGAACTGAAGGCTGACCAGCCATATCTGCTGGCCTGAGGGCTGACCAACAGTGTGTGCTGAACTGGAAGGCTGACCTAAAAATGGTAAAAAAAATTGCTTGTATATATGTGCCAAGCAGAGTGCCTCCAAATAGAGCCGGTCAAGTCTGCCCAGGTGACTAACCCATACAAATTTGCCCACACTAAGGTGTGGCTGTTTCATAACAATTTTGCCCCCAATGGACTGTACATCAGTTTGCACCAGTGACTGGTACATACAAGTTTGTCCAAATTGAGTGTAACTGGTACAACAAGTTTGCCCACATTGAATGTGACTGACCACTACAGTTTTCACAATTGAGTGTGAATGGCACATGCAAGTTGCCCACATTTATGTGTGTAAGTTTGCCCCAGTGGGTGTCAATGACACTATAAGTTTTCCCCAATTGAGTGTGACTGGACACAGAAGTTTGCCCACTTGGTGTGACGCACAATACAAGTTTTTTTTCCACATTGAGAGTAACGGGCACATACAGGTTTGTCACTGTGAGTGTGACTAATATATACAAGTTTTTCCCACCATGAGTATGACTGGGCACATAAAGATTGCCCACATTGATTGTAACAGGCCATACAGGTTAGACTACCTTTATAACTGGTACATACAAGTTGCCCACCATGATGTTTGACTGGTACAACACAGTTTGCCCACAATAAGTGTGACTCAACTGAGTATTGTAAAACTAATTAGACCTCATAGTTAAGAGGGGCATTAACATTGGCGTAATAGACAGAAATACTGTGTACATTACTGTAAATTGTTCCAGACCCCCCGGTCCACCCCTATTTTTCATCATGTCCCTAAAACTCACAAAATCCATTCTCCATACAGGTAGACCTATTGTCGCTGCTATACACTCGCTTAACAAAAAATTGTCCCAGTTAGTAGATTATTTACTCCAACCTCTGATTATGAGCCTTCACTCATATATCAAGGTTACCACTAAATACTGAATTATTTGGATACGCACTAGTGGAAGAAGGATACATGGTAGCAACTACAGATGGTGTATCCCTATATAACTGCATTTTACATTATATTTGACCTGGCAAATCCAGATGTCACTCACAGCCCCTTTAATCCTAAAAATGAGCAGATAGACACCAATTATTCAGTTGGGAATGATATTAGGCCACAGTTCATAAGTAACAAAATATAAAAACAATGTTTTTATTAGCTTGGGCAATACAAAACAATTTGCAATGTATAATTCTGAAATCTATTCTGAAAGTCAAAATGTACAATTTCAATGACAACTTACACAGTAACCAATTGGTTAATAGCATTCAAATTTAAATGACAACCCCCCCCCCCCCCCCCCCCCCCCAAAAAAAAGGTTAGTGAAATCTTGATATTAAACATCACCATTGTCTCTTGGGACTCTTGCAACAACCTTGATACACCAATACTGCCTTATTTCCATTCCACCCCTTTTTTTGTTTTGCCACCACAAAACTAATCTTGCACCTCTTAAACCGGCCGGCTGTCTCTAAAACAGTAGAGAGGCCCAGGTTTCACTGAGCAGTGGTCTCTATATACAAATTCCCAAATACAAGGACAACTGAAAAGTTTTTGGCTGCTCCAGCAGTATGATACAACTGATCATGCTTAAGCCAGTTGCGAGGGGGCAAGCAAGATGCTGACGATGTCACAGCTCACAATGATTGTATGATCCTGATTAATTTTAAGTAGGAGTATTTAAAAGAGTTCACATAGGGAGACCACATTTATTCTTAAACATCTAAAGCTACCTCGGTCGATATGATCCCATATAACAAAAGAACTTAGTCGCTCATGCCATACCACATCCCCCCCACAACAAGCCAAACCCCCTTTGCTCCAACTTGCTAATGGCTAATTTGAACCTGTGTTTTTTAATTACTACAGTCCCTGGGCACCCCACCCATGAAAACACAATTTCAGACCAATTAATAGTAAATTAGAAAAGGCCAAAAGGAAAGAAGATTCAGCTTTAATTTTCAATGACAAGAAATGTATGGGGATGGATCCAATCATCTTATTAAATGACTATTAAAATAGGAAACTCCTCTTAACCTAACAAATACTGTAGCTGCAGTCTTTACTTTTATAATGCCTACTCTACTTTATAATGATCCTTTTTGTATCGGAAGTTTGTAAATCCCCACTAATATTATATATATTGGTCCCCCAGCCCCAACCGCCATAACAGAATTATAGAAAGTGCCCAATAGTACTCCCTTCCCTCATCCTCCATCGTTTCTGAGCACCGGCAGCCTCGTCCCTGATTGGCTGCCTTTCAGCCGCATATGGATGCGGCTGCCGGTCCCGCCCCCTGCTTGCATTTCCATTCAAGCAGAGGGCCGGGGCAGTGCAGCGGAGGAAAAGAGAAGGTAATGTACTGTCGGGGCACTTTCTAAGAATTTTATTATGGAGGTTGGGGCTGGGGGGATCAATTGTATAATATATATACAGTTCAAAAAAGGGGTGGACATCCCTTTAAACTTAGAAGACCATTGATGTAGCAAGTAGTTTAAACCAGGAGCTAACACTTTCCAGGTGAGAGAGGTTAAATCAGTTAATTTTTGTGAGGGTATGGATTTTATCCCTAAAAAAGGACAGGGTGGTTTTCTTTGCCACTGGGACCCAAAACAATTCTAAGGAACCTAAACATGGTAAGGAACAATTTGCATTCATTAAAAGACACCAGGCCGATAAAGAAATGATCTAAATAGTACATTACAGAATATACCCCAGCGTTTTTGAACTATCACCCATTCAATGAAAGTGTCAAGACCCTTGAATATAGAAACAATAGACTGCACAACCCATCAGGGCGGGACACAAAGTATGATCTCTATGTGCAGTTTTAGCAGGAGTAGCATCCATTCTGCAATGGCAGGCAGCGAAACCTGGCTGTATATCAGTTTTTACAAAGGTATGTTGGTTGCGCACCGCTACCCTCCACACGGAAAATGTCTGTGTGCTGAGGGTAAGTTAATTACAAATTAGAAAGTAGAAAAACAAAAAGATAACCCTCTTATAAAGTGCAAACAGCAATTAATGCAACCGGCATACAAATGGAGGGGAAAAGGACTTAAAACATAACTTTTAATAAATGTATTAAAGTGTGAATACAAAGTTAAAAAGCACTATCACAGCAGTTGGAATTTGACAGGAGGGGTGAGATAAGTTCTCAGGAGGGAGAGGATCCTATATGACCCTAGAGGGTGGGAGCACCCTCTGCACTCTGCTTGCCCTACTGCTGAAAGATATCCCTAGGCACTGGTGCCCTCCTGGTTATTAGGTCAAACTAGTCTCAAACCCCTGTTATTGTGACATGGTGAGGTCATAGTTTGTGTTTTTTTTAAATATGGCCATGTTAAGCTGCTGGCTTGATAGAGGGGAAGAAGAATCCCCGAAAAGGAAACCTGTATGAGGTTTGGCTGTATGTGAATAAATAAACTATCATTGTGCACTCTGGAGTGCGGTGTAATTCGCTGAACACCTGCACCAACTATTTGCTTTACCTCAATTCTCAATATTATATAGTATCCCCGTACCAACCAGAACTCAGTATATGTATTAATACCAGTAATTCTCAATATATATAGTATCCCTGTACCAACCAGAACTACAGTATATGTATTAAAGGGCATGTCCGCCCTAAAATTAATTTTTTTATATAAGATTCCCCCTGCCACCCCACCGCAACCGCTATATTTATATGTTTAGAAATTGCCCCAAACTCTACTTACCTCCCCTCTTCCTCCGCCGCGCTCCCGCCCTCTGCTTGCGAGAAAAATGCAAGCAAGAGGGGCAGGACCAGCCGTCACGTCTGTGATTGGCTGAGCGGCAGCCAATCACGGACGGGGCTGCCGGCAGCTCATTTCGGCGGAGGAAAGAGGAGAGGTAAGTAAAGTTTGGGGAGCTTTCTAACCATTAAATATAGCGGTTGGGGCTGGGGGGACAGGGGAATCCTATAGCTAAAGAGATTTATGCTAGGGGGAGGGAATCCTTAGAGGGAGGAGAGGGAGGGATTAAGGGGAGGAGGGAGTGAAGGGATGGGAAGGGAGAGGTGTAGCGGGTGAGGGAGAAGGGCTGCATAACGCATGCCAAAACTTCTCCGCGGAGGTCCAGGTAGGAGACAGAAGTCCTATATGGACTCTGCTATCCTCCTGGTGGGCAATTTTTGGGACTTTGTGGGGGGGGGATACGAGTAGAACCATATGGAGCTGGGATGTGAGGTAAGGATTACACTACACTACATGAGGGGGCCAGTAGTTTGGGGGGATTATAGTTTTGGGGTGGACATGACCCTTTAATACCAGTAATTCTCAATATCTATAGTATCCCTCTACCAACCAGAACTACTTATATGTCATTAATACCAGTAATTCCAAATATTATATGTATCCCCGTACCAGCCAGAATACAGTATTGTATTAATACCAGTAATTCTCAATCATTAATATGTATCCCTGTACCAACCAGAACTACAGTATGTATAATAATCCAGTAATTCTCAATATTATATAGTATCCCTTTACAACCAGAACTACAGAATATGAATAAATACCAGTAATTCTCATATTTACATAGTACCCTGTACCAAACCAGAATTACAGTATAATGTATTAATACCATTAATTCTCAAATATTTATAGTATCCCGTACCAACCAGAACTACAGTATATGTAATAATACCGTAATTCTCAATATTATATGTATCCCCGTACCAACCAATACTACAGTATATGTATTAATACCAGTATTATCAATATATATTAGTATCCCTGTACCAACCGAACTACGTATGGTATTAATACCAGAATTCCCAAATTATATAGTATCCCCGATTACCCCTACCAACCAGAATACAGTAATATGTATTAATGCCAGTAATTCTCAATATTATATAGTATCCCCGAACCAACCGAACACAGTATATGTATTAATACTCGTAATTCTAATATTTTAGTTTTCCCAGTACCAACCAGAACTACAGTATTGATTAATCCAGTAATTCTCAATATTATATAGTAAACCCTGTACCAACCAGACTTCAGTATATGTATTAATACCAGTATTCTCAATATTTTATAGTATCCCTGTATCAACCGAACTAGAGTATATGTATTAATACCAGTCATACTCAATATTATATAGAATCCCCATACCAACCAGAACTACAGTATATGTATTAATACCAGTAATTCTCAATATTATATAGTATCCCCGAACCAACCAGAACTACAGTAATGTATTAATACCAGTAATTCTCAATATATATAGTATCCCAGACACCAGAACTACAGTATATGTATTAAATCCCAGTAATTCCCAATAATATATAGTATCCCTGTACCAACCAGACTATAGTATATGTATTAGTACCAGTAATTCTCAATATATATAGTTATCCCTGTTTCAATCAGAACTAGAGTATAGTATTAATACCAGTAATACTCAATATTATATAGAATCCCCGTACCAACCAGAACTACAGTATATGTATAATACCAGTAATTCTATAATATATATAGTATCCTCGAACCAACCAGAACTACAGTATAGTATTAACCAGTAATTCTCAATATTATATAGTATCCCATACCACCAGAACTACAGCATATGATTAATACCAAGTATTCTCAATAGTATATATATCCCTGTACCAAACAGAACTACAATATATGTATTAATACCAGAATTCTCATATTATACAGTTTCTGTACCACCCGAACTACAGTATATGTATTAATACAGTAATTCCTCAATATTTAATTATCCCTGAACCAACCAGAACTACAGTATATGTGTAATACCAGTAATTCTCAATAGTATATGTATCCCTGTACCAACCAGAACTACAGTATATGTATTAAATACCAATATTCTCAATATTAAATAGAATCCCTGTTGCCAACCAGAACTACAGTATATGTATTAATACCAGTAATTCTCAATATTATATAGTATCACTGTACCCAACCAGAACTAAAGTAATATGTATAAAATCAGTAATCTCAATATTATATAGTATCCCTGTACCAACCAGAACTACAGTATATGTATTAATACCAGTAATTCTAATATTATATAGATCCTCTCCTCGAACCAACCAGAACTACAGTATAATTATTAATACCAGTAATTCTCAATATTATATAGTATCCTATAACCAACCAGCAACTCAGCATATGTATTAATACAGTAATTCTCAATATTATATAGTATCCTGACCAAACAAACTACAATATATGTATTAATCACCAGTAATCTCAATATTATACAGTATTCCTGTACCAACCAGAACACAGATATGTATTAATACCAGTAATTCTCAAATTATATAGTATCCCTGAACAACCAGAACTACAGTTATGTGTAAATACCAGTAAGTTCTCCAATAGTAATAGTATCCTGTACCAACCAGAAACACATATATGTATTAATACCAGTAATTCGCAATATTAATAGAACCCTTGGCCAACCAGAACTACAGTATATGTATTAATACCATTAATTCTCAATATTAATAGTATCACTGTACCAACCAGAACGAAAGTATAATGTATTAAAATCAGTAATTCTCAATATTATTAGTATCCCTGTACCAACCAGAATCTACAGTATATGTATTAATACCATTAAGTTCTAATATTATATAGTATCCCTGTACCAACCAGACATACAGTATAATGTATTAATACCAGTAATCTCAATATTATATAGTATCTCTGTACCAACCAGAACTCGTAAATGTATTAATACCAATAATTCTCAATATTATATAGTAAACCCTGTACCAACCAGAACTACAGTATATGTATTAATACCTGTAATTCTCAATATTATATAGTATCCCTGTACTAACCAAACTATAGTATAGTTATTAATACCATTTATTTCTTAATATTATATAGTACCCTGTACCATTCAGAACTACAGTATATGTATTAATACCAGTAATTCTTAATACTATATAGTATCCCGTACCAACCAGATCTACATTATATGTATTAATACCATAATTCTCAATTATATAGTATCTCTGTACCAAATAGAACTACAGTATATGTATTAATACCAGTTTCTCAATATGATATAGTATCCTGTACCAACCAGAACTACAGTATATGTATTTAATACCAGTAATTCTCATATATTATTGTATCCCTGTACCAACAGAACACATACTACAGTATATGGTATTAATAACCATTAATTCTCAATATTATATAGTATCTCATCTGTACCAACCAGAATACAGTAAATGTATTAATACCAATAATTCTCAATTTATATAGTAACCCTTACCAACCAAAACTCAGTATATGTCTTAATACCTGTAATTCTCAATATTATATAGTATCCCTGTACTAACCAGAAACTACTATATATGTATTAATACCAGTTATTTCTTAATATTAATGTATCCCTGTACCATCAGAACTCAGTATATTTATTAATACAGTAATTCTTAATACTATATAGTATCCCTGTAACCAACCAGATCTACAGTATAATGTATTAATACCAGTAATTCCTCAATATTATATAGTATCTCTGTACCAATAGAACTACAGTATATGTATTAATACCAGTAATTCCAATATTTATAGTATCCCCGTACCACCAGAAACTACAGTATATGTATTAATACCAGTAATTCTCCTATTTGTTAGTTTTAGAAACTTATCTAGTTAAAATCCTCTCTTGTGTTGCTGGGAGCCTAACGCGGTACAACACGATACATAATTCGGCCCGACTGACCGAATTCAGTGTTTTGGGTCGGTCGGGTCAATTATGTATGGCGGCTTTTGTGGCAGCGATCGATCCCGACCGTCTCGTTTCGTCCCGAATTGGAGGAAAGAATGATCGACAGGTCGAAAAAACATAACCGATCATGCAGTTCTCTATGGACCAGCAATTATTCCGGTGTGGCACAAAAGCTCATGTTACAAGACTGGTGCATACCTATACATTCTAGCGGTGCCTCAGGGCATATATCGACATAGAACAAAACGAGGCCAAGGCAACCCCTCAAAAAATGCCCCACTCCAAAAAGGCACATTTGCACTTGCAAAGTGAGTCCAATATACAAAAAGCGTTTATTGGCATCCAATTGTGTCAACAAATTACCCAACATACAGTCCATGCAATATACAATATATACTAATAAATACCCCTATACCTAACTGTGGTGAAAGATATAAACCTAAAAACAGGTAGCTGGCGTCCCCAGCACCTAATGACTAGCTCGGCTCCATGAAGTAACGCTCATCAAGTGCCTATCGGCCATATATATGCTGTGTGTAGAAAAAGTACCAGTAGTCACAATGTTCCTCCTATCAAGACTGGCAAGCCATGCACTTTTTAACAAACTCGGGACTCACGTGAGAAGCCAGACCCTAAGGACGGACCACACTCTTCACCCGATACTCCGATGATGAATCTCTGCTTGGCCTTGCTCCCATTCAACACTCTGGTCAACGTTCCTTCCTCCGGTCACTGTGTGCCGCTCCTTCCTGGACGCCGGTAGCCTCACCATTATCCTAACCTACGCGCGTTTTCACAAACTCGCCAACTTGCGCTATGGCTTCTTCAGGTCTCGCGATACATCACGTTAGACCTTTTTATGTCATTCTCTTAAAGCCATACGTCTCCCTGCTTTAACATCTAGCAGGGGGCGCTGTGGACTAACGTTACACCAAATAGTAATTATATTGTCACACAAACACATCTATATTTATACTGATCTCATATTTCACAACAGGTACCTATTCTGACCTATGAACGATTTTAAATTTTATGAGATACATATATCCCGGGTCAGGATCTATTTACATAAATTAACCATGTGCCAACTCGTCACCCCGGCTCACATCACATATCCCATACTTAGGGTGAAAATACTATCTTGTCTCTGATCGGCACGTCATTATCGATCACTCTCTTATCCATACAGACATACAGACCCGAACAATAATGATATGAATTCTATCTAAACTCATCTCCTTATAGGCCTGGATGTGAGTAAATACTCCTCCTACTTGCGATCATAAATGGGGGATCACTTAGAAACATACGATAACACACACGGGAGATATAGCATACAACTATTTTTTACAATAATATAATTTAACGAGGAACTACTACTACTTATGTCATCAAAAACCGCAGGTAGTTGCAGCATCTCATACAAATGTGTGTGAGCAAATACACCCACAAACAAGATCGAAGAACATGATGGGTCGTACCGCCCATCATCATAGAAACATTCAAATTTGCATGTCTTCATTTAGACCCATTGGACTTAGAGGTTGAGATACATAGGGACCAGTGATCTGGTCTTCCTGTGGCATAGAAACAGTATCTCTGGGTATCAGGGGAGGAGATTTGGACGATGCCTGCTACGAAAGAACTACGGTGCATTTATATTAAAACTCTAAGTCCAATGGCGCTGGACCCCTTTGGCTCTGTTCTGGCTGCTGGAACGGGGGGGTCTGGATGCTGTTTGGCTGCTTTCTGGCTACCAGACCGGAGGTCTGGACCCCTTTGGGCTCTGTTCTGGACGCCGGAACGGGGTCTGGATGGTTTTGACTATGTTCTAGCTGCCGGAATGGGGGTCTGGACCCGTTTGCCTCTGTTCTGGCTGCCGGAACAGGGGGTCTGGAATGCTTTTGGCTGCTTTCTGTGGCTGCCGGAACGGGGGTCGGGGCCCCTTTGGCTCTTTTCTGGCAGCCGGAAAGGGGGTCTGGATGTTCTTTGGGCTCCTTTCTGGGCTGCCAACTGGGGTCTGGACTCCTTTGGCTAGTGTTCTGGAATGCCAGAACAGGGTCTGGATGCTTTGGCTGCTTTCTGGCTGCCGGACAGGGTCTGGACCCCTTTGGCTCTGTTCTGTTCTTGCCATCGGAACGGGGGTCTGGATGGTTTGGACTATGTTCTAGCTGCATAGGGGTCTGGACCCCTTTGGCTCTGTTCTGACTGCTGGAACGGGGGTCTGGACCCCTTTGGGTTTGTTCTTGCTGCTGGAACGGGGTTCTGGACCCCTTTGGCTCTGTTTCTGGCTGCCGACGTGAGTCTGGACCCCTTTTGGCTTGGTTTGGATGCCGGAACGGATCTGGACCCTTTGGCTTGGTTCTGGCGCCGTAAACGGGGTTTTGGATTGGTTTTGGCTGTGTTCTAGCTGCTGGAATGGGAGTCTGGCTGGACCACTTTGGGCTCTGTTCTGGCTGCCCGAAGGGGGTCTGGTGGTTTTGACTATGTTTCTAGCTGCCAGGAATGGGGGGTCTGGAGACCTCTTTGGCTGCTTTCCTGGCTGCCGAAACAGAGGGTCTGGACCCATTTGGCTCTGTTCTTGCTGCTGCCGGAACGGGGGTCTGGACCCCTTTGCTCTGTTCTGGCTGCTAGAACAGGTCCTGGACCCCTTTGGCTCTGTTTCTCGCCACCGGAACGGGGCCCTGGAAGGTTTTGACTATGTTCTATTAGCTGCCAGAATAGGTCTGGACCCCTTTGGCTCTGTTCTGGCTGCTGGAACGGGGGTCTGGACCCCTTTGGTTTTCTTGACCTGCTGGAACGGGGTCTGGACCCCTTTGGCTCGGTGTCTGGCTGCGGAACGTGAGTCTGGACCCCTTGGCTTGGTTCTGGATGCCGAACAGGATCTGGACCCTCTTTGTGCTTGGTTCTGGCCGCCGGAACGGGGGTTTGGATGGTTTTGGCTGTGTTCTAGCTGCTGGAATGGGAGTCTGGCCCCCTTGGCTCTGTTCTGGCTGCCGGAACGGGGGTCTGACCCCTTTGGCTCTGTTTTGGATGCCGGAACGGGGGTCTGGATGGTTTTGACTATGTTTCTAGTGGGGGGGGCCTGCCGGAAGGGGGGTCGGACCCCTTTGCCTCTGTTCTGGCTGCTGGAACGGGGGGTCCTGGATGCTTTTGGCTGCGAACAGGGGTCTGGACCCTTTTGGCTCTGTTCTGGCTTCTGCTGGAACAGGATCTGACCCCTTTGGCTCTGTTCTGGCCGCCGGAACGGGGGTGGATTGTTTTTGGCATATGTTCTAGCTGCCGGAAGGGGGGTCTGGACCCGTTTGGCTCTGTTCTGGCAGCCGAACAGGGGTCTGACTACTTTTGGCTCCTTTCTGGCTGCCGAACGGGGTCTGGACCCCTTTGGATCTGTTTCTGGGCCGCCGGAACAGGGGTCTGGATGGTTTTTGGCTGTGTTCTAGCTACCGGAATGGGGGTCTGGACCCCTTTGTTTCTGTTCTAGCTGCCGTAACGAGGTCGGACCCCTTTTGGCTATTTCTGCTGCCGGAACAGGGACTGGACCTCTTTGGCTCGTTTCTGGCCGCCAGAACGGGGGTCTGGAATGGTTTGGCCTTTGGCTCTGTTCTAAGCGCCCATGGGGTTCTGGACCCCTTTTGCTGCTCTTTTGTGTGGCTGCCGGAATCGGGGGTCCTGAGCCCCTTTGGTTCGTTTTCTGGCTGCTTGAACAGGGCGATGCTTTGGCTCTTCTGGCAGCCGGACGGGGGTCTGGACCCCTTTGGGCTCTGTTCTGGCTGCTGGAACAGGGGTCTTGGACCCTTTGGCTCTGTCTGGGCCGACCCGTTTGCTCTGTTCTGGCAGCCAACCAGGGGGTCTGATACTTGGCTCCGTTTCTGGCTGCTGGGAACGGGGTCTGACCCCTCTTGGCCAGTTTGCGAGGTGCTGGAACGGGGTATGTATGGTTTTGGCTGCTTTCCGGCTGCCGAACGGGGGTCCTGGGACCATTTGGCTCTGTTCTGGGGCTGGCTGTAGAACGGGGTCTGGTGCTTTAGTAGGGGCTGCTTTCTGGCAGCCGAAACGGGGGTCTGGAAACCCCTTTGGCTCTTTTCTGTGCTGCCGGAACGGGGGTTGGACCCCTTTGGCTCCGTTTCTGCAGCCTGACCGGGGGTCCTGGACCCCTTTGGCCTCTGTTCTGGCTGCTGGAACGGAGGGTCTGGACCCCTTTGGCTCTGTTCTGCCGCCAGAACGGGGTCTGGACCCCTTTGGCTCTGTTCTGGCCGCCGGAACGGGTCTGGGATGGTTTTTAAAACTAGTTCTAACTGCTATGGCGCTACGCTCTGGGGCTATCTGCCCGAATGGGGGTCTGGACCCCTTTGGCTCGTTTTGGCTGCTGGACGGGGGTCTGGACCCCTTTGGCTCTGTTTTCTGGCCGCCGGAACGGGGGTCTGGATGGTTTTTATCTATGTTCTACTGCCCAAATGGGGTCTGGATCCTTTGGCTCTGTTCTGGCTTCTGAAACGGGGGTCTGGATGCTTTTGGCTGCCTTTCGGCAGCCGAAACGGGGGTCTGGACCCCGGTGGCACATTTCTGGATGCCGGAACGGGGATCTGGACCCCTTTGGATCTGTTCTGGCGCTGCCGGAAAAGGGGGTATGGATGCTTTTGGCTGCTTTCGGCTGCTGCCAAAACGGGGTGTGGACCCCTTTGGCTCTGTACTGGCTGCCGAACGGGGGTCTGGACGGTTTTTTGACTAGCTACCCGAATGGGGGTCTGGACCCCTTTGGCTCGTTTGCTGCTGCTGAGCTGGGAAGGGTGTCTGGACCCCTTTTGGCTTTGTTCTTCTTAGCTGCTGGAACAGGGTTCTGGCCCCTTTGGATCTGTTCTGGCCACCGGAACGGGGGTCTGGACCCCTTTGGCTCTGTTCTTGCTGCCGGAACGGGTCTGGACCCCTTTGGCTCTGTTTTAGATGCTGGAACGTGGTCTGGACCCTTTGCTTTGTTCTTCTGCCCGGAACGGGGTCCTGGACCCCCTGATTGGCTGCCTCTCAGCCTGAAGGCCTGGAGAGTGCCTGGAGGATAGAGGAATCCCATTTACAAAAGAACATCTTGAAATACAAGCAGTTAAAGAGAAGGGTAACTGAAATTAATAAGGGGAATGGAGGGGCTTGAATACGAAGGCAGATTAGACAATTAGGCTTTTACATTGGAGAGTGATGTTTACGTGGGATATACCATATCACAATATTTAATGAGACATACATATAAACTCTCTGGTGCATTGTTTCACTAATAGGTCCTATCATAGGACTCCAGGACAATCCTTTAAGGTTGGAAGAAAAAGTAGTTTCATCTCTTAGGTTAGGAAAGGTTTCTTTACAGTGAGAATGGTGAAACTGTGGAACTGTCCTTCCAGCGAGATTTGGTAAGGACAAGTTCATTGAATAGCTTAAAAATGGCCTGGGTAAGTTTCTAAAACAATAAAAAATATTGAGAATTACGTGTATTAATACATATACTTAGGTCTGTTGACGTTTGGAGTCTGGAAGGAATTCCCCCCCCCCCCCACCCCCCCCCACCCCCCTTTTTAGATTTGTTTTTTTGCCTTCCTCTGGATCAACTGTTCGGTAGGATTAAAAAAAAGGGAATAGGTTAACTTGATGGTGTATGTCTTTATCAATGGAACTCTGAGCTCCATTCACAAATACTAAGCAAACAGTCACGCTGACTGCTTGCTATAGCAGGTAACTGCACTCTGCGATCCAAAAGCAGTTGCAGTTTAGTACCCATCACAGAACCACCAATGAAGCTTGCGGAAGACTTAGGGAATCTGTGGTGGATGAGGAGTCCTCTGACATCACCAGGGTCCCCTTACTGGCGGCTTCTCAGATTTTGGTGGGACTGGCTCCCTGTATGATGCCGGCAACTATAGTTCATTTGTCTGGATCCCCACATTACTTAGTGGCCCCTCTCTCGACCCCTTTCCCTTTCCAAGATGTAATTTTTGTACACAGTGATTCCAAAACTGTCCATATTTCAGTTCCTTATAAACACTGCTCAGCCTTAGTATGAAATAGACCAAATTCTCACTGAAGTTGATTTACTATTTGTGTACATTGATGTTATTCCCTGATATAAGCAGCTATAAGAATCTTGAAATTAGAATAACTAAATTGCTGTTGTAGATTTTTTTTTGTTAATGAAAACATTCTCACAATAGAAAGGTTCTAAATGACTGTCTATATATATGTCACTACTCACTCTGCTCACTATATAATGATGGTTGATTAGTCAGTTCCCTTACTGTGTTTCTACATATGCAGATAAATCCTCTATCCTCTATGAAACCCTGTGCTACAACTACTGGGAAGATGCTTGTTTGTCTTATATTGGGACACACTGATCTATCTGTGTGTGCAATACTGAGGATCCTGTCTAAATGAATCCGTCCTTATGTTATATATCTGCTGTGAGTACATCACCTAACAAACTAATTTTTCTCTCCACAAACCCTGCCTGTAATCTGAAAATGATAAATTGTTACAGGAATAGAGATAGATATCCAGGATGGAGATATAATATATACTAGGAGGGGATGTTAACAGTAATTCCTTCACCGTTCCGTCATATTTCCAGAGATGTTTATATAATGTACACAGCATGTGTCTTGTAAGATTGAACCACCTGATATTTTGAAACTGTTAGTGTTAAATATAAAGTATATTAGACAAATAGATCACCACTGCAATACAAAGAATAGACTCATTAATATTTACATTCTTTTTTTTCATAGAGCAAAGACCAGAATCTGCTAATTCAAGCTCACTTAAAAACTTTAAGCTAAGTATAATAAACATACGGTACATTATAGGTCTCAAAATGGCTCCACGGGTATAAGGGACAGACACTTATTACATATTTATTATAATAATTTGTGGTGGAGGTTTTAGGCCGTTTTTTTCCATCTGTCTCCTCAGATTCATGCATATTCATCATCATAAGATCTTTATATTCCTCCATTGAAGCCTCCACCCCGACCTCCCTTTCCGACTATAATCCTGGCGCTTTATCTTTCTTTCCCTCTGACAATCTGATTATTAGGGAATTTGACTATTATTGGTTTCTTCATTAACTTGACTATATTCCTCCATCAATGGACTGATTTTAGAGGGTTATCGTATTATAAATCGGTGAACTAATCACAAATTATTTTGTGCTTTTCAGAATTTTCTGTTTCATATTATTTCCACGTTTCAAGTCAACTTCCCCCCTGCATATCGCTGCAAATATCAAGTACGTACAGTGTTTGTAAATCTCCCCCCCCCCCAGATGGTGAAAATGGGGACTTTACTTACCTGATAATAGTAGTAATAGATTACAAAGTCATGGAAATTCACACTATTTATGCTATTTTGTTACCTATGACTATGAAACTGGTTCTGTTCACTTTTTAGCATTTTTTTTTGCATTGTACTATTTTTTCACTATGTAATTTAAACTCTTTGAAAACCAAACGCAGGCACGGGTCAATACCAGGTGAAGGCAATCTGTTCAGGGTCCACCTAACTATAAGTCATTCTCTGGGAAATGCAGGCACGGTCAATACCATGAGAAGGCAATTTGTTCAGGTCACCTACTATATAAATCAGTCCTCTGGGAAATCAGGCACGGTCATACCAAGTGAAGGCAATCTGTTCAGGTCACCTACTTAAATCAGTCTCTGGGAAATGCAGCACGGTCAATACCAATGAGGCAATCGTTCGGTCACCTATCTAAATCAGTCTCTGGAATGCAGGCACGGTCAATACCAAGTGGAAGGCAATCTGTTCAGGTCACCTACTATAATCAGTCCTCTGGGAAATGCAGGCACGGTCAATACCAGGAGAAGGCAATTTGTTCAGGTCACCTCCTATATAAATCAGTCTCTGGAAAATGCAGGCACGGTCAATACCAGTGAGGCAATCTGTTCAGGTTCACCTACTAGATAAATCAGTCGCTGGAATGCAGGCACGGTCAATACCAAGTTGAAGGCAATCTGTTCAGGTCACCTACTATAAATCAGTCTCTGGGAAATGCAGGCATGGGTCATACCAAGTGAAGGCATCTGTTCAGGTTCACCTACTATATCAGTCCCTCTGGGAAATGCAGGCTCGTGTCAATACCAAGTGAAGGCAATCTGTTCAGGTCACCTACTATAAATCAGTCCTGGAAGGCAGGCACGGGTTCAATACCAGGTGAAGGCAATCTGTTCAGGTCACCTACTATAATCAGTCTCTGGGAAATGCAGCACGGGTCAATACCCAGGTGAATGCAATCTGTTCGGCAGAACCTACTATAAATCAGTCTCTGGAAATGCAGGCACGGTCAATACCAGGTGAAGGCAATCTTGTTCAGGTCCCCTCATAATCAGTCTCTGGGAATGCAGGCACGGTCAATACCAAGTGAAGGCAATCTCTTCGTCACCTACTATAAATCAGTCTCTCTGGGAAATGCAGGCACGGTCATACCAAGTGAAGGCATCTGTTCGGTCACCACTATAAATCCAGTCCTCTGGGAAATGCAGGCCGGTCAATACCAAGTGAAGGAAATCTTTTTAGTTCACCTACTATAAATCAGTCTCTGGGAAATGCAGGCACGGGTCAATACAGTTAAGGCATCCTGTTCAGGTCACCTACTATAAATCAGTCTCTGGGAAATGCAGGCACGGTCAATACCAAGTGAAGGCAATCTGTTCAGGTCACCTACTATAAATCAGTCTCTGGGAAATGCAGGCACGGTCAATACCAAGTGAAGGCAATCTGTCCCTATACACAGCCCCATAGAAAGTCCAATACACAGCCCCATAGAAAGACCCAATACCAGCCCCATAGAAAGTTCCATACACAGCCCATAGAAAGTCCCATACCACGCCCCATAGAAGTCAATACACAGCCCCATAGAAAGTCCCATACACAGCCCCATAGAAAGTCTCATACACAGTCCCATAGAAAGTCTAATACACAGTCCATAAAAAGTCCCATACAAAGCACCAAAGAAAGTCCCATACACAGTCCCATAGAAAGTCTACAGTCCCATAGAAAGTCTAATACACAGTCCCATAGAAAGTCCCATACACAGTCCCATAGAAAGTCCAATACACAGCCCCATAGAAAGTCCCATACACAGCCCCATAGAAAGTCCCATACACAGCCCCATAGAAAGTCCCATACACAGCCCCATAGAAAGTTATATACACAGCCCATAGAAAGTCCCATACACAGCCCCATAGAAAGTCCCATACACAGCCCCATAGAAAGTCTCATACACAGTCCCATAGAAAGTCTAATACACAGTCCCATAGAAAGTCCCATACACAGTCCCATAGAAAGTCCAATACACAGCCCCATAGAAAGTCCCATACACAGCCCCATAGAAAGTCCCATACACAGCCCATAGAAAGTCCCATACACAGCCCATAGAAAGTCCCATACACAGCCCCATAGAAAGTCTCATATACAGCCCCATAAGAAAGTCCATACACAGCCCCATAGAAAGTCTAATACACAGCCCAATAGAAAGTCCCATACACAGTCCATCATAGCCCCACAACAAAGATGTCCCCGCATACCTTTTGCAGACTGTTTGTTGAATTCTGTTACTTCTATATCATTTTGTCCCCTTTCCGATGCAGTCTGGGCTGATCTAAGTGAGAAGGACAACAATTGCTTAACCCACCAAAATTAGAGGATTGTATGTGTTACAGGGTACAGCTTTTGGTTTTCCAAGGGCTATGTAATTTGTCACTGCTTATCAAGCATCAAGATCAACCCAGACCCGAGTATAAGACGAGAGGAGACTTTTAGGATAGTATAATATATAGTAAAGTATTTGAGGTGAATAGGTTGAAAGAAATATGTCCATCCAGTCCAACCATCTAGCAATATCCTCATTTCCGCTAACTGTTGATCTAGAGGAAGGCACAAAAAAAAAAAAAAAACACCAAATTAGAAGGGTAAAAAAATTCCTTCCTGACTCCAAGTGGCAATCGGAAATTTCCTGAATCAACTCTACTTATGTATCAATACCAGTAACTTGCAAAAATTCCTTGTTTGCAGAAACTCATCAACTTCTTTTTTAAACTGACCAATGAACCTGCCATAACAACGTCCATGGAAGCAGTTCCATAGCTTTACCGTTCTCACAGTGATAAACCCTTTCCGAACTTGAAGCCTAAACCTTTCTTCAAGTCTTAAGGATGTCCACGTGTCTTCTGACATGCTCTATTGGTGAACAATGCCCCAGATAGTTTATTGTAGGTCCCGTTAATGTGTTTATACACAGTAATCATATCCCCACGCAAGCGGCTTTTTCCACAATACATCCAGTCTCTCTTCATATTCAAGCTCCCCCAATCCCTTATTAATTTAGTTGCCCTTCTCTGAACCCATTCCATTTCAATGGGTTTTTCAATTCCATTTCAATGGGAATTGCACTGCATCTTCCAAATGAGGCCTTATCAATGCTTTGTAAAGAGGAAGAATAACATTTTCCCCTTGAATCCTACCTCTCTTATACAAGACAATACCATGCTGGCTTGGCTGTTGCCGCTGGCACTGCTTGCTACCTTGAAGTTTGTATACCACCAAAATCCATGATCCCTTTCCAACAGGATTCACTTAACACAGAGCCATTTATAGCACAAGGATTTTTAAGTCCAAAATGCATCACCTTACATTTATCAACATTGAATCTCATCTGCCACTTAGCAGCCCAATGTGACAATCTATCTAGATCCCCTGCAAAAATGTCACATCCTCTGAAGGTTTTAATGGTCGACAAAGTTTGGTGTCGTCAGCAAACACAGAAACTTGCTGACAATACCCACTTCCAAATCATTAATAAATAAAAGCGGACCCAACAGAGAACCCGTGGCTATGCCAGGTCTAAATTTTACTCACTAAAAGCCAAGCAAGTTAGTTTGACAAGATCTATTCCTCCTAATCCATGCTGGTTACTACTTATAATGTCAGTCCTTGAAACATCTTAGAACATGTTCCCTTAGTAAACTTTCCAGTATCTTCCCCACCACTGAAGTTAAACTTACAGGCCTGTAATACCTGGCTGTGAAGGACTACCCTTTTGAATACTGGAACAACATCACCCTTTTTCCAATCCAGAGGCACACCTCCGGACATGAGGGAATCTGCAAAAATAAGAAAACAAAGGCCTAGATAAAACTGAACTTAGCTCCCTAAGGACCCAAGGATGTATTATATCCGGTCCAGGAGATTAATTAATATAACATTATTTAGTTGTTTCTGTACATATCCTCGGTTAACCAAAGTGTACTTGCATATTTTATACCATTATTGCTTATACTCTATGATATCTGTACTTGGATCTTCTATAGTGTATACTTATTGCCATCTTCCGTAACAACTTATCCCCATTAATTAATGGTGCCACATTTTCGTCCTCATCTTCTTACTATCAATATACTTTTTAGGCTTAGTGATACTTTGTTAAGCTATCCTAACTTCATTATTAATTTAGCTAGTTTGATAGCTTTATACTCATGTTACAGCTTTTATAATCCCTAGGCCCTTTCTGTTCCCTCTACTTAAAGGTTTTAAATGCCTTTTTCTTCCTTTCCATTTGCCTCTTTACATCAGAAATCAGCCACATTGGCACAGATTATTTTTTTTACATTTATTTCCCAAGGGTATATCTAGATGTAAAATGGCTTAAAATCCCCTTAAACACTGTCCACTTCTATTCAGTACCTTTACTGATATATCTTATCCCAGTTTACATTCTGAAGAGCTACTTGTAACCTGGAAAATTTGCTTTCCCGAAATTAAAAGTCTTGTAAACCCAGCGCACTTTTCCTTCGATAACATACTTCAAACGACACTATTTTATGGTCACTATTCCTAAGCCTCCCGTTACCTTTATATCTATAATGCGCTCCATGATGTGATATTACCAGATCCTGTAGAGCTCCTTTTTAGTAGGAACTTCAACCACCTGTGAGAGAAGATTATCCGCAGCAAGGAACTCATTGCCCTTTCCTGTGTTGGCAGTTCCACTCCACCAATCAATGGCAGGGTAATTAAAGTCCCCATAATGAGTACACTCCCCAAACTTGCAGCCCTTGTCAACTGCATATGAAAATGACTCACTTCCTCCCGCTACATATTGGCGGCTTATGCAGACACCAACAATGACATTACCCCCTTTCCTGTTGCCTAATTCCACCCATATGCCTCTGCTTTAACATCCATATCGCCTATTATCTCTTCTTTTAATTTGTCTTCAATCCTTTTTACCATAAACACATACTCCTCCCCCCTTCCTTTTTCTCTGCCTGCCTAAATTTACACCCAGTGCTGAGAACTGTTCAACCACGTTTCTGCTATACCTATACATCATACTTTCATTCAACGCCATTATCTCAGCCAGGCTTCTCGCATTGCAAACATACATTTTAGATTATGATCCTGTATTTATTCATACACTTAATACACAAGCCTCCCTATCCCCTATGCTAGCCCCCCCCCTTTCCACCCACCACTGGCCTATCTACACCCTGCTTTCCTCTGAGCTATCTATTAGTGAGACTGTAATACCCTCCCCCCAAACCTAAAAACCTTAAAATCTCCCCCAACCCTCTAGCCATCTTCTCCCCCAAAACAGCTGCTCGGCCATTAATGAGGAACCCATCCCTATTGAAGAGCCTGTAGCCAACAGCAAAGTCTGCTCAGTTTTCTATAAAACCAAAACCTTCTTCCTTACACCACCCTCTTAGCCATGCAAAATGATCCTAAGCTCCCGCTGTCTCCCTGGCTTAGCACGTGGCTGCGGTAGTATTTCTGAAAACACTACCCTGGAGGCCCTTGTTTTAACTTGGCCCCTAGCTCTTGGAAATCATGTTTAAGGACCTCACTCCTCCTCTAACTGTGTCATTGGCACCAATGTGAACCAAGACCGCCAGGTCCCACCAGCCCCACCTAATATCTGTCTACAAGATCCACCACATGCCCAACCCTAGCACCAGGCAGGCAACACAAAGTTGGCAGTAGGGTCTTGGCGGCAGATTACCCTATCTATCTTCCTTAATGGTCCCCTACCACTACCGCCTGGAAAATTTTAAAGGTAAATCTCCCCCTAACTCAAGTTATATATGGTAAAAAAAATACAGATAAGTTAAGTTTTTTGAGAAACCCAGTGCCAAAACATTCGGTTTAATTCATCCACAGTCAGTGCAGACAAAAATGGCTTAAAGGATAAGTACACTCTAAAATGAACTGAATTTGCTTACTAATTTTTCAGGCAAAAATATGTACCTCTGCTTATACTTGGATTGACTTATACTCGAGTATAACGGTATGTGGCTACAAGGCCACGGTTTGGCTACAAGGCACCCTCCAGTATGAAACAGAACTCCGAAATTTCTGTTTTACAAAAAAAAAAAAAAAACACTGTCTGATGTATTGCTTACTAAATCCTCTTCTAGTACTTGATACTAAAATCATGCAAAAATTGTCATTCTTTGCAAAAAAACAATCATTCACAAAACATTTTAGTGTTTTCAAGAACACAGGAGACAATTTTTCCATTATATTGTTATCAAGGGAAATCTGGAAATAAACACCATTATCCCCACTCTTTAGTGCTGCTCAGTGGAAATCAAGTGTTACGACAGACACACAGTTTTTGCACACATAATTATCCTAAAAATCCAATTTTGTCTTTTTTGTAAAATAAGGTGTAAATACTGCTTACAATTGTCAGATCCAGTTTCCCTAAAATCGGTAAATGACTAATCTGCATTCTTTGATGATCCCCCATAGATAATCAGCTTAGTGAAGGCCATAAGCTGCTTAGAAAAGGCCTTTTTTTTTTTTTTTGCTAATCAAGTGTTTGTATCGCTTTGTAATTCTTGGAATATGGGAATGAGAATTTTCAAATTAAAATCTTATTTAAAAAAGCATCTCCCCAAAAACATTTTCCAGAGACTGATTTATAGTAGGTGACATGAAGAGATTGCCTTCACTTGGTATTGACTGTGCCTGCATTTCCCAGAGACTGATTTATAGTAGGTGACCTGAAGAGATTGCCTTCACTTGGTATTGACTGTGCCTGCATTCCCCGAGACTGATTTATAGTAGGTGACCTGAAGAGATTGCCTTCACTGGTATTGACCGTGCCTGCATTTCCCAGAGACTGTTTTAGTAGGTGAACATGAACAGATGAAATGCAGGCACGGTCAATACCAAGTGAAGGCAATCTGTTCAGGTCACCTACTATAAATCAGTCTCTGGGAGTCAATACCAAGTGAAGGCAATCTCTTCAGGTCACCTACTATAAATCAGTCTCTGGGAAATGCAGGCACATCTAATTACTTATCAGGGATTCCGTATTGGTGATGATATCTGTATAGGAAATACTCTGTACATAGAGACAGTGAATACTGGGGTCAGTTACAGAATCATTACTTATCAGGGATTCATATCGTATATAGACATCTGTATAGAAAATACTCTGTACTAGAGACGGTGGAATACTGGGGTCAGTTACAGATTCTATTACTTATCAGGGTTCCATACGGTGTATAGACATCTGTATAGAAAATACTGCTGTACATAGAGACGGTGAATACTGGGGTCAGTTACAGAATCTATTATATCAGGGAATTCATATTGGTATATAGACATTCTGTATAGAAAATACTCTGTACATAGAGACAGTGAATACTGGGTCAGTTACAGAATCTATACTATCAGGAATTCCATATCGGTGTATAGACATCTGTATGAAAATAACTCTGTACATAGAGGACAGTGAATACGGGGGGTCAGTTACAGAATCTATTACTTTCAGGGATTCCATATCGGTGATAGAATCTGTATAGAAAATACTCTGTACATAGAGACGGTGTGAAACTGGGGTCAGTTACAGAATCTATTACTTATCAGGGATTCCATATTGGTGTAAAGACATCTGTATAGAAAATACTCTGTTACATTAGAGCGGTGAATACTGGGGATCAGTTACAGGAATCTATTACTATCAGGGATTCCATATCGGTTTATAGGACATCTGTATAGAAAAACTCTGTACATAGAGACGGTGAAATACTGGGGTCAGTTACAGAATCTATTACTTATCAGGGTTTCCATAGCGGTATAGACATCTGTATAGAAAAATACTTGTACATAGTGACAGTGAATACTGGGGTCAGTTACAGAATCTATTACTTATCAGGGATTCCATATCTAGGTGTATAGACATGCGTATAGAAAATACTCTGTACATAGAGACAGTGAATACTGGGGTCAGGGGGCTGGTTCGTTGATGACTTCATGGGCTGTGGGTGTACTGGCAACAACATGGAAACCTCGTAGTTACAGAATCTATACTTACATGTACTAAACGCAAATTATAGAGAAGAATCTTACAATGTATAGGTGTGTTGGGGGAAAAACTTTCACATAAGGTTTTAAAAAAATTAGTTTTGTTCTCTTTATAAGAGCTGATATAAATCCAATGAGAGGAGACTTCTTCCTATTGTTGGAATTACATAGCAACATTAAAAAGCATGTAAACTGCAGGATCATGCTTCTAACTTGCAGTATATTTAAAGTTACAGTAGTATAAAGGGCAATGTTCGCTCGGCACTGTGAGCTTAGTCTGCCTCCAGTTTTAGGTTTGAGCATGCCCACTGCGGGACAGAGACTATCATCATAAGCCCACCCCTAATGTCTAAATAATTTTTAATGCTAGCCAAAAACCTAAAAAATGTTTTTTCTCTCCCTGTGTCCATAGGTAGAGGAATGGACCAGAGAATGGTTGCAGTCTGCAACTAGCCTCAAAAAAGATCAGTTTTGGGGGGGTCTATGACACATTACAGACATGTATAATAAAGTACAGAGAACTAGAGACATCATCCTAGGCTTGTTTGAACAAGGCGGGATTATATAGTGAGACCAGTGTTACCCTTTAACATTACGAAAAGTTGCCAATAAATTATGTTTCTAAAACTTTGCACCTATTGTTTTATTTTTTAATAGTTACATCGCTATTTGAAAAAATCTTCAATATAAGGAAACGGAAAATAAAAGTGTAACCTTTCATGAAAACGGGAGAGTTACTTGTCAATACGGAATCCAAAAATGGATCTTATATAATAAGACTAAAGTTTCAGTGTACTTCTCGCACTATTTTCATTCCTTCGTACCATCAGATTTCGCGATTACAAAAACTTATCACCAATAAAAACATGGAGGACCAGAAATCAAAAGGTTAGAAAATGTTTTCTACCCTTCTAATTAAAGGCTAATTAAAACCCATTATCAGCAAATAATTCTTATTACCTCAAGTGTCAATTCTGAATAATCACTTGCCGAGCTAGTGTGAAATCAGTAGAGATTTTTTTGAAAATTGTAAACGGACCCATAGAAGTCTATTGGAGAAATTTTTTTGAAAGTTTCTGTCCATTTTGAGGGACAAATAGTAATATAGTTTACTGTAAATGACCAGAGGACCTGGGGAGGGGTTGGGGAACCCGTAAATAGAACCAAAACTTATTAAACTTAAACTATCTATCTCACGATCAGCTGTTTTCGAGCTTCCGCATGCCATTTTCGAGAGTTACCGAAATCGATCGTTACTTTCAAGGATTCGATTGCGTAATCGTCTACTTTTGATTTTGATAATCCTCTACTTTCGATTTTTGATAATCCTCTAATTTCAAAAAAAACGAAAAATTTAAAAAATCCGGGTTCAGTGAAATCCAGGAGTTGCAAAAGTTTCTTTGGGCTTCGAAACCTCAGATTCGATTAAAAACCGGGTTCTATTCCATCCCACATTACAATCTCATGTAAATGGTATTTAAACATTTCACTAAACCCCACTGTTTGGACCGTTTGTGAATCTATGACGGATACAGTTCTTTGTCTTCAGGAGTGTTAATTAGTCTTATTGCTCATCCATATAGTTATAAGCATCGAGTCACTTTTATCTTCTACACTTCCGCATTGCAAAATAATAATTCCTTCACTCTGCTTGTTCTGGTTGTGGAAGGTAAAGTGTTGCCTCATTACACCAATGAGAGTTGTTATTATACATTAACTCACCAGGTACAATCTCAATCCTCAAATGGGACCCGCCACCCCCTTAGATGCCCAGTCCCCTAATTTGGGAGGTGGTATGCTCTGTAGTATTGTATTACCACTGTTAGCACACTTGTATGTATTCATGTTATATAGTAATGTCATTGTAAAGGGAAGAGTATGAGGCTATGAAATTAATAATAATATAATACATAGTGTGGTGTTTTATAAGGGAGCGCAGTGGTATATATCCTATAAAAAACCACTCAGCATATGGTCACTAAGTGACTCATTTCTTATATTTCTTATATCCCACTACTCCGCCCATCTAGTGTTCATGCCTGGACAATGACTCAGCGTTTTTTGCTGTTTAACTTCACTACCAGAACCGCTTGAGCTGCTTCCCGTCACTTCAGTAACCAATGTCTCTCTCCTCCTCCACAAAGATTTGTTTAACCACATAGATGCTGGGCTGGGATGTTCCTTTCTACTGGGTTTAAGTTAAGAAGGTAGTTGGGGGATTTAAGGTGGAATAGGGACAAGGCTAGAATTAAAATGTGAATGGGGTGAAGGAATCCAATAATTGTGTATTATAAGAAATAATGCGCCCTTCACATATAATATAAGGACCTATGCCACCTCGCGTTCCCGTCCTGTATAAAAGCACTCGGCCTACGGCCTCGTGCTTCATATGGTCAGAGAACTCGCTCTGTGCGTAATATCCTATATTACACTGTAAGGGGCGCATTATCCCTTATAATAATAATATGGTAATTTTTACACAGTATTAGAAACCATTTGGGACAATATGGTTCTCCTTTTTAGACTCCCAAAGTTCAGTGCACGGACAGTTGTCTCTTGGTTCAGGAAAGCACAGAAGATCGGAGCCAAGTCTGCTGTATATTGGTGTCCCATGTTCTGAGGGAGCGAAATATCCAATGTTACTGGTATAATTTTATAACATTATTTATTTTATATGTAATTACAATGTGTTCAGTTTTCATTTTTTATATATATTATTGGTAAAAGGAGGTGAAGAGAGAGATTTCCTATGAGGCATGGTATGGTGTACTCTCTGATTTATTTTCATCATTTGCATTAAATTAAACCATAATGAATATAAACACAATTATTATAAACAAAAAAATGTTCGCCGTTTTTAAAGCTGACACAGCCTACAAGAAAAAAAAAATAGCAGGAGCATTTTACCGTGATTCTAGCTGATAAAGAAAACATTTCTATCCAGTCCAACTTTTACAGCCCACTCAATAACCCTACCGAACAGATGATCTACAGTTAAGGCGATAAAAAAAAATAAACCATAACCTGTAGTTTCCCACTATGAGGTAGCGCAAACGTAAAGGGCATGTCCACCCCCAAAATTAAATTTAACCCCATACGGCCCCAATCTGTAGTTTAAAAAAAGATCCTTGCCTTACATCTCTGCTCCAAATGGTCTCCTGCTATGACTTTTCAAGTCCAGAAACTGAAGAGCAGAAGCTGCCTTCAGCCCAATCACAGACACAGCTGCCAGTCCAGCCTGTTTGCAACTTACTGCTAACAGGAGCCGGGAGGAGACGCCCCGGAGTGTAAGGGCTTGTGGATGTAAGTACCGATCTAGACTTTTCGGGCTGTAAGTATAGGTGGTTGGGGGTTGGCAGGGGTCTACCTATCCAAAATTTCAATTTTGGGGTGGACATGCCCTTTAACTAATGAGAATAATATTGTGCATTTTCTAAGGGCACTATAGTGGAAAAATGTAAAAAAAAAATCTTTCTAGTGTTCATAATTCACACCCACCCCAGAGATCTTATTTCTTTCAGTTTCCATCCTGTCCTGGATATATTGAGTGTGGACTCTGGGGATGACCAAGTTATTGGATCCTTTTGTCTCTAAGATGGTGGTGGGGGGGGGGGGGGGTGATGCAGTTGCAGCAAGTCCCGTAGGTATCCAGAGCCCAGATTGTGCAAGGATGAATGTCAATAAGCCGATCTTAAAGGCGAAATGTGGTCCAAAAATGACTTTACGTAAATTAATAGAAATTATTTCATGTGTTTATTTGCTAGTTTTGAAGATATTTACATTTTTGTGTGCGATATGGCAGCAGCATCACCAGGTCCCCTGCACTCCTGCTTCCTGCTCTGAAACCTGTCAGTCAAATCTGTCCTGTGTCTCCTACTCCCCTTTGCAGCACCCCTAGTCCCTCCCCATCATGGACCCATGATCCCTCCAGTGCAGCCCCCTCCACCTTCTAAACAAGCATGATAAACGTGATAAAACACCCCACAGTTAAAAACATTGCGATAAAAGTTAAAAACATGCATGAAAGTAGTAATAATACGTAACGTTATTCTCAAAAGTGCATAATATGTGCTGATACTAAACATTCATGAATACAGTGTAAACCTCTATAGACCATATCTCTAATGGTGTATATCAAAAAATAAACTTATTCACGAAAGTGCAATATATGTGCAGTGGCTCAACATAGAATAAATATGGTGTTAAACCTAATAGACATAATTCTAATGGTAATATCATAACATAACATATACACGAAGTGCGATATATGTGCAGATGCTGAACATTCCAGTTGTAGCAGTTTAAAACATAGTACAATTATGTAGTGTGAACCATCATAAAATAACATAGTTCACAAAAGTGCAATATATGTGCAAATGCTAAACCTTTACTGTACAATAACGTACTCTTTTCCACTTATTCAAACACATTTACAAAGTACGACATAAAGTGCTGTGCTCCCATGTAAAATATGTCCAATCCTTTACCTAAAGTGATAGAGTGTCAAAAACAAGAGCTAAAAAGTTCAATATAAAAGTTCCATGGTCATCAATGGAACCAATAAGATGTAAAAATCCAATCACGTCTGGAGGTAGTCAATATTGTCCATCTTGTTAGTGATAATAGCCAATCAGTGTGACAAATGTATATACTTAACAATATAAACAAATCACCAATGTTATATATATACAGTATAAAACATAATATACTTTTATCGATCATAGATCACTATAGTACAGGGAACTACTCAGCATCGAGTCTACCCTCATGAAAAGTACTGCCAAATCTGGGCCTACTATGACTCACTAGAAAGGTTAGAACTATACCTCAACTGGTAGCTGTCTTTCTAATAGCTCACAAAGCAGCTATCTGAAAAGACACATAATAAATAATGGTTGTATTAATACAAAGTGTCCCATGCAGTAAAACATTGTCCTTTTACAGGTTAAGGAACATATTTACTTTACAAATATCCTAATAGTCATAGCATCATGAGAAAACAACGTTGCTGTACACACCTAGCCTCATAAGAAACATTTAGCGACCATGCTTCTTGATCCCATATGGGGTCAATGTATTTAAATATCGATCCAAAAACATTCTCTTTGGAGCAAACATCTTCGTTATGTTTCCCCCACGTGTTGGTGTATTCACCTTTTCCAGACTACCCATCTTAACTGGCAATGTGTGTGTCTATTTTCATGAAGTGTCTTGATACTGGAGTATCATATCTCGTTTGCAGTTTAGTTTGTAATTTTTAATATCCAGTTTATGTTCTTTTATTCGTACTTTAATCTCTCGTGTGTCTGTCCCACATAGCTAATTTCTTTTCCTAGAAACTGGCTTGGATACTGTACAGTGGTAGGAAAAAAGACAATGTTAATGTACATCTTATATAGTTTGTTTGCCATTGGTTTAATTATGAAAACAATTTCTTACAGACAGTGAAAACTGCTCAGGTGCCCAGGAAATGAATGGCCCAATGAGAGAAGAACCAATGCATAGCAAAAATGGGAAGAATACTGTCAATCACAAATGATATGTCATTGGTTCTTTCATCCTCCTCTATGTTTATTTATTTTAAACATTTATCATTTTAGGAGTTTTCATTGCCAACAGGGACACCCCCATTGTTAGAGCCAACACAGGAACCTCAGTCTTCCTCTCCTTGTCTCCATCAGCTGAGCTTCCTCAGTGTGTTTCTGTTCCTTGGTCGCCCTGTGGATATAACCTGCATGTTACGTATAATCACTTTTGGAATCACCTTCTCCATAGCTGTCTCTTCTCTCTGGCCAAGACTATCATGGTTTACTTGCATTCAAAGCCACCAAGCCTGGGAGCTCATGGAGGAAATGGGTGGGAGTCAAACCGTCCAATTCTGTAGTCTTGATCTGTTCATCCATTCAAATAATAATCTAACCATGTCTGTATTTTATATTTACACGCTGCGTACCCAGTGTCGCTTTATAAATAAAATTATACATACATTATACAAACATATATGTACAACAAGGAATGTTGGATCAACAGTTCGGCAGGAAATGAGGATATTGCTAGATGGGTTGGTATGGATGGACATATGTCTTTATTCACCTCAATATACTATACTAATACTGTACTATACTATACTGTACTGTACTATACTATACTATACTATACCCATACCATACCATACTATACTATACTAACTATACATACTATACCATACCAATTCCTACTATACATACTTACATACTCATACTATACTATACCATACCATACCATACTATACTATACTATACCATACCATACTATACTATACTATACCATACCATACCATACTATACTATACTATACCATAACCATACCATACTATACCTATACTATACTATACCTAACCAGATATTTAAGATTAATCACTGTCCCCATTATATATAACAATGCTATACTATACTATACTATTCTATACTATACTATACTATACCTAACCAGATATTTAAGATTAATCACTGTCCCCATTCTATATACAATACTATACTATACTATACTATACTATTCTATACTATACCTAACCAGATATTTAAGATTAATCACTGTCCCCATTCTATATAACAATACTATACTATACTATACTATTCTATACTATACTATACTATACTACACCATACCTAACCAGATATTTAAGATTAATCACTGTCCCCATTCTATATACACAATACTAATACTATACTATACTATACTATACTATACTATACTATACCTAACCAGATATTTAAGATTAATCACTGTCCCCATTCTATATAACAATACTATATTATACTATACTATACTATACTATACAACACTATACCTAACCAGATATTTAAGATTAATCACTGTCCCCATTAATATAACATGCTATACATACTATACTTCTATACTATACTATACTATACTATACTATACTATACTATCCTATACCTAACCAGATATTTAAGATTAACACTGTCCCCATTCTATATAACAATACTATACTATACTATACTATACTATACCTAACCAGATATTTAAGATTAATCACTGTCCCCATTCTATATACAATACTATACTATACTATACTATACTATACTACACTATACCTAACCAGATATTTAAGATTAATCACTGTCCCCATTCTATATAACAATACTATACTATACTATACTATTCTATACTATACTATACTATACTACACTATACCTAACCAGATATTTAAGATCACTGTCCCCATTCTATATAACAATACTATACTATACTATACTATACCTAACCAGATATTTAAGATTAATCACTGTCCCCATTCTATATAACAATACTATTTATCTATACTACTATACTATACAACAACCTATACCTAACCAGATTTTAAGATTAATCACTGTCCCCATTATATATACCAATGCTATACTATACTATCTATTCTATACTATCTATACTAGACTATACTATACTATACTATCATACCTAACCAGATATTTAAGATTACACTGTCCCCATTCTATATAACAATACTATACCATACCAACCATACATATACTATACCTAACCAGATATTTAAGATTAATCACTGTCCCCATTCTATATAACAATACTATACTATACTATACTATACTATCCTATACTACACTATACCTAACCAGATATTTAAGATTAATCACTGTCCCCATTCTATATAACAATACTATACTATACTATACTATACTATACTATACTATACTATACTATATCTATACTACACTATACCTAACCGATATTAGATTATCACTGTCCCCATTCTATATACAATACTATACAATAACCATACCATACCATCCTATACTATACTATACTATCCCTAACCAGATATTTAGATTAATCACTGTCCCCATTCATATAACAATACTACTATCTATACTATACTATCTACTATACTATACTATTCTATACTATAACCTACCAGATTTTAAAATTAATCACTGTCCCCTTCTATAATAACAAATACTAACTATACTATACTATTCTATACTATACTATACTATACTACACTATACCTAACCAGATATTTAAGATTAATCACTGTCCCCATTCTATATAACAATACTATACTATTCTATACTATACTATACTATACTATACTATACCTAACCAGATATTTAAGATTAATCACTGTTCCCATTCTATATAACAATACTATATTATACTATACTATACTATACAACACTATACAACACTATACCTAACCAGATATTTAAGATTAATCACTGTCCCCATTCTATATAACAATACTATACTATACTATACTATACTATACTATACTACACTATACCTAACCAGATATTTAAGATTAATCACTGTCCCCCCATTCTATATAACAATACTATACTATACTATAACTACTACTATACTATCTAATACTATACCTAACCAGATATTTAAGATTAATCACTGTCCCCATTCTATATAAACAATACTATACTATACTAACTATACTATACTATACTATACTATACTACACTATACCTAACCAGATATTTAAGATCACTGTCCCCATTCTATATAACAATACTATACTATACTATACTATACTATTCTATACTATACTATACTATACTACACTATACCTAACCAGATATTTAAGATTAATCACTGTCCCCATTCTATATAAACAATACATATTTACTATACTATCTACACTATATATACTATACTATAATATACAACACTATACACACTATACCTAACCAGATATTTAAGATTAATCCTGTCCCCATTCTATATAACATACTATACAATACTATACTATTCTATACTATACTATCTAACTATACTACACTATACCTAACCAGATATTAAGATTATCACTGTCCCCTTCTATATAACAATACTATACTATCTCATCTATACTAATACTATACATCTAAACTACACAATACACTATATCTAACCCGATATTAAGATAATCACTGTCCCCATTCTATATAACATACTATACAATCTATACTATTCTATACTATCTATACTAACTATACTCTACTACACTATACCTAACCAGATATTTAATTAATCACTGTCCCCATTCTAATAACAATACTAATTATACTATACATATCTATACTATACTATACTAAACTATTCTATACTAACTATACTATCTACACTATACCTAACCAGATATTTAAGATTAATCACTGTCCCCATTCTATATACAATACTATATACATACTATACATCTATACTATACTATACTTACTTCTATACTATACTATACTACACTATACCTAACCAGATATTTGATTATCACACTGTCCCCATTCTATATAACAATACTATACAATACTATACTATTCTTACTATACTATACTATACTATACTTACTACACTATACCTAACCAGATATTTAAGATTAATCACTGTCCCCATTCTATATAACAATACTATATTATACTATACTATTCTATACTATACTATACTATACTATACTATACTATACCTAACCAGATATTTAAGATTAATCACTGTCCCCATTCTATATAACAATACTATACTATACTATACTATACTATTCTATACTATACTATACTATACTACACTATACCTAACCAGATATTTAAGATTAATCACTGTCCCCATTCTATATAACAATACTATACTATACTATACTATTCTATACTATACTACACTATACTACACTATACCTAACCAGATATTTAAGATCACTGTCCCCATTCTATATAACAATACATACTATACTATACTTTCTATACTATACTATACTACACTATACCTCACAGATATTTAAGATAATCACTGTCCCCATTCTATATAACCATACTATACTATACTATACTATACTATATACCTAACCAGATATTTAAGATTAATCACTGTCCCCATTCTATATAACAATACATACATACAACTATACCTATACTATACTATACTACACTATACCTAACCAGATATTTAAGATTAATCACTGTCCCCATTCTATATAACAATACTATTCTATACTATACTATACTATACTATACTATACCTAACCAGATATTTAAGATTAATCACTGTCCCCATTCTATATAACAATACTATTCTATACTATACTATACTATACTATACTATACTATCCCTAACCATATTTAATATTATCACTGTCCCCATTCTATATAACATACTATTCTATACTATACTATACTATACAACACTATACCTAACCAGATATTTAAGATCACTGTCCCCATTCTAAACATACTATACTATACTATACTATACTATACTATACTATTATACTCTTACCTAACCAGATATTTAAGATTAATCACTGTCCCCATTCTATATAACAATACTATTCTATACTATACTATACTATACTATACTATACCTAACCAGATATTTAAGATTAATCACTGTCCCCATTCTATATAACAATACTATTCTATACTATACTATACTATACAACACTATACCTAACCAGATATTTAAGATCACTGTCCCCATTCTATATAACATACAACTATACTATACTATAACTATACTACTATACTATACTACACTATACCATAACCAGTATTTAAGATTAATCACTGTCCCCATCTATAACAAGACTATACTATAAACTATTATCTATACTAACTATACTAACTACACTATACCTAACCAGATATTAAGATTAATCACTGTCCCCATTCTATATAACAATACTATTCTATACTATACTATACTATACAACACTATACCTAACCAGATATTTAAGATCACTGTCCCCATTCTATATAACATAACAATACTATACTATACTATACTATACTATACAACACTATACCTAACCAGATATTTAAGATCACTGTCCCCATTCTATATAACAATACAATACTATACTATACTATACTTAATCTATCTATACTATACAACACTATACCTAACCAGATATTTAAGATCACTGTCCCCATTCTATATAACAATACAATACTATACTATACTATACTATACTATACTATACTATACTATACAACACTATACTAACCAGATATTTAAGATCACTGTCCCCATTCTATATAACAATACTATACTATACTATACTATACTATACTATACTACACTATACCTAACCAGATATTTAAGAAATCACTGTCCCCATTCTATATAACAATACAATACTATACTATACTATACTATACTATACTATACTACACTATACCTAACCAGATATTTAAGATCACTGTCCCCATTCTATATAACAATACTATAACTATACTATACTATACTATACTATACTATACTATACTACACTATACCTAACCAGATATTTAAGATTAATCACTGTCCCCATTCTATATAACAATACTATACTATACTATTACTATACTATACTATACTATACTACACTATCCTAACCAGATATTTAAGATCACTGTCCCCATTCTATATAACATACTAACTATACTATACTATACTATACTATACTATACATAACTATACTACCAATACCTAACCAGATATTTAAGATCACTGTCCCCATTCTATAAAATCTATACGATACTATACTATACTATACTATACTAACTATACTACACTATACCTACAGATATTTAAGATTAACACTGTCCCCATTCTATATAACATACAATACTATACATAACTATACTATACAACACTATACCTACCAGATTTTAAGATCACTGTCCCCATTCTATATAACAATACAATACTATACTATACTATACTATACTATACAACACTATACCTAACCAGATATTAAGATCACTTCCCCATTCTATATCACATACATACTAATACTATCTACATACTACACTACACTATACCTAACCAGATATTTAAGATCACTGTCCCCATTCTATATAAATCATACTATACTTATACTATACTATACTATACTACACTATACCTAACCAGATATTTAAGATCACTGTCCCCATTCTATATAAATAAAGATGTAGACAAACCTCCATAGGCAGAGGTGTCAGAAATTCCCCATAAAGCACTGCACACATGATAGGGTAAACATATCTCTTAAACGGCTGCTATATATCAGGCCTGCATATTGAATTAATCTAAGTGGGTCAAAGTGAGAAACAATCCTGGACAACCATAGAAAAAACACATTGTCTTAATTGTTCTCATTAATCTAAACACAACCACCCACAATAATACAAACAGTTAAAAACAGACGTGTTCTCAATGATTGTTAGACCATCATGTTAAGGGGGGGGGGGGGTCTGGAATCAAACAGTCCATAAAAAGTGGAGTCACTGATCCAACTCATGTAATCACAGAGTCCCAACTGCCTCCACATCCACACTAACTAGTCAGCACGTGTACTGGTACGACATGCTTCAAAAAAGGTTTCTAGTTATCATCTGCCAGGACTTACTGTTCCAAGATTTTCACCCAACTCGAACTACCAATGGAGTCTCCTGGCTTTCAAATCCGCATAGGTCAGGGGTCCCAGTTTCTCCCGTTCTCCATCTAGCATCCATCCGTGAATTTCCAAGGTACATCACACCGTGCCGCCGGCTACGGTCTATGGTCTATCATCCACCATCAGGTAAAACACACCGACGTGCGTTTCTTCATAGACATGTGACTTTGTCAGGGCCGTACTGGTATAGTGCCGACTAGTTAGTGTGTATGTGAGGCAAGATTTTAACCGTTTTTTTATTTTTTTATTTTTTGGGTGGGTTGTGTTTAAATTATGAGAACAAAAGGCATATATGTGTTTTTCTATGGTTGTTTCTCACTTTGACCCACTTAGATAATCAATATGCATGGCTTGATATGTATTGGCCATTTAAGAGATATGTTTACCCTATCATGTGTGGCAGTGCTATATGGGGGACATTTCTGACACCCCTGCCTATGGAGGTGTCCACATTTTGTTATATTAGTACATTAGGTCCCCTGCACGTCTTCTGTTGTGAAGTCACACTGAGGGAGGTGATAATATTGATACTGCCCTCCTTATATTTTTCTTACTGATTGTCTGAGTGGCAGCCAATCACAGATGTGGCTGCTGGCTATTGATACAGCCGGAGGGATCCCGGGCTGTAAGTACGTTTTTTCTATATTTTTTTAAAACAAACAATGCCATTTGGATTGGGAGGGGAGGAGGTACATTACAGCAAAAGGATTTTATGCTATACTAAACCTACAGCGCAATGGATCTGAATGGTGGGAGGGAGGGGGGAGGATCAGTTCACAGTGCATGCCTGCAATACCTCCGGGAGCCAGAGAAGAGGCACAAAGCTTTTTATAGGAAGACAGCTCCTACTCTTCACTTTACTGGATTTGCAACAGCACTGCAGGAGAACCATCTGGAGCAGAGATGTAAGGTAAGGTTTTTTTAGAGCTATACAGTGGGGCCAGTATGTGGTTAAATGATAGTTTTGGGATGGACATGCCCTTTAAATGTTTTCCCCACTTTTTGAACTTTACATGTTTTACATTTACTGGCTTTGGCAGTACAGTATTTTGGATTTGTTTCTATCATTGCAGCATGGGTGACAGAAACTTCCTCCAGTGGTGATATTAAAAATTGACATGGGGTGACCGAAATATTGCCCACATTGGGTGAAAGGAACATAGTTAAGTAGGTGGATTGTTAAGTAGGTTAATATTGAATTCCAGAGGATTGAATGAATGGGCATTGCCACAGGCAATGAAATAGATTGGCTGGAGGGTTGTTGTATTTTGGGTAGTGGGACTTTATTTCCCTCATATTTTTCCTACTGTGGCAAGAAAATAACCTTTTGTAGCAGATTTTTAACATATTTTTGAAGATGTGAGCTTGAGTTGAGCTTGAAGTGCTGTTAATAATCTTCTGACATGTCTTCTGGTTGATGTGTTGCCATTAGTTTACTTACGGGGAGGGGGGCAGAGCTGGGACTTGATGGAGTAGGATGCGTGGTGAGAATGCCTGATACCACTGCACGATCCAAGGCTAATCCTGATATTCTAAAAGTCTTATTCAGATGACCAAGCCTAAGAGGCAAAAATCCTCCGGCCACCCCCAAAAATAGAACAATTTGCGTGCACAGCTTGCTACTACCAAGCCGCTATGCCACTATCCCCACAGCAAACAGCTCAAAAGGCTGCACCAGACCAAAACCACCTGACAGTGGCCCCAGGGAAAACCCCCAGCTTACTTACAAGGAGCCCACGCTGATGGAAATGCAGCAGTGGCTTCTGGGAGCCATTCAGACGACCTGCAGACAGAGAGTCAGGGAGCTGAAACACAAATCTCCTTGCTGGAAGATACAGTACAGCCCATCCCTGACAATTACCCATTTGCAGCAGGTGCTTCTAAGAAACAGAGAAAAGTTTAACGGCTTTAAAAAAAAATAGGTCCCATAGGCCAAACCTGCAATTCTTGGTATTCGCGGAGGGAGCTGAGGGGCATATCAGAAAAAGCTGGAGAAAGCCAGGTATGGTTATTGTCTATCCAGCAGTGTCATAATGGTTATTAGAGGTGTAGCACATTATGTTTCGACCTTTCTTTGGTCCTTCATCAGGGGTGTTACAGACAAAGTGATCCCAACCCCATTAGATATATACAGGGAGATTCAATAAAAGTTCTTATTGTTAAAAATGGTGCCAATTTTGCCCCAACCAATCAGATTTTAGCTTTCAAATGTTAAATAGATCTGATTGGTTGGGCAAAACTTAGCACCATTTTAACGATAAGAACTTTTATTGAATCTCCCTGATAATGTACAACAGAGACAATTACAGGAACATCAGCTCCACCTAGTGGCCAGATGTAAACTAGGTTACAAAAAATTACTGTTAGAATATAACATAACATGTCTATTCAATAAACAAACATCGCATGAGGTTCAATAAAGCAAATTAATTCAGGAAAGTAAGGTAGAGAGGGTGACTCTCTTACCCACTGGCGTATGGCTTTTTTAGACTGCAAACCAAAGTTCCTGGTTGAACTTTTGTGTTCTGCTAATCTTAACCTGTCTGGATGTCTGCCCAATGTACATTTGACCACACGGGCATTTCAGTGCATATATACACCAGTCAGTTTCACAAGTAAGAAATCTCTAATAGAGATTTTATGTCCCTTAAGGGAATGTGTGATAAATTACCTTTGATTATTGAGTTAACAACAGTACAGCTAAGGCACGCAAATGCCATTTTGAACCTGGTGGTGTCCTTTTTAGTAGTCTTTAGATCAGCGTGTATAAGCCTGTGAATGTGAGAATAGGGGTGGTTCTTTGTCTTTGAACAATTTCCCAAAACTGTGTACCTTGTAAAAGTTTCAGAATGTATGTCTTTTCATTTCTTACTGTTGCGCTCATAAGATCCATCCACTCCTGACTCAGCAGAAACAGCACATAAATGCACCCTCAGAAATAATCAGATTTCCTGTAGGTGAGTTTGTATTGTTGGATTGCTTTATGTTGCGTTATTTTTATCCTGTTACCTGTGCCACACAAAAACACAAATGAGCATGTCTCTTTAAACTGAGCAGTAATGGGTTTACACTTAAATTTATAACTTGGAATGTATGAGGTCTTAACGACCTGAAAAAGCATAAAGAGTGGAGTCTGTATACTACTGAGTAAAACATCTTAAATGCTCTATAAGGGGGTAAAATCAGATAAATGAGGACCTGCTTTGCTATCACTTTCTACTACTCCTGGCTTCAAAATCTCCTTCCCACTCATTTCCTTTCCTACCCCTATTCTGTCTTTATCTCTGCCTCTCTTGTTCCATCCAATTACCACTATTCCTTCACACTCTACCAGCACTTACAAACATGCTGTTCCTTTCACTAAGTCCAAACACCCCCAGGAAACTTCAGTAAGAAATCCTTATCCACCTCCACTCCCTTTTATATCTCCTTCTTGCTGCTGGGGATATTACTCCCAACCCTGCACCCTGCAACATTTCCATCTGCCGTCATCCTCGCCTTTCTTACCCCCTACGTGTTCTTTTCAAGGCTCTAATCTTTCTTATATTAGAACCACCCTACACTTACTATAATAATGTAATATCAATTCTGGATATTTACAATACAGTATAGTGTTGTTCTTTTATATTGTCAATGTCATATCTGGTGACTTGAGGAGGACCTGGCCAGTGCAAATGCTTTTTATTTGTAGAATATTGTATTGCGGGTGTATTGGGTGGCCAATTTAGTTAGTAGGGGGCCTATTTGTTACCCCATCTGTGTGTTTTCATTGTATTGGCATCTACAGAACATCTGGCCTGTGTGAGTAGATGTGGGCTAAAAGTTGTTTTGCCAGATTGCATGTTCTTGGTTGGTATCCGAGTGGTAAATGTTGAAGGCTTCTGTAAGGGGTTTTATTGAGGGAGGAGAATTTTTCCTGGTTGATTTTTTTTTCCATAAGCATTGTATGCTTTATAGTCCCCATTTGGGCTGCTTTGGATGAGTATCCAGGTTGTTCTATGTTGTCATCGGTATAATTAGACCATTGAGTTTCCAAGTATGTTTGAAAGTCTTTGGACAGTTTAAATATTGTGGAAGCACCAATTGTATTCCTGGGGTTTTGAAAGGGGAATTGTGGTATAGTCATTGTAGGGGCATGATCTGGGATACTTATGTTGTCTATATTTGAATATTTTGATAAGTGGAGTTGTGGATTTGGGAAAAAATAGGTTAATTGCTTATCAGAGGGATTAAGTATTTCCAGGGGTCGCATAGGTTAAGTCATGGTGACTATTTCCAAAGGGGGGGTAGGACTATGTCTATTGTTGGTAAGAAAGCTGATTTATCTAGTTGTGAGTTTAGTATAGTTTTAAAAGATACTCCTCCAAATTAAGATTATGTAGGGGTGAGTCAGCAAGAGTTGTAGTAAATGAAATAAAAAGATGCATTAGAACCATTATATTGGTGCCTATATATTGGGAATAAAAAGGGGAGGTGTCAAAGATATTAGACATCTAGAAGCAAATAGCATCCTTCTGTTATTGATTTAATATTTCAAACTGGAGATGTTTATGTAATAGTATTGCAATATTGCAACTCCTCTTGATTTGGACGTGTGTGAGGCAGAATAGCAGCCTCCATCCAGAATGCTTTAAGCAGGCCTTCCCTTTGTTGTTCCAGTGGGTATAATATGGGAGTGAAGTCTCGTAAATGGGTAATAACTCTGGTATGTTTGACCGGGGAGTTGAGGCCTTTCACAATCCAAGAGGTTATGTTAGTTGATCTATTAAGGGTGTAGAGTTGTGCTGGGAATTGTGGGTATGCTATCCAATGCCTTATGGTGAATTGAAATAGACATTTTCATGATTGGAATACCGTTCACTCATCCCAGCGAGTGTAGTTGAACGAAAATTTTAGGGGCCCCCACCGGGCTAAAGTTTCCCAGCCTCCTGCTTATAGAATAGTGATGGCCCAGTTCGCGGATCCGAAGCCAATCCGCGCAGATTTACCCGTCTCGCGACGGCAGATTTCCGGTTTTCCGCCTTCCGAAACTCGAGGTTTTTGGCTGGCATTCGGGTCCAGTCTATGAGCTCTTTCAATATGTAATGTGTCTAGGTTTGGGGTAATTCGAAGCTGATGGGAGATCTCGAGTTAAGTAGGTCTTGGCATTTGTAGGGTTTTAGGATTTCTAGAATTCTAAGCAGGGGTCCAGATCAGTTGTGCTGGAGGATTCAGGGACTGTAGTAACATTCTACATTTTTTTTTAACATTCTACACAGCGGTTGGGGTGGGCAGGGGTGCCCTACATTATATGAAAAAAGTCATTTAAAAAATTAGGGTGGACATGCCCTTTAAGTTTTTTTCTGTGATCTGGGAAAAGGCAGAGGAGTCCTCCAGATCCAAGCCGAAATGCAGGGGAGGGCCTGCTGCAAGGGACACAGTGGGGACTGGGTTGCATTCACTTTACTGCTCCCGGTCAGGGAGTCCTCTCTCTCGTCCTTCAGGCTTTTTGGCTACAAGGTAGCCTCCAATGAGGGTTTGAGTTAAGACCTGCTGTACCACTCATCAGTGTGATTGGACTTCAAGCTAGAGTTCTGCCGGTATATAATAAGTGGGGTTAGGGTTCATTCTTTTGTTTTTCTCTGGGTGATCTGGCAATATTGCCAAGATCTGCCCTTTTCTCTCTTTCTCCTGCTGCTAAAATGCTCATCCATGCCCATAATCTCCCGTCTTCGACTACTGTAACATCTACTGCTTGGACCCCTGCCCTCATTTCTCTCCTCTCCAGTCTATCTTAAACTCAGTAGCTCGGATCACTCACTCTCCTACCAAAGAGAATCTGCAACCTCGATACTTCCATAGGGTGGCTTCCCATCAACAAAGAATCATATTCAATACCCTGCTTTTAACTTTAAATCCCTTCACTCTACTGCACCTCCCTACTTATCTTCTCTCTTGGTCCCTTATGTTCCAGGCCGTGCCCTTCGCTCCTCGCAAGGAAATCTTCTCCACAGACCCCCAACTAACACTGGTGCTCCCGCGCCTTAAACCATTCTCTTTTGCTGCTCCCTACCTTTGGAACTCTCTCTCGCTTCGCCTGGTGACATCCAATTACTTTCAAATCTAGACTGTCCTCCTACCTTCTGAGCATCAGCAGAGCAATGATTGTTAGTCCTTTAAAGGGCATGTCCCACCCTTCTTAAAAATGTAATAATCTCTCCCTTTCCCCCAGCCCCAACCGCTATAGTTTTAGTTCTGAAGTGCCCCAAATATTACTTACCTTCCCTCTTTCCTCCGCCGCACTGCCGGCCCTCTGCTTGCGAGAAATGACAAGCAGAGGGCGGGACCGCAGTCGCATCTGTGATTGGCTGAGCAGCAGCCAATCACGGACGGCGGCTGCCGAGAGTTCAGTGCGGGCGGAGGAAGAGGGAAGGTAAGTAATATTTGGGGCACTTAAAACTATAGCGGTTGGGGATGGGGGGACAGGGAGAAATATTCATAAAAATGTTTTTACGCTAGGGGGAGGGAATCTAAATCGGGAGGGAGAGGGAGGGGAAGGGAGGGGGAGAAGGCTGCAGTACCATGCTGCCAAACTTCTCCCGGAGGAGAGACAGGGGGCAGAGTCCTATATGGACTCTGCAGTACTCCTGGTGGGCGTTTTTTGGACTTTAGGGGGGGATAGCAAAAGAACCAGATGGAGCTGGGATGTAGGTAAGGATTAACTACACGTTATCTGAGGAAGGTACCACACTGGTACTGAAAACGTTATATGTGTTGAATAAATACACAAACACTGTTGAAGACTGGAGTGCGCTATGTGTTTCTTTTTCCTACGCTATATGATTGAGTGGCCAGTGGCTATGGCCCTATAGTGCACACCCGCACCATCAATTTTCGTTAAAGGGGTGTGCGGAGACCAAGTGTTATATTTTTGGATTAAACTACACTACACAATGGGGCCAGTAGTGGGGGGGAAATTTAGTTTGGGTGGACATGCCCTTTAAGCACTTTGTACCCATCCCCCCCACTTCTTTAACCGAAATTTGTATTTAACTTATTGAATGTTTATTTATCTGTATAATGGCTTGCACTTTATCCCTTGTTTGTATATATTTATAATATACATGTGCAAACACAACATGTTTCGAGACACACGTATAGTGCACCTGCTTGTCACTTGTGTGTTACCTCTATCAACTTTGTAACTTGTGAATCCTTTCTGTGCGTTGAAGGATAGAAGCATAGATAGAGGTAACCAAGTTGCTAATACCAGTGTGGGGATTATTAATTTTCTTGCCCATAGTATCGATCCATGTATGACCAACTTTAGAGGAGAATTATGACTCATGCAATAATTTCTGTTTTTAAGCAACTCCTCCTCCTTTAATTATATATAGTATAATTACTGGGCGGAGCATTAAGAGTTGGGCATACTATTGTATTTGTTAATGGATCTTGAGTGTTCTATAACAAATATACAGATCGTTGCACCTAGAGACGCAGCCGATCCTGTTCTGGAGTTTAAGTCACGTAACCATGTTGGTATCATTAGTGTTAACTCAGTTCGTGGCTAACGAGAGAGTTAACCGCGTAACTGCCACAAGTGATGTTATATGCCGAAAGCGCATTCTATTGTGGCACTTTAAACGCCAGCTAATAGCAGGCTTAAAGTGGCGTAATAATAAACCAAAACCGGTTAGTGATGCTCTTAGAACATCCTTATCGGATTCGCCGGGTTTGCACGGGTTTAAAGTATTTAAAAGGCCAAAGATTAAATGACGTGGCCAGTTTTGATTATTTAAAGGGCGCTATACTTCCAAAAAATTGAATTTCTCAAAATCAATCCCTTAGATGGTTGTAACGGTCCAATATACAACACTTTTTCAGAGTTTGAAATCCGAGCTGTAGATTTCAGAAATTCTCATTTGAAATACAGCATTACAGGGAAAGACCTGTCCACTCAAACCTAGGTATGTACTTTGTGTCCACTCCAAGACCTCTACTAGGATCTCCCAATACAAATCAAAACATGTATTACACAATCCCAAATATAAGAGCGATTAATCATTTTGGTCTCCTGTCTGTCTGTCTGTCTGCCTGTCTGTCTGTTTTTTCTCTGTCTGTACTGTCTATTATTTATATAACTGTCTATCTTATTTATCGTCTTCCATCGTTTGCCTGTCTAATTGTCTTGATCTATCTGTCCTGTAATATCATCTGTCTGTCGTGTCTCTGTCTATCTGATTCTATCTACTTCTGTCTGTCTCTGTCCATCTATCTCTGTCTGCTATCTGTCTTTCTATCCATCTTATTTCTGTCTGCCTATGTCTAAAATATCATGGTATTCCAGGGTTTTTGGTTAGTATAAATGCACAGACACCAGTGAGAGGGGGAGAGATGCTGTAGTAGTAAGCCACAGGAGGTCACTTACAGGAGCCTCCCCAGCATGTCTGTTGCTTCTCAGAAGAATGAAGCGTCTCACACAGCAGCAAAAGTCCCCCTCCCCCATCCACTATTGGCAGCATATCACTTGCCTGTTTGAGGAGAAGTGTCTGACACAGCAGCAGCCCCCCTCCCCACAATCAGCAGTTGCAGGAAAGATATGTTAATGATTGTTAGTGTCGGGTGGATTTACAAGTGGGCAGTGCTAAGGAGGGGGGCAGTTAGGAGCAGTTACTAAACATTGAAAATTCACTAACAAAGCAGGCACAGACACATAAGAAGTAATAAAATTTTACTACCCTAACCTTTGAACCTGAGTTTCAACACAAGTCGGTAAGAATATTTTTAATAGGAAAGCTACCCTATGTGTTTGCTTTATACATATTAGGGTATGGGTTAATTGGTGTGTTTTCACTTCCTGTATAACTGTATAAAACATTAATGTATGTTGATGTTTCATACTGCCCATATCTTGAGAAAGGAGCTGTGACCCGAAACACGCATAATATGTGGGCAGGCGTTTCGTTTATAAAACTTATAAAGCCTTTTTCTACTGCAAAAGACTGGCTCCATATTTATCGTGATTCTGAGGACGGCTTCACTGCTGAATACGATAGCGTTTTTATTAGTAGTTAATAAAGTTAAATTCTATTCAACAAGACCTGTGAGTGCCTTCGTGTATTTGGATATATATATATATATATATATATTATATAATATAATATAGTTCATATTCTGGTTGGCTTGATAAAAGGTCTAGACGTGGACCGAAACGTTGCCTTGTTGTGCCCTGCACTATTAAAATTTATATGGATTAGACCCCTTTTGTGGCAACCTACCTCTTAACCCTTTGAACTGGTCCTATTGAATTTTGGGTAGCACCAGGGGCCGAAGTAGGGTTGGAGTGGGGGAGTGTCCCTGATTTTTGTTTCAGTAAGATAATATATATATTATATTATAATTATATATATTATTATATATTAGTTGATGTTTTGTTATGGTATTGTATTATTGATGTTAACTATCAGTAGTAATTATACATTTATTTCATGTACAGGGAAAGTTTTGTGTTAAACTTGAGAGAAGAAAGATGTGTGAAACAGTAATGTGTTTTTTTTACAAAAAAATAGAAAATGTAGAACTTCAGAAAATCCGGTACAATTTCAAATGTTTGAACTTTTGAAAAAGTTTCAAAATTAGAAAATAGCCGAACCGGGACCCATTAAAGTCAATTTAATAGTTCATAGTGTCTAAAAAAATAAGGGTAAAATGGTAACTTACTGTACAGACTTTGGGCCCTGGAAATGGTCTGGGGAACACGAACCAATGTGCAGAACTTGAAACAAAGTTTACTGCCTTCACACAGCACTCTTCATCATTCAATAATATCCCAAAAACTTGATATTTTTTGGAAAATTTTAATATTAGTTTTAAGGATTATATAGCGCCAGCATCTTATGTGTAGCGCTTTCCATTAACATTTATACATTCACATCAGAGGCCCAGCCCCGAAGAGCTTACAATCTAAGCACATTTATTGGACATACAACTATAAGTATTCTTTATAATGGGGGGAAACCAAAGTGCCCCAGAGGAAACCCACTCTTGCAGATGTGTCCAAGGTAGATTTGAATTTGGCACTTCAGGAACATTTGTGCTAGCCACTGAGCCACCGTGCTGTCTCTGAATCTGTCTCTGAATCTTAAAAAGGGGGTGCTAATTATTATCAAGAGGAATCATGTAAAACATGAGTGGCAATGCTTCCTTGTTGATACCTCAACCAAGGGGTGAAAAAGATCTGTCTGTTAAAGGGAAAGATTCCTAGTTGTTCTAATAGTCTCTTTAATTTTATTTTTTTTTTACGAGTTAATGTAACCCTTGCTATACCTGCTGTTAACATTTCAGGTTTGTATCAATCATTCTTGATTGCACACGACCTTGGAAGTGTTCCTTACAGTAATTTTACTGATTGGCTGTTGGATCCAGTGCACAACTATGAGAAATGCACAAAGTTTGCTAATGGTAATTGAAGTAAAAGAAATCAAAAGGTAGAAGTTAGGAACTTCCAGACTGGGGTTACTTGACGTGGTTGGAAGGCTTTTATTCTATGATCACAGTAATGTATACTACAACCCCTTTGTTTATAATGTATGCCAGTGTGCAGATAATATGATTGTATGGGGCCTAGGAATGTTGCATTGATTATCTTTTATAGTTTATATCTATATATATCTATGTATATACAGTAATATGGATATTGGTATGGGCCTAGAAGGTAACATTGATATCTTTTCTATCGTTATATATATAGTATAAGATGTATATACAAATAGTGATATTGTAGGGGGCTAGGAATGTAGCATTGCTTATCTTTTCTATGTATAATATAGATATATGTATATAGGACATACATAACATGATATTAGTAGGGGCCTAGGAAATGTACATGATTTCTCTTTTCTATGTATATATATGATATATATATTACACGATAATATATATTGTGAAGGCTGCCTTAAGGCAATACATTGTATCTCTTTTCTATGTAAATTAATATAGATATACGTTATACAGATAATATGATATTGTATGGGCGCCTAGGAATGTTACAGTGATATCTTTTCTATGTTTTATATCATATAGATATACTGTTATCACAGATTAATATGATATTGTATGGGGCCTAGGAATGTGCATTGATTATCTTTTCTATGTTTTTATTATATAGATATACTGTATATACAGATAATATGATATGTGTATGGGGACCTAGGAAGTGCATTGATTATCTTTTCTATGTATATATATATCGATATACTGTACGATACAGATAAATATGATATTGTATGGGGCCTAGGAATGGTACATGATTATATTTTCTATGTTTATATATAGATATACGTATAATACAGATAATGATATTTATGGGGCCTAGGAAGTGGCATGATTAACCTTTTCTATGTTATAATTATATATATATAGAATGACTGTAATCCAGATATATGATATTGTATGGGGCCTAGGAATTGTGCATTGATATCTTTTCGATGTTTATATATATGATATCTTGTATATACAGATATATATGATTGGTATGGTGACCTAGGAATGTACATTGTTATCTTTTCTCCTATGTTTATAATAAGATATACTGTATATACAGATAATTGAATTGTATGGGGCCTAGGAATGTGCAAATGAATTATCTTTTCTATGTTTTATATATAGTATAGATATACTGTATATACAGATAATATGATAATGTATGGGGCCTCCGAGGAATTACATTGATTATCGTTTCTATGTTTATATATATAGATATACTGTTATACAGATAATAATATGTATGGGGCCTAGATGTACATTGATTATCTTCTCTATTGTTTATAGTTAGTATAGATATTACTGTATAATACAGATAATATGATATTGTATGGGACCTAGGAATGTACATTGGATTACTTTCTATGTATTTATATGACTACTGTATAACAGATAATATGTTATTGTATGGGACCTAGGATGTACATTGATTATCTTTTCTACTGTTTATATTATAAGTAGATATACCTGTATATACAGCTAATATGTATTGTATGGGGCCTAGGAATGTACATTGATTATCTGTTCTAGTTGTATATATAATAATTATTACGTATATACAGAAATTGATATTGTATGGGGCCTAGTGGGGGAATGTGCATTGAGTTATCTTTTCTATGTTTATATCATATAGATATATACTGTATATACATATAATATGATCTTGTATGAGGGCCTGAGGAATGTAACATTGAATATCTTTTCTATTATATATACTATATATATAAGAGTATACTGTATATATCCAGATAAATGAGTAATTAGTATGGGGCCCTAGGAAATGTACATTGATTATTCTTTCTATGTTATATATTAGTATTCGAATACGTTATACAGATAATATGATATTGGTATGTGGGCCTAGGATGTACATTGATATATTTTTCTCTGTATTATATATATATATATATAGATATACTGTAATACAGATAAGATGAGTATTGTAATGGGGCCTAGGAATGTTACATGATTATCTTTCTATGTTTATATAGTATAGATATACTGTAAATACAGATAATATGATATTGTATGGGGCAGGAGAATATCGCATCATATCTTCTTTGGTCTATCTTTTGATGGATTGGTCAAAAATCTTCAATCTCTACTGAGCAACTCAATCAACCCAGAGCTGGGTCAAGGGCAACCATAAACAGTTCTTTAGGGGCCCTGCAAAAGTAGGCCTGTGTTTCCGGAAGCTTATGTAACCAGACAAAAATGCTAAATGAGAGGTTAGATTTAGGTAAAAAAATACGTTTTTTTTTGCACTGAATTCTAATTTTGCATCTAAATAAAACCTTTATGCAACCATTGAGTAGAGTAAGCTTACTGCAGTTGGCCACCATTGTTGAAGAGCCCAGGCAGTCTTTGACCTCTGGACATACCCCACCACCACATTAGGCCTGCTCCCCCACAGTTTGCCATGAATAAGGGGAAAGCTTACAGCAGCAGAAACCATGAGTTGTAGTAGGCTCACTGCATTTTCCACCATGTTTTAGGAGCCACCTTGGACATCCCCCCCCACCATGCCTCATAGGCTTTTATCCCTCAGAAAGGTTAAGCGAGCAAAAAAGTACACTTGACGGCGCCTAATAATTGTTTTTTTATTTAAAAAAATTTGATTTTGATCTCTGGGTCAAGTTTCTAGTACATATCTACAAATAAAAGTATATTTTAAAGGGCATGTCACCCCCAAACACTATAATCCCCCCCCACTACTGGCCCCATGTGTTAGTTTTGTTAATACCTAACCTCCACCGCTCATATAGGTTCTCCTGTAGTCCCCCCCCCAAAGTCCCAAAAACGCCCAGCATGAGGAAGCAGAGTCCATATAGGACTATGCCTCCTACCTGGCTCGGGAGAAGTTTGGCATGCCGCTGCACCTTCTCCCCCTCCCTCTCCCTCACGATTAGGATTCCTCCCCTAGTGTAAAACCCTTTGCTAAATAATCCCACTGTCCCCCCGCCCAACCGCTATGGTTGATTTTATTAGAAAATGCCCAAACATTACTTCACCTGCCCCTCTTTTCCCCGCCGCACTGAATGACAGGCAGCCGACAGCCGTGATTGGCTTGCCGTCGCAAGAGAGGGCGCCAGTCGCGCGCGGAGGAACAGAGGGGAGGTAAGTTAAGTTTTGGGGAGATTTAATCTACTAAAAAAATTTATAGCGGTTGTGGGTGGGGGGACAGGGGGATGTGTTATAGCAAAAAGTGTATTTCAAAGGGTGGACCAACAGTGCTCGTGAGGGTGTTGTGCTACAAATATAAGGGGGCTTTCAATAGACCAAAACTAGAGATGGAGATTGGGATTTGATGCTAAAAAATCTAGCGGTTGACAGAACCTTACAACCAGCCTCCTCCAAAAGTTTTTAAATAAAAAAAAACACAAAATTCCTTTTTCACTATTGCTTTTGATAATAAAACACATAATATCATGCTGGGTATTATTCCCCATTATATCATAGTAACCTGGTATTTGTAAACGTTGAACAACATTATTCTTTTCCAGTATTGGTTTAGCTAGTGCTGTTTGCATTTTATGGAGGCATGAGACATCATATCCTACTACAAGATACACATGGGTGAGAGGATTTTTTAGACTGAAAAATCTGTCATCAGCCAGGACTTCCTGCTCGGTGCAGTTACTGAGTTTAGTGTTGTAAATTTTTCATGAAAATATTTTTCCTTTTGTCTTTGATAAACCAGTATTACTATTCCATCCAAAGTTCTTCAAGTACTTTGTCCTTGGGGTATTTGGGAAGAGACAGACTCCCCATAAATGGTTTTTATTTCGTGGCCTATTTAAAGAACTTAATTCATAATGTTCATAAAAAACAAGGCATTAATTTATGTAACCAAAATATAAAACAATAGGTTTTCTTTCAGTGCAGCAGAACAACAATAAATTCTTCTCATGGAACACATCTTTAAAAACATCTAATCTTATTGGAGAAAAAATTCAATAAAAGTTCTTATTGTTTAAAATGGTGCTAATTTTGCCCCAAACAATCAGATGTTAGCTTTCAAATGTTAAATAAGATCTGATTGGTTGGGGCAAAATTAGCACCATTTTAAACGATAAGAACTTTTATTGAATCTCCCTGATAGTACACAAAAAAAATTAAATACAATTTCATACAATGGTTAAGAAAGGATATATATAAATTACTTAGATTGTAAGCTCTTCCGGGCAGGGATCTCATTCCTAATGTGTCGAGGCTTGTTGCACTTATATCCATTTATACATAATTTATATATATGCTTTCATAACCGATTTATGAAATTGTAATTAATTTCATTTTTATCTATCTGTATAATGGCTTGTACTTATCCCCTTGTTTGTATACTCTGTATTTAATAATGTACAGCGCTGCGTACCCAAGTGGCGCTTTATAAATACATTTATACATATACATAAATACATGTATAAATTGATATATGTGCAGAATGCCTTGACACATTAGGAATGAGATCCCTGCACCGAGGAGCTTCCAATCTAAGTGGGAGGGACAACATACAAATACAAGTTGGGGGATGGGTACAAAGTCCTTAAAGGTGCTAACAATCATTTGTTGTGCTGATGCTCAGAAAGGTAGGATTACAGTCTAGATTTGAAAGAATTAATGGATGTCACCAGGCAAAGTGAGAGAGGGAGAGAGTTCCAAAGGTAGGGAGCAGTAAGAGAGAACGGTTTAAGGTGGGAGGCAGCAGTGTTCATTCGGGGTTTGTGGAGAAGATTTCCTTGCGAGGAATGGAGGGCATGGCCTGGACCAAGAGAGAAGATAAGTAGAGCGGTGCAGTAGATTGAAGGGATTTAAAGGTTAAAAGAAGGGTATTGAATGTGATTTTTTGTTTGATGGGAAGCCACCCTATAGACTGAAGTATCGGGGTTGCGTGTTGTCTTTTGGAGGAGAGTGAGATGATCCGAGCTGCCCAGTTTAAGACTGGAGAGGAGAGAGATGAGAGGCCAGGAGACCAAGTAGCAGAATGTTGCAATAGTCAAGACGGGAGATTATAAGGGCACGCATGAGCATTTCAGTAGTGGTGTGAGGCAGAAAAGGGTGGATCTTGGCGGATCAGTGAGTTTGATCAGAGAGTTTGAATAGGTCAGGTTTGATTAGAAAGGGTGCAGGTTTATTGAATTTTGGAATGCATGTTTGGGTCTTTACAAAAACCGGGCAACATCGGGTACACATTATAAAAGTGCCCAAAAGTTCTGTGCACACATGGGACAAACAAGAACATGAAAAGAAGATACTCACCAAAAATTCAATGTGTTCTAATTAACATTTCATTCAATCAATGGAAGATGTCTGCAAGTTGTTGGCTCCCATCCTGAAATTTAGGAAGCTTTCAGATAAATAACTTTCTCTCGTGAATTAATGTCTGCATACCTGCATGGCTTTATAGACTGGGAGAACTGCAGCATCTTTGTGTGAACCAACTTTCTCAGAGCCTCTTCAGCCATTAGATCTGCTAAATGTCATCTACAGCCAATGGCTTCACAGAATATTTAGTGACATATTCATTGCTCTCGGAATATTTACAACTCTCCCATTGTCAGTGGCTGAAAGAGAAAGTGAATTTAGTAAATTGTCCTTGATTATGAACTCTGCATTTACTGCATCAGTAAATATACTGTGCGGCGACCACTTATTTACAATATTTGGCTGTATGTAATACGCACTGGCTGGTAAATAAACTGCAGGGTAACAAGCATCTTTCAAAGTTTTATCAGGAACTTCTATATTAATTTGTAGACATAAAAATGTGCATAGAGACAATGAATACTGGGGTCAGGGGGTGTGGCTCTTTGATGACTACATGGGCTGTGGGTATAAAGCCTTCATTACAAAACCTATTAATTACACGTACTATATGAAACTTACTAAAGTCTTACAATGTATAGGTGTTCTTTGATGAAAAGCCTTCACATAAGGAATAAACAACAAAAAAAATAAGTTTAGTTCTCCTTTAAGTCCACAGAAGGCAGTCAGCCTGGGTGTGTGGTGTTTAGGAGAGAACTCCTAAACACCACACAACACCTCTCCCTTTGCTGTGGACATTGGGTGATTTATTAAAACAACCTGTGAGTACTAGGGGTCAGCTCCCACAATCCACCTTAGCTGGGTAAACCCCCAGCTAAGTGTCTGCGTACAGGCACATGTTCTCTAGAGCTCAACAGATCAAAACAAGGAAGTTGCATCCTTTCTTTCCTAGAAGCTGACAGCCAATCACATTACAGCATAGAGATCCTCCCCCTCCCTGACACAGAACAGGGATTTCAGTTTTTTGTTTTCAAGCACATTCAATGCTCCTGTCCTAACAATTATATAATCCTTTACTTTACATACAAAAAAAAAAGTAATCTTCGCGTGTATTTCATAGATAGCATGGATCTAAGAAATGGAATACTAACATTTCGGCAAAAATAAAAAAAATAGAAGTAAGTCTGGGGAATAGAACCGGCAACATGTACATTTACTCTGTCTTGCTAAAAGAAGAGCTCTTACCTCTAGGCTAACAAAGATTCTATAGAGATCACTGGTACATGTAGAACATTTTACTACATAGTGGAAACAAAAAATAAAGGCAAGTCTGGATATTCAAACTTGCGACCTTCTGAACTGTGTGTTTCTAAAACTGACTCAACAATATGAATAGGTAATGCACACTTCGCTGCCAGGTAAGTTAAAGGGTCGCTCCTTCCTACTGCTCCGTACCCATCAGTATGGCAACTGCAAATAGTGGTATAAGGAAGGGGACGCCATGCAGTGATAAAGGTTCGCTTGTGGACCGAAACATGTCAGAATAAAGTTTGTTCAGCTGTTACACTGAGTGGCGTCCCCTTCCTTATACCACTATTTTCTAAAACTGACGTCTTACCAGGTGAGCCAACAGTGAATAAGCTGAAATGTTAGTACATTTAGAAGCCATATCTTTTTTTGGAAAATAATAGAGACAAAAAAAAAAAAAGTTAAGTCTGGGGTAATGAACTTGGACCTTCTGAACTGTGTATTTTCCAACCTGGTGCCTTACCCGGTGCGCCAAAACTAAATAAGCAGAGAATCCAGCTACATCTGGAAGCATTATCTTTTGCTAGGAAAGCTGCTTGTTACCCTGTAATTTATTCACCCGCAACTCACACAGACTGGTAAATAAATTGCAGGGTAACAAGCAGCTTTCAAAGTCATATCAAGGACTTCCATATTGGTGTGGAGACATCTGTATAAAAAATACTCTGTACATAGAGACAGTGAATACTGGGTCAGTTACAGAATCTATTACTTATCAGGGATTCCATATCGGTGTATAGACATCTGTATAGAAAATACTCTGTACATAGATACAGTGAATACTGGGGTCAGTTATAGAATCTATTACTTATCAGGGATTCCATATTGGTGTAAAGACATCTGTATAGAAAATACTCTGTACATAGAGACGGTGAATACTGGGGTCAGTTACAGAATCTATTACTTATCAGGGATTCCATATCGGTGTGTAGATATCTGTATAGAAAATACTCTGTACATAGAGACAGTTGATACTGGGTCAGTTACAGAATCATACTATACTTATCAGGATTTCATATTGGTATATAGACATCTGTATAGAAAAACTCTGTACATAGAGATAGTGAATACTGGGTCAGTTACAGAATCTATTACTTATCAGGGGATTCCATATTTGTGTATAGACATCTGTATAGAAAATACTCTGTACATAGAGACAGTGAATAACTGGGGTCAGTTACAGATCTATTACTTATCAGGGATCCATATGGTATATAGACATCTGTATAGAAAATACTCTACATAGAGACAGTGAATACGGGGTCAGTTACAGAATATATTACTTATCAGGGATTCAATATGGTATATGACATCTGTATAGAAAATACTCTGTACATAGAGACAGTGGAATACTGGGGTCAGTTACAGAATCTATTACTTATCAGGGATACATATTGGTGTATAGACATCTGTATAGAAAATACTCTGTACATAGAGACAGTGAATACTGGGGTCAGTTACAGAATCTATTACTTATCAGGGATTCCATATGGTGTATAGACATCTGTATAGAAAACTCTGTACATAGAGACAGTGAATTCTGGGGTCAGTTACAGAATCTATTACTTATCAGGGATTCCATATGGTGTATAGACATCGTATAGAAAAATACTCTGTACATAGAAGACAGTGAATACTGGGGTCAGTTACAGAATCTATTACTTATCAGGGATTCCATATTGGTGTATAGATATATGTATGAAATACTCTGTACATAGAGACAGTGAATATGAGGTCAGTTACAGAATCTATTACTTATCAGGATTCCATATCGGTGTATAGACATCTGTATAGAAAATACTCTGTACATAGAGACCGTGAATACTGGGGTCAGTTACAGAATCTATTACTTATCAGGGATTCCATTCGGTGTATAGATATATGTATAGAAATACTCTGTACATAGAGACAGTGAATACTGAGGTCAGTTACAGAATCATTACTTATCAGGGATTCCATATGGTTATAGAAATCTGTATAGAAAATACTCTGTTTATAGAGACAGTGAATACTGGGGTCAGGTACAGAATCTCTTAAATTATCAGGGATTCCATATTGGTGTATGGACATCTGTATAGAAAATACTCTGTACATAGAGACAGTGAATACTGGGGTCAGTTACAGAATCTATTACTTATCAGGGATTCCATATTGGTGTATAGAATCTGTATAGAAAATACTCTGACATAGAGACAGTGAATACTGGGGTCAGTTACAGAATCTATTATTATCAGGGATTCCATATGGTGTATAGACATCTGTATAGAAAATACTCTGTACATAGAGACAGTGAATACTGGGTCAGTTACAGAATCTATTACTTATCAGGGATTCATATCGGTGTATAGACATCTGTAAGAAAATAATCTGTACATAGAGACAGTAAAATCTGGGACAGTTCAGATCTATTATTATCAGGATTCCATATCGGTGTATAGACATCTGTATAGAAAATCTCTGTACATAGAGACAGTGAATACTGGGGTCAGTTACAGAATCTATACTTATCAGGGATTCCAATCGGTGTATAGACATCTGTATAGAAAATACTCTGTACATAGAGAGAAGTGAATACTGGGTCAGTGTCCAGTTACAGAATCTATTACTTATCAGGGATTCCATATGGTGTATATAGACATTTATAGAAAATACTCTGTACATAGAGACGGTGAATACTGGGGTCAGTTACCAAAATCTATTACTTATCAGGGATTCCATATCGGTTGTATAGACATATTTATAGAAAATACTCTGTACATAGAGGAGGTGAATACTGGGGTCAGTTACAGAATCTATTACTTACAGGGATTCCATATCGGTGTATAGACATCTGTATAGAAAATATTCTGTACATAGAGACGTGAATATGGGGTCAGTTACAGAATCTATATATCAGGGTTATATGGTGTATAAAAACACTCTATGCTAGAGACAGAAATACTGGGGCAGTTACAGAATCTATTATTATCAGGGATTCCATATTGGTGTATAGAAATCTGTATAGAAAATCTCTGTACATAGAGACGTGATACTGGGGTCAGTTACAATCTATTACTTATCAGGGATTCCATTGGTGTATACGACATCTGTATAGAAATACTCTGTACACTAGAGACGGTGAATACTGGGGTCAGTTACCAATCTATTACTTATCGGATTCCATTTGGTGTATAGACATCTATAGAAATACTCTGTACAAGAGACGGTGAAACTGGGGTCAGTTACAGAATCTATTACTTATCAGGGATCCATATTGGTGTATAGACAATCTGTATAGAAAATACTCTGTACATAGAGACAGTGAATACTGGGGTCACGTTACAAATCTATTCTTATCAGGGATTCCATATGGTGTAGACATCTGTATAGAAAATACTCTGTACATGAGAGAGAAAGTGAAACTGGGTCAGTTACACAATCTATTACTTATCATGGATTCCATATTGGTGTATAGACAATCTGTATAGAAAATACTCTGTACATAGAGACGTGAATACTGGGGTCAGTTACAGAATCTATTACTTATCAGGGATTCCATATTGGTGTATAGACACTGTATAGAAAATACTCTGTACATAGAGACAGTGAATACTGGGGTCAGGTACAGAATCTTTATTTATCAGGGATTCCATATTGGTGTATAGACAATCTGTATAGAAAATACTCTGTACATAGAGACAGTGAATACTGGGGTCAGTTACAGAATCTATTATTATCAGGGATTCCATATTGGTGTATAGACATATGTATAGAATACTCTGTACATAGAGAAGTGAATACTGGGGTCAGTTACAGAATCTATTACTTATCAGGGATTCCATATTGGTGTATAGACACTGTATAGAAAAACTCTGTACATAGAGCAGTGAATACTGGGGTCAGTTACAGAATCTATATTATCAGGGATTCCATATTGGTGTATAGACATCTGTATAGAAAATACTCTGTACATAGAGACAGTGAATACTGGGGTCAGTTACAGAATCTATTATTTCAGGGATTCCATATTGGTGTATAGACATCTGTATAGAAAATACTCTGTACATAGAGATAGTGAATACTGGGTCAGTTACACATCTATTATTATCAGGGATTCCATATTGGTGTATAGACATCTGTATGAAAAAATACTCTGTACATAGAAGACGTGGAATACTGGGTCAGTTACAGAATCCTTACTTATCAGGGATTCCATATTGGTATTAGACAGCTGTATAGAAAATCTCTGTACATGAGACAGTGAATACTGGGGTCAGTTACAGAACTCTATTTATCAGGATTCCATATTGGTGTATAGACATCTGTATAGAAAATACTCTGTACATAGAGACAGTGAATACTGGGGTCAGTTACAGAATCTATTATTTATCAGGGATTCCATATTGGTGTATAGACATCTGTATAGAAAAACTCTGTACATAGAGAAGTGAATACTGGGGTCAGGTACAGAATCTATTATATTCACGATTCCATATTGGTGTATAGACATCTGTATAGAAAATACTCTGTACATAGAGACAGTGAATACTGGGGTCAGTTACAGAATCTATTATTACAGGGATTCCATATTGGTGTATAGACATCTGTGATAGAAAATACTCTGTACATAGAGACAGTGAATACTGGGTCAGTTACAGAATCTATTACTTATCAGGGATTCCATATGGTGTATAGACATCTGTATAGAAAATACTCTGTACATAGAGACAGTGAATACTGGGGTTCAGGTACAGAATCTATTACTTATCACGGATTCCATATCGGTGTATAGACATCTGTATAGAAAATACTCTGTACATAGACAGTGAATACTGGGGTCAGTTACAGAATCTATACTTATCAGGGATTCCATATGGTGTATAGACATCTGTATAGAAATACTCTGTACATAGAGACAGTGAATACTGGGGTCAGTTACAGAATCTATTACTTATCAGGGATTCCAATCGGTATAGACATCTGTATAGAAAATACTCTGTACATAGAGACAGTGAATACTGGGGTCAGTTACAGAATTATTACTTATCAGGATTTCCATATCGGTTGTATAGACATCTGTATAAAATACTCTGTACATAGAGACGTGATACTGGGGTCAGTTACAGAATCTATTTACTTATCAGGATTCCATATCGGTGTATAGACATCTGTATAGAAAATACTCTGTACATAGAGACAGTGAATACGGGGTCAGTTACAGAATCTATTACTATCAGGATTCATATCGTGTATAGACATCTGTATAGAAAATACTCTGACATAGAGCAGTGAATATATGGGGTCAGTTACAGAATCTATTACTTATCAGGGATTCTATATGGTATAGAATCTGTATAGGAAATACTCTGTACATAGAGGACAGTGAATATGGGGTCAGTTACAGAATCTATTACTTATCAGGGATTCCATATGGTATAGACATCTGTATAGAAAATACTCTGTACATAGAGACAGGTGAATACTGGGGTCAGTTACAGAATCTATTACTTATCAGGGATTCCATATCGGTTGTATAGACATCTGTATAAGAAAATACTCTGTACATAGAGACGGTGAACTGGGGTCAGTTACAGAATCTATTACTTATCAGGGATTCCAATTGGTATATAGACATCTGTATAGAAATACTCTGTACATAGAGACAGTGAATACTGGGGTCAGTTACAGAATACTATTACTTATCAGGGATTCCATATCGGTGTAAGACATCTGTTAGAAATACTCTGTACATAGAGACAGTGAATACTGGGGTCCGTTACAGAATCTATTACTTACAGGGATTCCATATCGGGTATAGCTATCGTATAGAAAATACTCTGTACATAGAGAGCGTGAATACTGGGGTCAGTTACAGAATCTATTACTTATCAGGGATTCCATATTGGTGTATAGATATATGTATGGAAATACTCTGTACATAGAGACAGTGAATACTGAGGTCAGTTACAGAATCTATTACTTATCAGGGATTCCATATCGGTGTATAGACATCTGTATAGAAAATACTCTGTACATAGAGACGGTGAATACTGGGGTCAGTTACAGAATCTATTACTTATCAGGGTTTCCATATCGGTATATAGACATCTGTATAGAAAATACTCTGTACATAGAGACAGTGAATACTGGGGTCAGTTACAGAATCTATTACTTATCAGGGATTCCATATCGGTGTATAGACATCTGTATAGAAAATACTCTGTACATAGAGACAGTGAATACTGGGGTCAGGGGGCGTGGTTCGTTGATGACTTCATGGGCTGTGGGTTGTACTGGCAACAACATGGAAACCTTCGTAGTTACAGAATCTATTACTTACATGTACTAAACGCAAATTATTAGAGAAGAATCTTACAATGTATAGGTGTGTTGGGGAGAAACACTTTCACATAAGGTTTTAAAAAAATTAAGTTTTGTTCTCCTTTAATAAGAGCTGATATAAATCCAATGAGAGGAGACTTCTTCCTATTGTTGGAATTACATAGCAACATTAAAAAGCATGTAAACTGCAGGATCATGCTTCTAACTGCAGTCTATTTAAAGTTACAGTAGTATAAAGGGCAATGTTTCCTGCTAGCACTGTGAGCTTAGTCTGCCTCCAAGTTTTAGGTTTGAGCATGCCCACTGCTGGGACAGAGCATCATCATCATAAGCCCCACCCCCTAATGTCTAAATAATTTTTAATGCTAGCCAAAAACCTAAAAAATGTTTTTTCTCTCCCTGTGTCCATAGGTAGAGGAATGGACAGAGAATGGTTGCAGGTCTGCAACTAGCTTCAAAAAAGATCATTTTTGGGGGTGGGGCTTATGACACATTACAGACATGTATAACTTAAGATACAGAGAAGCTAGAGACATCATCCTAGGCTTGTTTGAACAAGGCGGGATTATATAGAGACCATTGTTACCCTTTAACATTACGAAAAGTTGCCAATAATTATGTTTTCTAAAACTTTGCACCTATTGTTTTATTTTTTAATAGTTACATCGCTATTTGAAAAATCTTCAATATAAGGCAACGGAAAATAAAAGTGTAACCTTTCATGAAAACGGAGAGTTACTCTGTCAATACGGAATCCAAAATTGGATCTTATATAATAAGACTAAAGTTTCAGTGTTACTTCTCGCAATATTTCATTCCTTCGTACCATCAGATTTCGGATTACAAAACTTATCACCAATAAAAACATGGAGGACCAGAAATCAAAAGGTTAGAAAATGTTTTTCTACCTTCTAATTAAAGGCTAATTAAAACCCAATTATCAGCAAATAATCTCTTATACCTCAAGTGTCAATTCTGAATAATCACTTGCCGAGCTAGTGTGAAATCAGTAGAGATTTTTTGAAAATTTGTAAACGGACCCATAGAAGTCTATTGGAGAAATTTTTTTTGAAAGTTTCTGTCCATTTTGAGGGACAAATAGTAATATTAGTTACTGTAAATGACACAGAGACCTGGGGAATGGTCTGGGGGAACCCGTAAATAGAACCAAAACTTATAAACTTAAACTATCTTATCTCACGATCAGGCTGTTTTCGAGCTTCCGCATTCCATTTTCGAGAGTTACCGAAATCGATCGTTACTTTCAAGGATTCGATTTTCGATAATCGTCTACTTTTGATTTATGATAATCCTCTACTTTCGATTTTTGATAATCCTCTAATTTCAATAAAAAACGAAAAATTCTAAAAATCCGGGTTCAGTGAAATCCAGGAGTTGCAAAAGTTTCTTTGGGACTTCGAAACCCTCAGATTCGATTAAAAACCGGGTTCTATTCCATCCCACATTACATCTCATGTAAATGGTATTTAAACATTTCACTAAACCCCACTGTTTGGACCGTTTGTAATCTATAGACGGATACAGTTCTTTGTCTTCCAGGAGTGTTAATTAGTCTTATTGCATCATCCATATAATGTTATAAGCACTGAGTCACTTTTATCTTCTACACTTCCGCATTGCAAAATAATAATTCCTTCACTCTGCTTGTTCTGGTTGTGGAAGGTAAAGTTGTGCCTCATTACACCAATGAGAGTTGTTATTATACATTAACTCACCAGGTACAATCTCAATCCTCAAATGGGACCCGCCACCCCCTTAGATGCCCAGTCCCCTAATTTTGGGAGGTATGCTCTGTATTATTTGTATTACCACTGTTAGCAACTTGTATGTATTCATGTTATATAGTAATGTCATTGTAAAGGAAGAGTATGAGGCTATGAAAATTAATAATAATATAATACATAAGTGTGGTGTTTTATAATGGGAGCTGCAGTGGTATATATCCTTATAAAAACCACTCAGCTATGTCACTAAGTGACTCATTTCTTATATTTCTTATATCCCACTACTCCGCCCATTCCAGTGTTCATGCCTGGACAATGACTCAGCGTTTTTTGCTGTGTTTAACTTCACTAACAGAACCTGCTTGAGCTGCTTCCCGTCACTTCATAACCAATGTCTCTCTCCTCCTCCACAAAGATTTGTTTAACCACATAGATGCTGGGCTGGGATGTTCCTTTCTACTGGGTTTAAGTTACAGAAGGTAGCTTGGGGGATTTAAGGTGGAAATAGGGACAAGGCTAGAATTTAAAATGTGAATGGGGTGAAGGAATCCAATACTTGTGTATTATAAGAAATAATGCGCCCCTTCACATTATAATATAAGGACATTATGCCACCTCGGAGTTCCCTGTCCTGTATAAAAGCACTCGGCCTACGGCCTCGTGCTTCTATATGGTCAGAGAACTCCTCTGTGGCGTAATATCCTTATATTACACTGTAAGGGGCGCATTATCCCTTATATAATAATAATATGGTAATTTTTACACAGTATTAGAAACCATTTGGGACAATATGGTTTCTCCTTTTTAGACTCCCAAAGTTCAGTGCACGGACAGTTGTCTCCTTGGTTTCAGGAAAGCACAGAAGATCGGAGCCAAAGTCTGCTGCTATGATTGTGTCCCATGTTCTGAGGGAGAAATATCCAATGTTACTGGTATAATTTATAACATTATTTATTTTATATGTTAATTACAATGTGTTCATGTTTTCATTTTTTATATATATTATTTGGTAAAAGAGAAGGTGAAGAGAGAGACTTTCCTATGAGGCATGGTATGGTGTGTACTCTCTGATTTATTTTCATCATTTGCATTAAATTAAACCATAATGAATATAAACACAATTATTATAAACAAAAAAATGTTCGCCGTTTTTAAAGCTGCACACAGCCTACAGAGAAAAAAAAATAGCAGGAGCATTTTACCGTGATTCTAGCTGAATAAAGAAACATTTCTATCCAGTCCAAACTTTACAGCCCACTCAATAACCCTACCTAACAGATGATCTACAGTAAGGCGATAAAAAAAAATAACCATAACCTGTTAAGTTTCCCACTATGAGGTAGCGCTAAACGTAAAGGGCATGTCCACCCCCAAAATTTAAATTTAACCCCATACTGGCCCCAATCTGTAGTTTAAAAAAGATCCTTGCCTTACATCTCTGCTCCAAATGGTTCTCCTGCTATGACTTTTCAAAGTCCAGGAAACTGAAGAGCAGAAGCTGCCTTTCAGCCAATCACAGACACAGCTGCCAGTCCAGCCTGTTTGCAACTTACTGCTAACAGGGAGCCGGGAGGAGACGCCCCGGGAGTGTAAGGGCTGTAAGTACCGATCTAGACATTTTCGGGCTGTAATGTATAGGTGGTTGGGGGTTGGCAGGGGTACCTACCTTATCCTAAAATTTCAATTTTGGGGTGGACATGCCCTTTAACTTAATGAGAATAATATTGTGCATTTTCTAAGGGCATCTATAGTGGAAAAATGTAAAAAAAAAATCTTTCTATGTGTTCTATAATTCCCACCCACCCCAGAGTATCTTATTTTCTTCAGTTTCCATCTCTGTCCTGAGATATATTGAGGTGGACTCTGGGGATGACCAAGTTATTGGATCCTTTTGATCTAAGATGGTGGTGGTGGCGGGGGGGGGGGGTGATGCAGTTGCAGCAAGTCCCGTAGGTATCCAGAGCCCAGATTGTGCAAGGATTTGAATGTCAATAAGCCGATCTTAAAGGCGAACTGTGGTCCAAAAATGACTTTACGTAAATTAATAGAAATTTATTTTCATTGTTTATTTTGCATAGTTTTGAAGATATTTACATTTTTGTGTGCGATATGGCAGCAGCATCACCAGGTCCCCTGCACTTCCTGCTTCCTGCTCTGAAACCTGTCAGTCAATCTGTCCTGTGTCTCCTACTCCCCTTTGCAGCCCCCCTAGTCCCTCCCACTCATGGACCCCATGATCCCTCCAGTTGCAGGCCCCTCCACCTTCTAAACAAGCATGATAAACGTGATAAAACACCCCACAGTTAAAAACATTGCGTAAAAGTTAAAAACATTGCATGAAAGTAGTATATAATACGTAACGTTATTCTCAAAAGTGCATAATATGTGCTGATACTAAACATTCATGAATACAGTGTAAACCTCTATAGACCATATCTCTAATGGTGTATATCAAAAAATAACCTTATTCACGAAAGTGCAATATATGTGCAGTGGCTCAACATAGAATAAATATGGTGTTAAACCTAATACAGACCATAATCTCTAATGGTATATATCATAACATAACATATACACGAAAGTGCGATATATGTGCAGATGCTGAACATTCCAGTTGTAGCAGTTTAAAACCATAGTACAATTATAGTGTTGAACCTCATAAAATAACATAGTTCACAAAAGTGCAATATATGTGCAAATGCTAAACCTTTACTGTACAATTAACGTACTCTTTTTCCACTTATTCAAACACATTTACAAAGTACGACATAAAGTGCTGTGCTCCCATGTAAATATATGTCCAATCCTTTACCTAAAGTGATAGAGTGTCAAAAACAAGAGCTAAAAAGTTCAATATAAAAGTTCCATGGTCATCAATGGACACAATAAGATGTAAAAATCCAATCACGTCTGGAGGTAGTCAATATTGTCCATCTTGTTTAGTGATAATAGCCAATCAGTGTGACTAAATGTATATACTTAACAATATAAACAAATCACCAATGTTATATATATACAGTATAAAACATAATATACTTTATTCGATCCATAGATCACTATAGTACAGGGAACTACTCAGCATCGAGTCTACCCTCATGAAAAGTACTGCCAAATCTGGGCCTACTATGACTCACTTAGAAAGGTTAGAACTATACCTCAACTGGTAGCTGTCTTTCTAATAGGCTCACAAAGCAGCTATCTGAAAAGACACATAAATAATGGTTGTATTAATACAAAGGTGTCCACATGCAGTAAAACATTGTCCTTTTACAGGTTAAAGGAACATATTTACTTTACAAAATAATCCTAATAGTCATAGCATCATGAGAAAACAACGTTGCTGTACACATCCTAGCCTCATAAGAAACATTTAAGCGACCATGCTTCATTGATCCCATATGGTGTCAATGTATTTAAATATCGTATCCAAAAACATTCTCTTTGGAGCAACATCTTCGTTATGTTTCCCCCACGTGTTGGTGTATTCACCTTTTCCAGCACTACCCATCTTAACTGGCAATGTGTGTGTCTATTTTCATTGAAGTGTCTTGATACTGGAGTATCATATCTCGTTTGCGGTTTGTAATTTTTAATATCCAGTTTATGTTCTTTTATTCGTACTTTAATCTCTCTTTGTGTCTGTCCCACATAGCATTTACCGCATGGACACTTCAACATATATACCACCTGTTTGGTTACACATGTGGCAAATGTTTTCAATTGTATAGGTGTACCCTTAAGAGGATGTGAAATCACATTACCTTTAATGATGGATGAGCAACAGTTGCAACCTAGACATGGGAAAGTACCCTTCCTTTTACTCATTGCTCTCTTTTTTCTACCAATGTCAGCGGGGCACAGTTGATCACGTATAGTGTTGCCCCTTTTATAACTAAACAGAGGGATATGTTTAAACAGATACCCTATTTCGTTATCATTCTGTACTACCGGCCAAAATTTCCTCACTATTTTTTCAATGTTATGGCTCTGCGTACAATACTGAGATACAAATGGTAGTCTTTCAATTTGTTTTTTATCTTTGTATTTCAATAATGTTTGTCTAGGTATCCTTCGTACCTCTTTTTGTGCTTTCCTTAGGTCTTGTATCTTATATCCTCTCTCCATCAGTTTATTTGTGATTTTTGAAGCACTCCTTATATATAGCTGTTCATCAGATGATATACGTCTAGCTCTTATATATTGCCCTTTCGGTATGGCCTGAAATATGTGTGGGTTATGAAAGCTGTCTGTACGTAAGATATTGTTTCTGTCAGTGGGTTTACTATGGAGAGACGTGTATAACTTGTTTTCATTAAGACTTATATTTACATCCAAAAAATTAATGTTTGTTGTAGACAACTCGTGTGTAAACTTAATAGTTGGATGTGCTTGATTAGCCTCCTCCATCATGGACAGAAATTGTGTTTCAGTTCCTTGCCATAATACTAATATATCGTCCACAAAACGTACATATTTCACAATCATATGTGCATACTTAGACTGCAAAAACAACCTTGTTTCTATGTTGTGCATAAAAATGTATGTAAATGCATTTATGCATTTATGTCATTTCAGACACTACATTGCAGCTAAAATTTGCTGCAAAAAATGTTGCCTTTTTAAACTATTTTATGCTGCTAAAAGAAGCATAGAAATAAGAAGAAAAGACAGCAAACCATTGGAAGATACAATCAATTAAATATTAGGTGAGTGATGTACTTTATTTTGTTTATTATGACAGTTATTTTGGTATAAAACTGCCGTGAAGAAATATTATAACGTTTAGTAATTTTGATTAAAGTTTAACATGTAAATATTATTTAATTAATATATTGTGACATTAAAAATTAAAAACCAAAGGAAAATTCAACAAAGAACATACACATATCGCGCCATTATAAAATATGCAATCCTAGATATTATTTATATATTCTCAGTTGTGTCTCTTTCCTTTCGAGATATAGATTAGTAGATTCTTCCATTTGTTCTGCAAAGGGTATGTCCACCCTTAAAATACATTTCTTTCTGTAGGTAGCTTCCTCCCTCCACCCCCAACCACATTGTCCATTTAAAAAAAAAAAAAGAAAAAGAATTTACTTAACAGCCTTCGTTCATGTGGCCTTGCCCGTAATGTTGCTTCCGCAAAGGACGTAACATTAGGGGCCGGACCAGCCAAATCAGCCAATGGTGGAGAGAGACAACCAATCACTACATGGCTGCCAGCTATTTTTGTTAAAAATGACAATGCATTGGGGCTGGGAGGAGGATGCCTCTTTAAATCCAGCGTGATGAATCTGAAGGGAAGGGGGGAGCGCAATTGTATTCTTATGTGCATGTCAAAATTCTCCAAATGTGAAGAGAGAGGCAGAAACTCAGCTCCTGGTGTTCCAAATTGTCAAACTTCAATCCAGCCATCCATTGCAACCAGAGCGAATTGAGGAGGAAAAGTAGGGGTAATTTTATTCTGCTTAATGTATAGTATAGTATAGTATTTGAGGGTTGAATAAAGACATACGTCATCCAGTCCAACCCATCTGCAATATCCTCATTTCCTGCCTAAACGTTGATCCAGAGGAAGGCAAAAAAAAAACCACCAAATTATGAAGGGGGAAAAAAATTCTCCTGACTCCAAGTGGCAATAGGAAATTTACCTGGAATCAACTACTTTTATGTATCAATACCAGTAACTTGCAACATTCCTGTTTGCAAGAAACTCTTTTTTAAAATGACCAATAAAACCTGCTACACGTTCATGGAAGTTCCATAGCTTCTCACAGTGAAAAACCCTTTCGGAACTTGAAGCCTAAACAATTTTCTTCCAGTCTTAAGTGATGTCCAAAGTGTCCTCTGACATGCTCTATGGTCAAACAATGCTCCAGATTTTATTTATTGTATGGCCCGTAATTGTATTTATACACTGTAATCAATTCCCCATGCAAGCGCCAGGCTCTCTTCATATTAAGCTCCCCCAAACCCTTTCCATTTCAAAGGTCCTTTTTGTACACAGGATTCCAAAATTGCACGTGCATATTCCAAATGAGGCCTTACCAATGCTTTGTAAAGAGGGGCGATAACTTTTTCTCCCTTGAATCCATTACTCTCTTTATACAAGATGATACCATGCTGGCTCTTGCTGTTGCCACCTGGAACTGCTTGCTACCTTTAAGTTTGTTACCACCCAAAAACTCCAAGATCCTTTTCCAACAGGGATAACTTAACACAGGCCATTTTAGTATAAGCAGCACAAGGATTTTTAAAGGGTATGTCCATCAAAAAGTAAGTTGGCTTCTGACTTACTGAAAGTCGGGAATTCGGTGCTGGAGCACCTCCTCTCCTGTAAGATTTACTGAAGAACGGGAGGAAAGAGATAGTAGTGCATTTACCTCCTCTTTTCAGTAAATCAGATAGAAGCCAACTTTTATGATGGGATTACCATTAAGTCCAAAATGCATCACCTTACATTTATCAACATTGAATCTCATCTACCATTAGAGCCCCATGTTGAAAATCTATCTAGATCCCCTTGCAAGGATTGCACATCCTCTGAAGTTTTTAATGGTCGACAAAGTTTTGTGTCGTCAGCAAACAAGGAAACCTTGCTGACAATACCACTTCCAAATCCTTAATAAATAGATTAAATAGAAGCGGCCCCAACACAGAACCCTGTCGGCACCCTGCTTGGGCACTTAGTCCATAATGATGAAGCCCCTTGACAAACTACTCTCGCATCCTATTATTAACCAATTTTTATCCATGTACCAAATGTGTGACTCCCTAGACCATCAGACCTTGAGCTTATACATTAGGCGCCCTATGGGGGGGACTGTATCCAAAGCCTTTGAAAAAATCCAAGTAAATACATCTACTGCTATGCCAGAGTCTAAATTTCTACTTACTTCCTCATAAAAGCCAAGCAAGTTAGTTTGGACAAGATCTATTCCTCCTAAATCCATGCTGGTTACTACTTATAATGTCAGTCCTTTAAATATACTCTAGAACATGTTCCTTATTAAAACTTTCCAGTATCTTTCCACCACTGAAGTTAAACTTACAGGCCTGTAATTACCTGGCTGTGAAACTACCCTTTTGAATATTGGAATAACATCAGCCTTTTCCAATCCAGAGGACACCAGCGGACATGATGGGGAATTTGCAAAAATAAGAAACGTGGCCTAGATAAAAACTGAAATTAGCTCCCTAATGACCGAGGATGTATTTTAATATTAACCTATTTAGTTCTTTCCTGTACCATATCCTTGTTAATCAAAGTGTACTTGCAATCTTTTATACCATTATTGCTACTATACTATATGAATCTGTACTCTATAGTGTATACAGAGGGAAAGAATATTCAAGGCATTGCGTTATCGCATCTCCGTATCTATACCTAATCACATTATTACTATTATATACTATACTTACCATTAAAATGTGGACAATTACTGGTTTATTTCAGTTTGGGGGTGGACATGCCCTTTAAAGATTACATTTCCTATCATTGATATGTTGTGCTTAATTCCATAAATAGCAGTTCTGCTGCCAAAAAGTTTATTTTGTATTGACATTATCTGTGACAATATTTTTTTGTATTTGAACTGTACATATGACCTGGATGTCCTTGCAGAGATGTTGTAGGTAGACCATTATGCACAAACTGATACACTTTGTCTACATCTGCAAGAAGTAAACTGTGTGACCGTGTGTTAAAGTAGAGATCATGTTAAACTAATAGAAAATAGTGCCTGTAAAATGTGTGACGTAGCCTAAGGCAAAACTGGAGTTGTATGTATGCACGAAAAAGCAAATTATGACATATTTTTCAGCTATGCAAGCATATAGATTAATAAGGCGAAAACAGAATCAGTTCGGTTTAAATGCTGTTGTCATTTATTTGTTGAGGTAAGCATTTTTTGAGCCCTGGGCTTAACTGTTTGTGAGTCCAATGCTCTAAACAAAAAAAACAGTATAACCCAATCAAAAGCCAAATTCCATAGGATGTCTACTTCATTCCACATGAAAGATAGGGACAAAATCCAAAATCATGTAAGACAACCACAGTGGCAACTACACATACCAACGGTAAACGACAAAAAACTTTTTTTTACACTTTTTGAATAGATTTTCAACACAGGGAAATTCAGTTTGAATTTTTCAGCTTCATAGTTTGATTTGGACTTGAGCTTATCTTGGGCACTGTGTATGTGTCCATCTGTTGTGACATACATCCTTTTCTAAAGCACCAGATTGCAATTCATGTGACTACCATAACTTTGGTGCCCCGCAGGGGACTATTCACTACCATGAAGCATTTTCCCTCTTTAGCTGAAATTCTTGTCTTGAAGTTTGAATTAGAACTCATTATAACAATCATCTTGGTTGATTTTATAGAATCCTCAATACATATTTTAAACATCTTTTCCTCAATCTAAAACAAAAACATTTAGACCTTGGCATATGTTTAACATTACAGTGGAAAAAAATAGAAAAAAAAAGTATAATCATAAGTATATTATTATTCAAAGGTTAATCACCAGCATTAGTCAAAAAATGGGAGGGGGTGACAAGTATTAGAAACAGTTGTGCCTAACTTGGTGAGGCAGGTTTCTTGATGCATGCAAAGCTCCTCATATAAACAGAGCAGAGCAAAATCAGATAGACAAGTGTTCACATTGGCTAACCAAATGTGTATTCTCTTTAAGGGAACCGTCACATTAAATCCAAGTATTATTTTGTGACATGAAACGTGGCAGAGCAATTTGATTTTGATTGCTTTTCTTCATGGGATATGGCACAAACTCTATTGAATTTATTCTCATAAAGAATGTTAATTGTGTGCAACATAAATAATCTGTGCATCAAGATTTGCCCCGTGTATTCAGTTAATCAATCAATGCTAGTTTACCTACCAAGGTCATTCCCTCACAATATTGGCAGAAAGATCAAATGAAAACCGGCACCTTGTTACTTTGGGACCTTAAATGCTCCGTTTAGAGAAGAGGGTAAAAACAATATACAGGCAAAAAGTCTTTCCATTTTCAGTGTACCTCTATATATTTCTTTTTAATTGGACGTTTTAAAATAACAAATCCAAATGTTTTATAGTTTGATTATGCAATCCTCCACAACTATATTCCCATTTGCCTGACTTTATGAGAGACCATTATACAATTTATTTTACTTTTACACATACATATTGACTTTTACAATGTCTGTGACCAACTACTACAGTTGCCTTCCTCTTGGTGTGTTTGTAGTATGGGTGTGCCGTTTGTTCCAGATTTCAGTTAGTCAACAAAAAACAAACTTTGGTGCCAAAACTTATTAGTTGACCAATGAATTCTGTGGAAAGCAAAACATATCATTCAATCTACAAAAAAAAAAATTCTTGGTGACAACAAACTATATTAGAGTCAACCCAAAATAAGTCTGTGGTAAGAAACATTTAACATTTAGTCAATGAAACCAAATATGTTTGGTGACAGAACTATATTTAGTTGACCAAAATAAATTCTGTGGTAACAAATATACATTAAATCAAGAAAAAACAACAAGATTTGGAGCTGGGATGTGAGTAAGGAAGGATTAAACTAACTACATGATGGGGCCAGTAGTGGGGGGTATTTAGTTTTGGGGTGGGTGGACATGCCCTTAAAAACCATATTTTATTACTGCAGAATTGACGGTAAGTGTTTAATTTACTAGACTTTTTCGTCTTGCAGATTATAGGGCAAGATGTCTTCAGTGCTATTTTAGTGTGAGAATACTTTCCATTTCAAGCATAAATTAAAGAAATGAAAGGGAAATCGCATGACAATTACCATTTTTAAAGGGGAAGTTATCACACCTTATGTGAATGTTGTGTACATGTAATGTAAAGGCTATGGAAGATGTTGGAGCATTAATAAATCCACAAATATAATAATACCAGATATTTCTTGTAAAAAGTTTTAAAGGGAAAAAATATTATGGGAAGAAAGTAGTACATGTAACATTTTTTTCTGAGGGATAAGGGAAAGTAAACAATTTACCAGTTTATATTTTTTAATAAAGATGAAATGGAAAAAGTCGGCGTGGTTTTTCATACAAAAAAAACATAACTTATGCTACAAGATGTAGTGTGTTCTACCAAATTGTTCTTGTGTCAGTATAAGTTTCTTTTCACACTTTTTGTATACAAAAATATTCTGATCCAAATCCACTGTAATTTTGTTCACCAAAAAGAGATTTTGGTCATAAAAAATATATTGTGGTGCTACAGTTGTTTTTTGTGGTAAAGTGCTATGTTTTGTTACCAACTGGATTTCTTATGGTTGAATTGAATTATTAGTTCTAACAAAACATATATTGTTGCACTGATATATTTGTTGTATTCCATTAGATCAACTGGCTTTTAGTTCTTGAAAAGTTTAGTTTTCAAGAACTAAAACTTTAAGTCCGGTCTGATAATTGAATACAACAGATATCCATGACCTGGATGAATGAACGAAGAACTCACAAGCTGTTGTCACTGAGTACAAAAGAGCTGGACACAAACAGGCAATATTGACGTGCCAGTTGCATCCACTGTGTGGAATGTGTTTCATGCACACTTTCGGTGTCCAGATCTAATTACTTATCAGGGATTCCGTATTGGTGATGATATCTGTATAGGAAATACTCTGTACATAGAGACAGTGAATACTGGGGTCAGTTACAGAATCATTACTTATCAGGGATTCATATCGTATATAGACATCTGTATAGAAAATACTCTGTACTAGAGACGGTGGAATACTGGGGTCAGTTACAGATTCTATTACTTATCAGGGTTCCATACGGTGTATAGACATCTGTATAGAAAATACTCTGTACATAGAGACGGTGAATACTGGGGTCAGTTACAGAATCTATTATATCAGGGAATTCATATTGGTATATAGACATTCTGTATAGAAAATACTCTGTACATAGAGACAGTGAATACTGGGTCAGTTACAGAATCTATACTATCAGGAATTCCATATCGGTGTATAGACATCTGTATGAAAATAACTCTGTACATAGAGGACAGTGAATACGGGGGGTCAGTTACAGAATCTATTACTTTCAGGGATTCCATATCGGTGATAGAATCTGTATAGAAAATACTCTGTACATAGAGACGGTGTGAAACTGGGGTCAGTTACAGAATCTATTACTTATCAGGGATTCCATATTGGTGTAAAGACATCTGTATAGAAAATACTCTGTTACATAGAGCGGTGAATACTGGGGATCAGTTACAGGAATCTATTACTATCAGGGATTCCATATCGGTTTATAGGACATCTGTATAGAAAAACTCTGTACATAGAGACGGTGAAATACTGGGGTCAGTTACAGAATCTATTACTTATCAGGGTTTCCATAGCGGTATAGACATCTGTATAGAAAAATACTTGTACATAGGACAGTGAATACTGGGGTCAGTTACAGAATCTATTACTTATCAGGGATTCCATATCTAGGTGTATAGACATGCGTATAGAAAATACTCTGTACATAGAGACAGTGAATACTGGGGTCAGGGGGCTGGTTCGTTGATGACTTCATGGGCTGTGGGTGTACTGGCAACAACATGGAAACCTCGTAGTTACAGAATCTATACTTACATGTACTAAACGCAAATTATAGAGAAGAATCTTACAATGTATAGGTGTGTTGGGGGAAAAACTTTCACATAAGGTTTTAAAAAAATTAGTTTTGTTCTCTTTATAAGAGCTGATATAAATCCAATGAGAGGAGACTTCTTCCTATTGTTGGAATTACATAGCAACATTAAAAAGCATGTAAACTGCAGGATCATGCTTCTAACTTGCAGTATATTTAAAGTTACAGTAGTATAAAGGGCAATGTTCTCTCGGCACTGTGAGCTTAGTCTGCCTCCAGTTTTAGGTTTGAGCATGCCCACTGCGGGACAGAGACTATCATCATAAGCCCACCCCTAATGTCTAAATAATTTTTAATGCTAGCCAAAAACCTAAAAAATGTTTTTTCTCTCCCTGTGTCCATAGGTAGAGGAATGGACCAGAGAATGGTTGCACGTCTGCAACTAGCCTCAAAAAAGATCAGTTTTGGGGGGGTCTATGACACATTACAGACATGTATAATAAGAGTACAGAGAACTAGAGACATCATCCTAGGCTTGTTTGAACAAGGCGGGATTATATAGTGAGACCAGTGTTACCCTTTAACATTACGAAAAGTTGCCAATAAATTATGTTTCTAAAACTTTGCACCTATTGTTTTATTTTTTAATAGCTACATCGCTATTTGAAAAAATCTTCAATATAAGGAAACGGAAAATAAAAGTGTAACCTTTCATGAAAACGGGAGAGTTACTCTGTCAATACGGAATCCAAAAATGGATCTTATATAATAAGACTAAAGTTTCAGTGTACTTCTGCACAATTTCATTCCTTCGTACCATCAGATTTCGGATTACAAAACTTATCACCAATAAAAACATGGAGGACCAGAAATCAAAAGGTTTAGAAAATGTTTTCTACCTTCTAATTAAAGGCTAATTAAAACCCATTATCAGCAAATAATCTCTTATTACCTCAAGTGTCAATTCTGAATAATCACTTGCCGGCTAGTGTGAAATCAGTAGAGATTTTTTGAAAATTGTAAACGGACCCATAGAAGTCTATTGGGAAATTTTTTTGAAAGTTTCTGTCATTTGAGGGACAAATAGTAATATAGTTACTGTAAATGACCAGGACCTGGGGAGGGGTTGGGGAACCCGTAAATAGAACCAAAACTTATAAACTTAAACTATCTATCTCACGATCAGCTGTTTTCGAGCTTCCGCATGTCCATTTCGAGAGTTACCGAAATCGATCGTTACTTTCAAGGATTCGATTTCGCTAATCGTCTACTTTTGATTTTGATAATCCTCTACTTTCGATTTTTGATAATCCTCTAATTCAAAAAAACGAAAAATTTAAAAATCCGGGTTCAGTGAAATCCAGGAGTTGCAAAAAGTTCTTTGGGCTTCGAAACCTCAGATTCGATTAAAACGGGTTCTATTCCATCCCACATTACAATCTCATGTAAATGGTATTTAAACATTTCACTAAACCCCACTGTTTGGACCGTTTGTGAATCTATGACGGATACAGTTCTTTGTCTTCAGGAGTGTTAATTAGTCTTATTGCATCATCCATATAAGTTATAAGCACGAGTCACTTTTATCTCTACACTTCCGCATTGCAAAATAATAATTCCTTCACTCTGCTTGTTCTGGTTGTGGAAGGTAAAGGTGTGCCTCATTACACCAATGAGAGTTGTTATTATACATTAACTCACCAGGTACAATCTCAATCCTCAAATGGGACCCGCCACCCCTTAGATGCCCAGTCCCCTAATTTGGGAGGTAGGTATGCTCTGTAGTATTTGTATTACCACTGTTAGCACACTTGTATGTATTCATGTATATAGTAATGTCATTGAAAGGAAGAGTATGAGGCTATGAAATTAATAATAATATAATACATAGTGTGGTGTTTTATAATGGGAGCTGCCAGTGGTATATATCCTATAAAAAACCACTCAGTATGGTCACTAAGTGACTCATTTCTTATATTTCTTATATCCCACTACTCCGCCCATTAGTGTTCAGCCTGGACAATGACTCAGCGTTTTTTGCGTGTTTAACTTCACTACCAGAACGCTTGAGCTGCTTCCCGTCACTTCATAACAATGTCTCTCTCCTCCTCCACAAAGATTTGTTTAACCACATAGATGCTGGGCTGGGATGTTCCTTTCTACTGGGTTTAAGTTACAGAAGGTAGCTGGGGATTTAAGGTGGAATAGAGGACAAGGCTAGAATTTAAAATGTGAATGGGGTGAAGGAATCCAATACTTGTGTATTATAAGAAATAATGGCCCTTCACAATAATATAAGGACATGCCACCTCGGTTCCCTGTCCTGTATAAAAGCACTCGGCCTACGGCTCGTGCTTCATATGGTCAGAGAACTCCGCTCTGTGGCGTAATATCTTATATTACACTGTAAGGGGCGCATTATCCCTTATAATAAATAATATGGTAATTTTTACACAGTATTAGAAACCATTTGGGACAATATGGTTTCTCCTTTTTAGACTCCCAAAGTTCAGTGCACGGACAGTTGTCTCTTGGTTCAGGAAAGCACAGAAGATCGGAGCCAAGTCTGCTGTATGATGTGTCCCATGTTCTGAGGGAGAAATATCCAATGTTACTGGTATAATTTATAACATTATTTATTTTATATGTAATTACAATGTGTTCATGTTTTCATTTTTTATATATATTATTGGTAAAAGGAGGTGAAGAGAGAGATTTCCTATGAGGCATGGTATGGTGTACTCTCTGATTTATTTTCATCATTTGCATTAAATTAAACCATAATGAATATAAACACAATTATTATAAACAAAAAAAATGTTCGCCGTTTTTAAAGCTGACACAGCCTACAAGAAAAAAAAAATAGCAGGAGCATTTTACCGTGATTCTAGCTGATACAAGAACATTTCTATCCAGTCCAACTTTACAGCCCACTCAATAACCCTACCAACAGATGATCTACAGTAAGGCGATAAAAAAAAATAACCATAACCTGTTAAGTTTCCCACTATGAGGTAGCGCTAAACGTAAAGGGCATGTCCACCCCAAAATTTAAATTTAACCCCATACGGCCCCAATCTGTAGTTTAAAAAAAGATCCTTGCCTTACATCTCTGCTCCAAATGGTTCTCCTGCTATGACTTTTCAAGTCCAGGAAACTGAAGAGCAGAAGCTGCCTTTCAGCCAATCACAGACACAGCTGCCAGTCCAGCCTGTTTGCAACTTACTGCTAACAGGAGCGGAGGAGACGCCCCGGGAGTGTAAGGGCTGTGGCTGTAAGTACCGATCTAGACTTTTCGGGCTGTAAAGTATAGGTGGTTGGGGGTTGGCAGGGGTACTACCTTATCCAAAATTTCAATTTTGGGGTGGACATGCCCTTTAACTTAATGAGAATAATATTGTGCATTTTCTAAGGGCATCTATAGTGGAAAAATGTAAAAAAAAAATCTTTCTAGTGTTCATAATTCACACCCACCCCAGAGATCTTATTTCTTTTCAGTTTCCATCCTGTCCTGGATATATTGAGGTGGACTCTGGGGATGACCAAGTTATTGGATCCTTTTGTTCTAAGATGGTGGTGGGGGGGGGGGGGGGTGATGCAGTTGCAGCAAGTCCCGTAGGTATCCAGAGCCCAGATTGTGCAAGGATGAATGTCAATAAGCCGATCTTAAAGGCGAAACTGTGGTCCAAAAATGACTTTACGTAAATTAATAGAAATTTATTTCATGTGTTTATTTTGCATAGTTTTGAAGATATTTACATTTTTGTGTGCGATATGGCAGCAGCATCACCAGGTCCCCTGCACTCCTGCTTCCTGCTCTGAAACCTGTCAGTCAAATCTGTCCTGTGTCTCCTACTCCCCTTTGCAGCCCCCTAGTCCCTCCCATCATGGACCCCATGATCCCTCCAGTTGCAGCCCCTCCACCTTCTAAACAAGCATGATAAACGTGATAAAACACCCCACAGTTAAAAACATGCGTAAAAGTTAAAAACATGCATGAAAGTAGTATAATACGTAACGTTATTCTCAAAAGTGCATAAATGTGCTGATACTAAACATTCATGATACAGTGTAAACCTCTATAGACCATATCTCTAATGGTGTATATCAAAAAATAAACCTTATTCACGAAAGTGCAATATATGTGCAGTGGCTCAACATAGAATAAATATGGTGTTAAACCTAATAGACAATAATTCTAATGGTAATATCATAACATAACATATACACGAAGTGCGATATATGTGAGATGATGAACATTCCAGTTTGTAGCAGTTTAAAACATAGTACAATATGTAGTGTTGAACATCATAAAATAACATAGTTCACAAAAGTGCAATATATGTGCAAATGCTAAACCTTACTGTACAATAACGTACTCTTTTCCACTATTCAAACACATTACAAAGTACGACATAAAGTGCTGTGCTCCCATGTAAAATATGTCCCAATCCTTTACCTAAAGTGATAGAGTGTCAAAAACAAGAGCTAAAAAGTTCAATATAAAAGTTCCATGGTATCAATGAACACAATAAGATGTAAAAATCCAATCACGTCTGGAGGTAGTCAATATTGTCCATCTTGTTTAGTGATAATAGCCAATCAGTGTGACAAATGTATATACTTAACAATATAAACAAATCACCAATGTTATATTATACAGTATAAAACATAATATACTTTTATTCGATCATAGATCACTATAGTACAGGGACTACTCAGCATCGAGTCTACCCTCATGAAAAGTACTGCCAAATCTGGGCCTACTATGACTCACTTAGAAAGGTTAGAACTATACCTCAACTGGTAGCTGTCTTTCTAATAGCTCACAAAGCAGCTATCTGAAAGACACAATAAATAATGGTTGTATTAATACAAAGGTGTCCCATGCAGTAAAACATTGTCCTTTTACAGGTTAAGGAACATATTTACTTTACAAATAATCCTAATAGTCATAGCATCATGAGAAAACAACGTTGCTGTACACACCTAGCCTCATAAGAAACATTTAGCGACCATGCTTCATTGATCCCATATGGGTCAATGTATTTAAATATCGATACCAAAAACATTCTCTTTGGAGCAACATCTTCGTTATGTTTCCCCCACGTGTTGGTGTATTCACCTTTTCCAGACTACCCATCTTAACTGGCAATGTGTGTGTCTTTTTCATGAAGTGTCTTGATACTGGAGTATCATATCTCGTTTGCAGTTTAGTTTGTAATTTTTAATATCCAGTTTATGTTCTTTTATTCGTACTTTAATCTCTCGTGTGTCTTGTCCCACATAGCTAATTTCTTTTCCTAGAAACTGGCTTGGATACTGTACAGTGGTAGGAAAAAAGACAATGTTAATGTACATCTTATATAGTTTGTTTGCCATTGGTTTAATTATGAAACAATTTCTTACAGACAGTGAAAACTGCATCAGGTGCCCAGGAAATGAATGGCCCAATGAGAGAAGAAACCAATGCATAGCAAAAATGGAAGAATATCTGTCAATCACAAATGATATGTCATGGTTCTTCATCCTCCTCTAGTTTATTTATTTTAAACATTTATCATTTTAGGAGTTTCATTGCCAACAGGGACACCCCCATTGTTAGAGCCAACACAGGAACCTCAGCTTCCTCTCCTTGTCTCCATCAAGCTGAGCTTCCTCAGTGTGTTTCTGTTCCTTGGTCGCCCTGTGGATATAACCTGCATGTTACGTATAATCACTTTTGGAATCACCTTCTCCATAGCTGTCTCTTCTCTCCTGGCCAAGACTATCATGGTTTACATTGCATTCAAAGCCACCAAGCCTGGGAGCTCATGGAGGAATGGGTGGGAGTCAAACCGTCCAATTCTGTAGTCTTGATCTGTTCATCCATTCAAATAATAATCTGTATTACTTGGTTGGCCATTTCTCCTCCCTATAGGATAGGACATTCACATTACCCTGGAACAATTCATTATTCAGTGCAATGAGGGATCAGCTATTGCCCTTTTAATCTCGTTATTGGTATATGGGGCTTCTAGCAGCTGTTAGTTTTGTTTAGCATTTTTAGCTCGGGACCTTACCGGACAGTTTAATGAGGCCAAGTACATCACTTCAGCATGTGGTCTCTGCAGTGTTTGGATCACAATGATCCGGCCTATCTGAGCACCAAAGGGAAAAACACTGTGTGTGTGGAGATATTTGCAATATTGACCTCTAGTGCCGGACTATTAGGCTGTATATTTATACCAAAATGTTACATAATTTTATTGAGATCTGAAATAAACACAAAATCACATTTACTTGCAAAAAAATGAATTTTTGTGGTCAAAGTTTCTCAAGAGCACATTAAACCAGTTTTCAACATAATTGCAGGATATCAGTCTATATGGTTATAAAGCTAAACAAAGTAAAATAAAAACTAACAAATAATGATATAATACAAAAATAAACATTATCTTGACAAAGATCTAGTAGGGTAAAGGGGGAAGGGGATCAGAAGAATGTTATTTCCTACACAGTATGTCTGGTAGATGATTGAGTCATCAAAGCCAAATTCATAGATCTCCAATGTTGGATTAGCAATCTGGTGTGATAAGTCCTGTGTCAATAAGTAATGTCAATAAGGGTTTGGAACATGGTTTTAGTATATTTATGGGAAGCTATTTCTAAATGTTGGTTACAGTTGAGTTTTACTGGGACAATTTAAGGGTAGGAGCTTTCACTGGAAAAGGGGTGTCCAGCAATGTAAAGGGAACTTAAAAGGATAGAGATAATGGTCCTGGGGCTATATACAGTAGATAGGCCTCTTGGGTGAGGATGTTAATTCTGAACTCTTAGATTGGGAAATCATGTCTTAGACAGACGGCCTAAATGGAATATACTGTATAAGGTGGGGTAGTATTTAAGTTATTTATTTCCATAAGGGTAAAATAAATAGCGGAGACATTTTCCAGTGGTTTCTATCCATGATTATGAGGTAGTGCAGTATTTACCTTAGTGTTCCATTACTGCGGGGGGATTTGAGTGTGCAGTAGGCAACAGGAGGACATTTAACATTTTCTGAGGTGTGGAGTGCTGGGAAGAGATATCCTTTTGGTGGCTGGAAGTTTGTTGGGGTGAGCAAAGTCCAAAGCAAGATGCCCAGGATTGTAGATGCTGTGAGAATTACATTTTGAATTTCCAGAATAGATTTTCGGGATATTCTATTTTGTATATGCAAGTTAATAAAGTTGTTTTTTTGTAATCTTAGTCAATTATAAAGCTGTGGCCTAATATTATTTCCAGTTGAATAATCGGTGCCTATCTGCTTTATTTTTAGTGTAAAAGGTGTGTTGTACCTTATTTCAACACAAAAAGGACTGTGAGTGAGATCTGCATTTGCCAGGTCTTATATAATATAAAATGTGTTTATTGGAAAAGCCAGTGATGTCACTTCCTGTTATATGTAAAAAAAAAAGTAAATGCCAACAGCTGGACAATGTGAATGTGGCTCACGCATTGTCACTGTGTTTGCTGGGCATCATAAACATCATAGTGTGTCCATATTTCAGTTCCTTATAAACACTGTTCTAAGCATTGATGGTGAAATAAAGACCAAATTCTAACTGAAGGTTGAATTATTATTTGTGCAGATTAATGTTATTAACTGAATAAACACACCTCACCCTGGGTACTTTACATAGTGAGAAGAGGAGAGGATTCAGCGGCGGAACTGGAACAATGCAGGAGTAGAAACTGGAACAATGGTGAGGCAAAACTGTAACAATGCAGGAGTCGTAACTGGAACAATGGTGAGGTGGAACTGGAACAATGCAGGAGTAGAAACTGGAACAATGGTGAGGCAAAACTGTAACAATGCAGGAGTGGTAACTGGAACAATGGTGAGGCGGAACTGTAACAATGCAGGAGTTGTAACTGGAACAATGGTGAGGCGGAACTGGAACAATGCAGGAGTTGTAACTGGAACAATGGTGAGGCAAAACTGTAACAATGCAGGAGTCGTAACTGGAACAATGGTGAGGCGGAACTGTAACAATGCAGGAGTTGTAACTGGAACAATGGTGAGGCGGAACTGTAACAATGCAGGAGTGGTAACTGGAACAATGGTGAGGCGGAACTGTAACAATGCAGCAGTTGTAACTGTAACAATAGTGAGGCAAAACTGTAACAATGCAGGAGTGGTAACTGGAACAATGGTGAGGCGGAACTGTAACAATGCAGCAGTTGTAACTGGAACAATAGTGAGGCAAAACTGTAACAATGCAGGAGTTGTACCTGGAACAATGGTGAGGTGGAACTGTAACAATGCAGGAGTTGTAACTGGAACAATAGTGAGGCAAAACTGTAACAATGCAGGAGTTGTACCTGGAACAATGGTGAGGCGGAACTGTAACAATGCAGGAGTTGTAACTGGAACAATGGTGAGGCTGAACTGTAACAATGCAGGAGTGGTAACTGGAACAATGGTGAGGCTGAACTGTAACAATGCAGGAGTGGTAACTGGAACAATGGTGAGGCGGAACTGTAACAATGCAGGAGTTGTAACTGGAACAATGGTGAGGCTGAACTGTAACAATGCAGGAGTGGAATAGGTAACTGGAATGATGGAAGCTTGAAAACAGTAACAACGCTGAAGACAGGAAAGCTCAGGAGGGCTGAGAAACCTGTGAGCCCACGGACACTAAAAACAACTGACAATCGGGCGTCCGTTGAAGGGAGGAGGACTTATTTGACATCGGGCCGGGAGAGCAGGTGAGTTCCTTACAGGTTGTTGGTGGTTGTTGAAAACCCTTAATGAAGGTATTATTGTTTATTTCCTAGGTTGGAAAGACTTTTGTTTAACTCAGTGGATTGTTGCTGAAAGAAGAATCCTCTGTTATGTTTCCCTTGTTTTTACACAAGAAACTGTGTACTGTTAAATAAACCCGGGCAACCCCCTATTTTGGAACCAACTGGTACCAACTGGAGGGCAGTAACCCGCACACAATATATATATATATATCAGAAGTAAAGAGGGTATAAGGGAGCTTCAATTTTAGAATGTGAATTAGAGGTGGGAATCTCTCATATGTTGGTGATCTAGTCTCCAAATAAAATATCCATTTAGCTCCCTGTTTTAATAGGAGGGTTACTCGATCCCCTCCCCGGATGGTAAAGATACTCGGTGAATACCCTGTAACTGGAGCATAATTGCTCTATTGCATTTGATGAAGTGTCTTGCAATGGGACTAGTTAAATCATGTTTCCTTATAGAGCAAATCTGCTTTTGTAGGCGACATCTCAAACAACACACACTGCAGGCGACATTTTGTATTTGACACTTACGGCAGGTAATAAGGTATATAACAAACTTGGTGTTACAATTGATTCCTTAATGGTATACACCTTACCCTTAGCAGGGCTACTTGTCTTTACAAAAGCACAGACTGCTCTTTAGACTCCCGCATTTGAAGTTCCCAATATGATTTTACTGGGAGTTAGGCTGTTCCCAAGGGTTGAGGCGAACAGGGTCACCATATTAAATGGGAAGATTTCTCTTAATTATACTTTATCTGTTGTAATTCTGAGGACTAAAACTAGAAAAGGCAATTGGAGACTCGTCCCACTTTGTGGGTTACTCAGTTCCCCATTTTCGCACAATGCAAGGGATTGGGGGTGCGTCAGAGAATGGCAGAGACTGGCAGAGGCGCTGGATCGATCTACGGTAAGTTCTGTGCATGTTTTACTGAGAAAAGGGAGGTAAGACATAGCTGGCTTTACCTTCCGTTCTTCAGTTAAACAGTAAAAAGAAATGTTAAAAAATAGCTGGACATACCCTTTATCTATGTCTATACAGCTTAAGATGAGGAGATTTTTAGAGAATCTCAACATTTCACAGAAGGTGAGTTACTCCCACTAACCAACGCACAGGTTGGCATACATAGAGGCAAATTAATAAAATAAAGATACGCAGTATTGTACTACTGTGTGGGATTGGGCCATTCACTATGTTCCTCTCTACTCTCTAATAATCTTTTGATTTAAAAGGACTGTAATACTCCTAAACCTCTCCCTCATTCTTACAAGTACTCAGGATAAGGACCTGAAAAGCTTGTACACTTCCTTCCTCCAGCAATACTTACCAAAAGATTCCATCGCTGGTCTGTCTTTCAGACCTATGGGCCTATGTAATAAAAATCAGATGTTATCTTCCATTTGAAAGCTAACATCTGATTGGTTGGGACAAAATTAGCACTAGAGATGTCCGAACTTCGCAAAATCCGGTCCGCTCGAGGATCCGCGAATTTTCGAAAAAATTCGAAAATACGTATTTATGAAAATAAGAGAAATCCTTGCATTTTCGAAATTACGTGTTTTTCTCGTATTTTCGAAAATTTTCGAAAATATGCGAAAACCCGTAATTTCGAAAATTTTCGAAAATATGAAAAATCCACGAATCGGAAGTTCGGAAGGCGGAAAATCCGGAAAAATCCTCCGTTCGCAAACGGGATAAATCCGCGCCATCTCTAATTAGCACCATTTTTAACAATAAGAACTTTTATTACATAGGCCTGTAATCGTGTCTTCCCATTGGCCAGATCACGGACAGACTGGAAATGTGGACAAACACCAGAGGGAATCTTTCAGTAAGTATTACTGGAGATGTAAAGTGTACCCAGGGTAGAGCAGTTCAGGCCTCACCCTGGGTACTTTACATAGTGAGAAGAGGAGAGGATTCAGCGAGGTAAGAATAATTATCCTTTAACTTCTTAATTCTAAAACAAACATCTTGAGTTAATTTGAATTACTAAATATCTATTCGCTAACAATTTGTTGTAACCCCTCCAATCAAGATTGCTACTAGGCCAACTATTGAATATTTAATCATCAAAACCAAAGGGCTTTTTCTCTCATGAACCTGTGTGGACCCCTCTTGCTAGAGTCCACACCTGCAGGTCTGGAACGTTTTACTCCTGTCATCCTTTTAGTAGCCACTCACCTTGTCATTATAACAAGCATTTATTAAAGGACAATTAAACTCTATATCTTCTTTCCTTTTTAATAAATTCCAAAGTGTAGAAACTGCGTTTAGTAAGTTGCAATTTTTAGACCACAGTCAGATCTCTTGAAAAAGTTGAGTTTATTCACAAAGAACTTTGTCAAAGTAAAAGTCTCTAAGATGGTTAATTCTTGCCAATGAGCAGAGAGTGGTGGTGGACGATGGACTAGAACTTGATCCCAAGTTTGAGCCGGATTTTATAAGTTCTTACAAACACTGACTTTTTAGAACTCTGAACTACGAACTTACAGACTTTTCAAACTCGCTGACATATTTTTGATGATTACCTATTGAATATTCTCATCCAGATGAGAATATTCAATTCATGGATGTAGGAGCAATAGATTGTATCAAACAAATTTGCTTGGGTTTTAGGAGGAAGAAAGTAAGAATATGGACACTGGCATAGCAGTGGTATACTTGGATTTTGCTAAGGATTTTGCTACAGTTCCCCCATAGGTGACTTTTGTGAAACTAAGATCTGTTGGGCTTGGGTGGCACATTTGTACCACAGGGTTCTGTAAGTCAGGAAATGTTGGTATTGCTGATTAGGTTGGGCTAGATGGATGTATGTCTTAATTCAACCTCAAATACTATACTATACAAGGTATGAACACTTTTCATATGATAAGTCATTGATCCATTACCAATAAGTAATAATGGGGGAGAGGAAGTTGATATTTTACAGAACCAGCAGCAATGTCCTAGCTGTACTCATGTGTTTTTATGCTTCCATATGTTATATTCTATGTATGCTCTGCTCTAGTACACATCTGTGTTATTGGAACACATGTGAATCTGAAGCACAATTAGATTGCAAAATGCTCTCGGAATCACGCACGTGGGACCAAGCCCTTCTCCTAAAAATCCAATTTTGTAATGATACTTAAGCAAAACTGCTTACATCTGTAATTGAGTCTTAGTTTACCCTGAATTAGTTTATTTCTTATTAACAAAGACTTAGAAAAACCTGTATTTGTGAATGGATCTCTTTGAACCATTCACAAATACTATAGTAAACTGCTGTTCAATGCAGGCTTACTAAAGACAGTATAATTAAGTGAGATCAGCTGACAGATCACAGTTTACTTCTGCACTAGCACACAAGGGCAGCATTGGGGGAAGATGACAGGAAATCTTCAACTTTAAAGAAAGTTTTCTGATGTCACACAGACTCCCTTTCTGCTGTGGCTCTGCATAAAGCTAAGGAACCAGCACTCCTATAAGCATTGAAGGGTTCTGGACTAAACCAAGTGGGGCAAGTGGGACACTTTAATGCTGCCCCCCCCCCCCCCAAAAAAAAGTAAAAGTAAATTCTTCTGGTCAAAATGATCTATGGGACGTGGATCTTGTTCTTGCCCAGTAATGTGTGAGGCAGATAGGCATATATCAATAGACTTTCCTTACATAATATCCATATTGTAGATATTAATGGACAACTGTAATGTCTCAGCTCCACCCCCACCTCAGTCTGGGATCTATCCAATCGGAAAAAGCGCTTCTTGCAGAACGAGTCTTCCCATTGGTTAGGCCCTGGGCCACAATGGGGGTGGTGCCCTTTAATATAAACTGTATAAAGTTCACTTTCTAGATATATCCTGATATACAAAATAGAACAAGGACAAGTTATACCAATACTGAATAAATGGAAATGATGATAAACCTGGTCTGAATAGTGTGCTCTAGGCCCCATTAATATTTATGTAATACTGTACAATGACTATATCAAATGTCATCAGTTCAGATATCTCACCCCTATGATATAGATATAACTTTTGGTTGGTGCCTAAACAGTGTATGTAACCTGTGTATTTCAGCACTTTATTATCATGACTTGCATACTGGCTTTATATCTAACTGATAAAACCAAAGGACGTTCTGTGCTCCCATTTGATTTGCTTTTAAGACTCCTTTTTTGTCTGTCTGTCTTGTACGTTTGTCTTCTGTACTTTCATCCATGTGTAGAAATTCATGGTTTAGGGTTACAGGGTTTATGGTGTTTATTAGGGCACCAGATTCAGAGTGCACACATTACTAAAATCAGTGAAATGATCACACAGTGCCGAAATACACAGGCTGAACACACTGTGCCACAAGATATCCCTAAATCATCGGGGTGAGATATCTGAACTGATGACATTTGATACAGTGCAGTGTAATTGTATTACATAAATGCTAAAGATACAGACATAACTGGGATGTAGGGAATGGGGATGATATTGTTATAATATATATGATGTCCCCAGATCCAACTGTTCCCTACCCATAATTCTCTGTTATGGTACTTGCTCATTGTAACTTTTCCTGCAGCTTCACCTGCTCACTACCCGTACCCATTCATTCATGACTGTATGTGTCGTTAAGTGCTGGAGTGTAATGTATAAATTGCCGGTCTTCCTTTGCACTGCACCTTAAAGTAATTTTGAAAAAGGTTTAGAGCTGCTTATGCTTGTATTTGTATAAACCATCCCAAATATAAACCAAGGTACTTACTTTTAACTGATAACTATGAAAACTGCTTGACTTGAGTATAAACCGAGGGTTGACTTTCTCCCATAGGCAGCCCCATAGATAGTTCCACAGACAGTCCCATAGAAAGTCCAATACACAGCCCCATAGAAAGCCCAATACACAGCCCCATAGAAAGTCCCATACACAGCCCCATAGAAAGCCCAATACACAGCCCCATAGAAAGTCCCATACACAGCCCCATAGAAAGTCCCATACACAGCCCTATAGAAAGCCCAATACACAGCCTCATAGAAAGTCCCATACACAGCCCCATAGGAAGTCCAATAGACAGCCCCATAGAAAGTCCCATACACAGCCCCATAGGAAGTCCAATACACAGCCCCATAGAAAGTCCCATACACAGCCCCATAGAAAGTCCAATACACAGTCCCATAGAAAGTCCCATACACAGCCCCATAGAAAGTCCCATACACAGCCCCATAGAAAGTCTAATACACAGTCCCATAGAAAGTCCCATACACAGCCCCATAGAAAGTCCAATACACAGCCCCATAGAAAGTCCAATACACAGCCCCATAGAAAGTCCCATACACAGCCCCATAGAAAGTCCAATACACAGCCCCATAGAAAGTCCAATACAGAGTCCCATACACAGATGTGCCCTACATACCTTTCTGTACCTTTTTTTTTCATTTGCCTAGCAGTCGGGGCTGATCTGAGTGAGCAGGACAATAATTGCCTAACCCACTTAAATCAAGAGGATTCTCTGTGTTACACAGTATGTGTATCATAAATATAATTTTTCATACTGTATATATTTACTAGCATGTATAAGTTTAAAAATGTTACGTCTTACCTGACAGCGATCACGTATTGCTTTAAACTCCTGCCTTTTGCACTCTTGCACACTTGGTATGTGAATTGTAACCAATATGTTTTTAACTTGGTATCAATAAATTTGGAATTTTTATCTGTATCGGTTTTGGAGTTCAGTTGCTTGCCTATTGCCTGCAGGTTTTTTGATTCACATGTATGTGACATTCATTATTTAATCCAATATTTTTTGTATATGGTATATATGCATTTTTCACCTTTTAGTTGTATGGGAAATGGATAAAATTATAGGTGCAGGGCCGCCATCAGGGGGGTACAGGGGGTACTCTTGTATGGGGCCCGGACTTGAAAGGGGCCCAGAGAGTGAAAGGAAGAATTTTTTTTTCCTGCAATACTGAATTCAGCCACTAGGTGGCGAACTCCATTCCTAGATAGAGAAGACAAACAGGGTGTTTCTGTCTATGTGGCTCCACCCCCTCCTGCCCCTCCCCTGAACTTGTATCTTCTGTGCTGTGCTCTCCATAGAGAGCAGGAGGGAGTAACTGTAAGTTATACTGAACCCATTTCTGATTGTGAGAGTCCATGGGGGGCATTGTTACCCTCTGTCTCACTGCTGTGTACAGGGACTGATAAACTTCCTCTATGGGGCTGCTGGGGCCAGAACCTATATAGCAGTGATGGAAAACCTTGTAACGTCCCATATACATATCTCCATCTCTGTCACATAGCACTATGGCAGCTCCACACTGAGATGGAGATATGGATATAAGCAGGATAGAGATTGTGTCTTATATAGCAGTATGGCAACTTCACACCATCCCTATCCTGCCCATATCCAAATTTCTATCTCTGTTTCTGTCACATTGCAGCACACCCTCTCTATTATCAGACAGGATAGAGATGGTGTGTGGAGCTGCAATCTGAGATAGAAATATGGATATAGGCAGGACAGAGTGTGGAGCTGCCATGCTGTGCGGCAATAGTGGCAGCCTTTTTCCAGACAGTGCACAAGTTGGTAGGTGTAAGAATTTGAGCATGAAGAAAGGGGTGAATATATCAATAGAAATACGTTTTAAGCAACACTAATGTAGAATATAATATGGGGTCTAATATGGGATCCAGTCTGTGTGGGCTTGGCTTAAAGGAACCGTATATACTCAAGTATAAACCGAGATTTTCAGGCTAAAAAATAGCCTAAAAAAGAGTCTTGGTTTATACTCGAGTCAAACACTTACCTGCTCCGGCGGCCGCGCGCTCCGCATCCTCTGCTGGCTGACGTCACTACTCGGCGCCGGGAAGTGAGGCCAGCGCTGAGTGGTGACGTCAGCCAGCAGAGGAAAGTGGAGCATGTGGCCGCCGGAGCAGAGAAGAGGATCCAGAGCAGCCTGCAGGGGAACATGTGGAGCAGGTAGCAGAAGGCAACTGTGGGGACTCAGAAGGGGGGGAAGTAGAGTAATTCCTGCAGTGGCTATTCCTTGCCACTGCAGATGTTTGGAAACTATAACTCCCAGCAACTAAAGCATGCTGTGAGGTGTAGTTTCCAAACATCTGGAGTGCCAAGGAATGAGGCTTTAGTTGCCTTTTAAATGGACATAAGAATTCCCATACAGTAATAGTCAAATCCAGTATGGTTATTACTGTATAGGACTTTAAAGGGCAACTAAAGCCTAAAAACAATACAGAGTCAGAAGGAGGATGATATCTATTGCTGCCTTCTGATTCTGTATTGTTTTGAGGCTTTAGTTGCCCTTTAAATGGACAGCAGCATTCCCATACTGTAGTCCCATACAGTAATAACCATACTGGATTTAGCTATTACTGTATGTGACTACTGTATGGGAATTCTGCTGTCCATTTAAAGGGCAACTAAAGCCATAAAACAATACAGAATCAGAAGGCAGTTGTGGCCCTATTTTCTACCCTTGATTTATACTCGAGTCAATCACTTTTACACCTTTTTAGAGGTAAAAAGTAGGTGCCTCGGTTTATACTCGGTCGGTTTATACTCGAGTATATATGGGTATGTTATATTTACCAGTCTGTGCCCATTGGGCATGAGGGCATCTTAAGTGTGTGTGCGGGACACGGGTACATTTTATATTTACCGGTCTGTGTGTGCGTCGGGGCGGTAGAGTATGTCTTGCGCCTGTTAATTTAACAGGCTTAATGTCTAGTTGACATATAATATTGCAGGCAACAATGTAAAATGGGAATAATGGTCTTTAAATGTGTGTAACCTTAATAAAGTGGGAGTGGCCTTAAAGTGATTGTGGGGAAAAAATCCGCAATTGCCGCTTCTCTTCTCCCCATGGGTCCCTCTTTTGCGTTTTAAAATATTTGGAGGTATGGACTGTCTGAGTTGGTTCGTGCTATGGGGGGCCCAGAAATGTACCCAGTATGGGGCCCAGGAAAGTCTGATGGCGGCCCTGTATAGGTGTATGGAGGTATGTGTCATTTAGTTGACACTCCCCTCCCCCTTCCCCCTCTCTATATGTGCTTATATGCATGGGTTTCAAAGGGTATACCTAGCTTCTGAGGTGATCAAGGCCATGAAACGCATCAAGTAGGAACCATATTTGGATTGCTTTTCCACGTTTTTTATCTTTAATAAACTCATATTTATTTACCATCTGGAGTCTCTGATTTCATCAGATCATAATACATTTTTCCACATAGTTTTGGGAGCCTAGATATATTGGAAATATTTAATTTTATTCAAAACTAGACATTAAGCCATTAATTATTTCAATAACGAGCGCTAGAAGCCCAGAATGCCCCCTTAGTGTCCCAAGGCCATAGCCCCCCTCCTCCATGTCCCAAGGCCAGAGTTCCCTCTTAGTGCCCCAAGGCCAGAGTCCCCTCCAATTCCCACCTCCGAGTCGCCCTCTGTCTCAAGCAACCTGTGTAATCTGTGTAACTGCTGTGTTTTGCCTTGCTTGCTTCCTGTGTTTCTCCCTCTAGTGGTGAGTCAATAGGAACTGCAGAGACAATCTTACCATCTCCCTTTAGTGGTGATTCCATAGGAACTGCAGTGACACACACAGATTCACGGATGCAGCTTTAGGGTTTTATTATAACAGATTTAGCCAGGCTGAAGTGTTTTTCTATGCTTTCATCCTGCTACCCAACCCCACAACACAGGTACCTATAACTAATAGACATCAAATCTAAGAAATCCTGCCAGAAATCCCCCCCGTCCAATTTTCTCCTACACTTCTTGAGGTTTCTTCTTCTCAGGTTTTAGCACAGTTACTGTTCAGCAATGTTTTCTGAACTTGATGATTCACAAAATGAGCAGCAAAGGAACAAAGTGATCTGAAACATTGCAAATAGTTCTGATATACAAAATGAAAGCCATGTGCTGTGGCAGAAAACGCAATGTACTTTTAAAGTGAATCAATAAAATTGGATGTTTTAATGAGTGCTGCTTGTTTTGTGAATTTGGATGTAGTACAGTAGGTGGATGTACTGAACTTGAACCAGTTGAACCCCAGAGAGAAGAGTGCTGGTAAAACGGATTCTGTGTGTGAACTTGATGATTGTCTTCATTTTGCTCTGTGGAATGTTTAAAGCTGTGAAAACTTGTTTGTATCCCTGTCCTGATTGATACAATAACTTTCAAAGACAAGACACTCTTCCTACTATGTAAGAAAGGATCTCATGGTTTGATTCTAAATGCAACCATGTTTTATTATTATTCACACTAATGTAAACAGGTTTTAGAAATAACTTTTCTTCCTTTTTTCACAAAACTATTTCTGTTTTGTTTTTGTCTTCTTATGTATACGGTTATTTTACGAGAAAAGTAAAATACGTTCAGGCAGAATTTGTCTTAGTTTCTTATTTTCTTATTTTAATTAAAGGACATGTCCATCTGTAAAAAAGACAAAAAAAAATGGCAGATTGTCATTTATTTGCTTCTAACACCAACTGCTGTTTTATGAACGTTATTTAAAGCATTTCTAACTATATATTTTATAGTATTGCCCTGTTCTCTCACTGTCTGGCAGAATTTGCCACCCCCTGCTCAATGAGCTTTTAGGTATTTGAGCATGTGCAGAGGAGGCAACATTGGAAAGAGTAGCCAACCAGTGTTTGTGATAAAAGCAGTCACAGCTTGATGGACTGGCTTCCTCAGCCAGAATGAAGGTAATAATTATCCTTAAATATTTGATTAGTAATACATCTAATAATATGCTGAATATATTTTTGGAATTGGGGGTAGATGATAAGTGACCCTTTAAACAAGTGTGTGTAGGGTTTTTATATCCACTGTAACTCTATGTGCTCTACTTTCTTGACTGAACAGACAATTTTAAAATTATGAGCTAGGGAATAAAAGAAGCTTCCCATAGTCAGACTGAATTGTGGGTTGGTATAAAATGTATGATAAACAAGTTTATATCTCGGTGATAAATATATGGGGAATTATCTGAAATATTTATCATACATTTATGTAATTATGCAAAGCATAACATAATGTACACTTTACAATACACTTTGATTTAAATGATATTAAATGGTATTAATGTGTAACTGTATACTTTCATTTGTTTCCTAATAGATGGGTCTTTGAGTTTTTTTCAGGTCTACATAATATCAAGTAGCATTTTGGTAGAAATATACAACCCAAAAGCCCAACACTTGAGCTTAATATTGCAAATATCTCCACACACACAGTGTTTTTCCCTTTGGTGCTCAGTGCAATGAGGGATCAGCTATTGCCTTTTACTCAGTTATTGGTTATATGGGGCTTCTGGCAGCTGTTAGTTTTGTTTTAGCATTTTTAGCTCGGACCTTACCGGACAGTTTTAACGAGGCCAAGTACATCACTTTCAGCATGCTGGTCTTCTGCAGTGTTTGGATCACAATGATCCGGCCTATTGCTCTCGGATATTTACAACTCTACCCTCCCCATTTTACATTCCCCATTGTGTCAAGTTGGCTGAAAGAGAAAGTTAATTTATAAATTGTCCTCTGAACTCTAGACTCTGCATTTACCTTTCCTTCTGCATCATATCAAGTAATACTCCTGTGCGGGCGAACCAACTTATATATTACATATATTTGGCTGATGTATACTACTACTGCCTGGACCTGGTACTGCACGTGTTTACTAACCTGCATCAGGGTAACAAGCATCTTTCAAAGTTTTAATCAGGAAATCAGGTTTCTATTTAATTTAATATTATTTGTAAAAGTACATAAAATGTGCATAGAGACAATGAATATCGGGGTCCAGGGGTGTTGGCTCTTTGATGGACTACCATGGGCTTGGGTATAAAGCCTTTCTCTTACACAAACCTATTATTACAAACAGTACCTATATGAACACTTACTAATCCTTACAATGTCTAGGTGTTCTTGTTGATGAAAAAAAGCCTTCACTATAGGAATAAACAAAACAAAAAAAAATAAGTTTTAGAGTGTTCTCCTGTTAAGTCCACAAAGGCAGTCAGCCTGGTGTGTTGGTGTTAGAGAGAGAACTCCTAAACACCACACAACACCTCTCCCTTTTTTTGCTGTGGACATTGGGGGAATTTAATTAAACAACCTGTGAGTACTAGGGGTCACCTCCCAAATCCACCTTACTGGGTAAACCCCCAGGCCTAGTGTCTGCGTACAGGCCACATGTCTCGGTAGCTCATCCACGGGGAGGATCAAGAACGGAAGGGAAGTTGCAGAATCCTTTCTGTCCTAGAACTGACAGCCAATCACATTACAGATAGAATCCTCCCCTCCCTGACACAAACATGGATTTTCAGTTTTTGTTTTCAAAGCACATTCAATCTCTTTGGCCTAACATGTATATAATCCTTTCCTTACTTACAACATACAAAAACAAAGAATCTTCTCGCGTGTAATTTCATAGATAGCATGATCTAAAAAATGGATACTAACATTTCGCGCAAAATAAAAAAAATACGCAGTAAGTCTGGGGAATAGAACCTGCAACATGTACATTTACCTCTGTCTTGCTAAAGACGAGCTCTTACCTCTATTCTAACAAAGATTCTATAGAGATCACTTGTACATGTAGAACATTTTACTACATAGTGGAACACACAAAATAAAGGCAAGTCCCTGGATTCAACACTTGCGGCACCTTCTGACTGTGTGTGTTTCTAAACTGACTCAACACATGATAGGTTAAGCACTTCGCTGTCCAGGTAAGTTAAAAGGGTCCTCACTTCCACTGCGTGACTCTACTGCTCCTACCCATCAGTATGGCACTGCAAATAGTGGGTATAAGGAAGGGGACGTCCATGGCTGATAACAGGTTCGCTTTTGTACCGAAACATGTCAGAATAAAGTTTGTTCATGCTGGTTTAAACAACACGAGTTGCGTCCCCTTCTTATACCACTATTTTCTAAAACCTGACGTCTTAACCCAGTGAGCCAACGTGAATAGCCTGAAATGTTAGTACTATTGAGATCCATAGTCTTTTTTTTGGAAAATAATGGAGACCAAAAAAAAAAAAGTTAACGTCTGTGGTATGAACTTGGAACCTTGCTTAACTGTGTCTTTTCCAACCTGGTGCCTTAACCCTTGGCCCAAAACTAAATAAGCGAGAATCCCAGCTACATCTGGAAAGCATTTCTTTGCTATAAAGCGGCTTGTTACCCTCGTAATTTATTCACCCGCAACTCACACAACTGGTAAATAAATTGGCAGGTAACAACATCTTTCAAAAGTCCATATCAGGAACTTCCATATTGGTGTGGAGACATTGTATCAAAAAATAACTCTGTACATAATGACAGTGAATACTGGGTCGTTACGTAATCTATTACTTATCAGGGGATTCCATATCGGTGTAATAGACATCTGTCATAGAAAATACTCTGTTACCTAGATACATGTGAATTATGGGTCAGGTTTATAGAATCTCTATTACTTATCAGGGATTCCATATTGGTGGTAAAGACATCTGTAATAGAAAATACTCTGTCATAGAGACGGATGATACTGGGGTCATTACAGAATCTTTACTTCTCAGGGATTCCATATCGGTGTGTAGATCATGTATAGAAATCTCTGTACATAGTAGACAGTGGAATACTGGGGTCAGTTACCGAATCTATACTTATCAGTGGATTCCCATATGGTGATATATACAATCTTTGGATAGAAAACACTCTGTACATAGCAGATAGTACTACTGGGTCATTACCGAATCTATTACTTATCAGGGATTCTCATATGGTGTATAGACATCTGTATAAGAAATACTCTGTGTACATAGGACGTGACTACTGGGGTCAGTTACAGAATCTATTACTTATCAGTGATTCCTATGGTATTAGACATCTGTAATAGAAATACTCTCATAGAGACAGTGAATACTGGGGTCAGTTACAGAATATATTACTTATCAGTGGATTCCAATTGGTATATAGACTCTGTATAGAAAATACTCTGTACATAGAGACCGTGAATACTGGGTCAGTTACAGAATCTATTACTTATCAGGGCATTCATATTGGTGTATAGACATCTGTATAGAAAATACTCTGTACCGAGAGCACAGTGAATGCGGGTCGTTACGAATCTATTACTTATCAGGGATCCATATCGGTGAATAGACACTCTGCATAGAACAATACTCTGTACATAGACAGATTGAAATACGGGGTCAGTTACAGAATGCTATCTTATCAGGGATTCCATTGTGTATAGACATCTGTATAAAAATACTCTTAATAGAGACTGTGAATACTGGGGTCATTACAGATCTATTCCTTATCAGGATCCATATTGGTGTATAGATCTGTAGATGGAATACTCTGTACATAAGACGGAAGACTGGGAAAAAGTCAGTTACAGAATCTTTACTTAGGGTCATTAGGGTCGGCAGATAGGTAAAAATACAAAATAAAATAAAAAAATGTAATCTGTAAGAACTAAGAAAATATACTCTGTACATAGAGACGTGAATACTGGGGTCCGTTACAGAATCATTACTTATCAGGATTCCATATTCGTTGTATAGATATATGTATAAAATACTCTGTACATGAGACAGTGAATACTGAGGTCGTTACAGAATCTATTACTTATCAGGGATTCCATATTGTGTGTTAGACATCTGTATAAAAATACTCTTGTTTAATAGAGACATTGAATACTGGGGTCAGTTACAGAATCTATTTACTATCAGGGATTCCATATTGGTGTATGACATCTTATAAGAAATACTCTGTACAGAGAGACAGTGAATACTGGGTCAGTTACAGAATCATTCTTATCAGGATTCCACTATTGGTGTATAGATTATAGAAAATACTCTGTACACGAGACGTGAATACTGGGGTCAGTTACAGAATCATATTATCTCAGGGATTCCTATTGGTGTATATCATCTGTATAGAAAATACTCTGTACTAGAGACAGTGAATACTGGGTCAGTTAGAAATCTATACTTATCAGGGATTCCATATCGGTGTATGACATCTGTAAAGAAAATACTCTGTACATAGAGACCAGTAATACTGGGATCAGTTACAGATTCTATTATTATCAGAATTCCTATCGGTGTATGACATCTGTTATAGAAATACTCTGTAACTAGAGACAGTGAATACTGGGGTCATGTTACAGAACTATTACTATCTATCAGGGATTCCATATCGTGTATAAGACATCTGTATAGAAAATACTCTGTACATAGAGACAGTGAATACGGGGGTCATTACAGAATCTATTACTTATAGGGATTCCATATCGGTGTATAGACATATTTAATAGAAAAATACTCTGTCACATGAGACGGTGAATACGGGGGTCAGTTACAAATCTATTACTTATCAGGGATTCCATATCGTGTATAGACCATCTTTTATAGAAAATACTCTGTACATAGAGACGGTGAATACTGGGGTCCAGTTACAGAAATCTATTACTATCAGGGATTCCATATCGGTGTATAGACATACTGTATAGAAAATAATTCTGTCATAGAGACGGTGAATACTGGGTCAGTTACAGAATCTAGTCTTATCAGGGATTCCATAGGGGGTGTATAAAAAACACATCTATGCATAGAGACAGTAATACTGGGGTCAGTTACAGAAATCTATTATTTATCACGGGATCCAATATGTGTATAGACATCTGTAAGAAAATATCTGTACATAGAGACAGTGAATACGGGGTTCAGTTACAGAATCTATTCACTTATCAGGGATTGCCATAGGGTTTATAAGACATCTGTATAGAAAAATACTCTGTACATAAGACGTGAATACTGGGGGTCAGTTCCAGAATCTATTACTTATCAGGGATTCCATTGGTGTCTAGACATCTGTAGAGATAATCCTCTGTACACAGAGACGGTAATACTGGGTCAGTTACAGAATCTATTACTTATCAGGGATTCCATATTGGTGTATAGACATCTGTAATGAAAATACTCTGTAACATAAGACGGTGAATACTGGGGTCAGTTACAAATTCTATTACTTATCAGGGATTCCCATATCGGTGTGAAGACATCTGATGAAAATACTCTGTACTAGAGAATGTGAATACTGGGATCAGTTATACACAATCTATTACTTTCAGGATTCCTATTGGTGGTTAGACATCTGTTAGAAAATACTCTGTACTAGCGACGGTGAATACTGGGTCAGTTCAGAACTATTACTTATCAGGGATTCCATATGGTGTATAGACAGCTGTATAGAAAAACTAACTCTGTACATTAGACGTGAATACTGGGGTCAGTTACAGAATCTATTTTTATCAGGGATTCCAATTGTTGATAGAACAATCTGTTACGTAAATACTTGTACTAGAGACAGGAACTGGGGTCAGTTACAGAATCTATATTTATCAGGGATTCCATATTGGTGTATAGACATCTGTATATAAATACTCTGTACATAGAGATAGTGAATACTGGGGGTCTACAGAATCATTACTTATACAGGGATTCCATATTGGTGTATAGACACTGTAAGAAAATCTCTGTACATGAGACAGTGAATACTGGGGTCATTACAGATCAATATTTATCAGATTCCATAGGGTGTAAGACATCTGTATAGAAAATACTCTGTACATAGAGACGATGAATACTGGGGTCAGTTACAGAATCTATTATTTATCAGGGATTCCATATTGGTGTAAGACATCTGTATATAGAAATACTCTGTACATAGGATAGTGAACTACTGGGATCAGTTTTACACAATCATTACTTATCAGGGATTCCATATGGTGTTAGACATCTGTATAGAAATACTCTGTACATAGAGACGTGTGAATACGGGTCAGTTCCAGAATCTATTACTTATCAGGGATTCCATATTGGTGTATAGACAGACTGTATAGAAATACTCTTTACATGAGACAGTGAATACTGGGGTCAGTACAGAATCTATTATTTATCAGGGATTCTATGGTGTATAGACTCTGTATAGAAAATACTCTGTACATAGAGACAGAATACTGGGTCAGTTACAGAATCATATTATTTTCAGGGATTCCATAATTGGTGTATGACATCTGTATAGAAAATACTCTGTACATAGAGATAGTGAATATGGGGGTCAGTACAGAATCTATTACTTATCAGCGATTCCATATTGGTGTATAGCACCTGTATAGAATACTCTGTACATAGAGACAGTGAATATGGGGTCAGTTAAGATCTAATATTTATCAGGGATTCCATATTGGTGTATAGACATCTGTATAGAAAAACTCTGTACATAGAACAGTGAATACTGGGGTCAGTTACAGAATCTATATTTATCAGGGATTCCATATTGGTGTATAGACAATCTGTATAGAAAATACTCTGTACATAGAGATAGTGAATACTGGGGTCAGTTACAGAATCTATTACTTATCACGGATTCCATATCGGTGTATAGACATCTGTATAGAAAATACTGTACATAGAGACAGTGAATACTGGGGTCAGTTACAGATCTATTACTTATCAGGGATTCCATATTGGTGTATAGACATCTGTATAGAAAATACTCTGTACATAGAGACAGTGAATACTGGGTCAGTTACAGAATCTATTACTTATCAGGGTTCCATACGGTGTATAGACATCTGTATAGAAAATACTCTGTACATAGAGACGTGAATACGGGGTCAGTTACAGAATTTATTACTTATCAGAATTCATATCGGTGTATAGACATCTGTATAGAAAATACTCTGTACATAGAGACAGTGAATACTGGGGTCAGTTACAGAATCTATTACTTATCAGATTCCATATCGGTGTATAGACATCTGTATAGAAATACTCTGTACATAGAGACAGTGAATACTGGGGTCAGTTACAGAACTATACTTATCACGGATTCCATATCGGTGTATAGACATCTGTATAGAAAATACTCTGTCATAGAGACAGTGAATACTGGGGTCAGTTACAGAATCAACTTACAGGGATTCCGTATTGGTGTATAGATATCTGTATAGGAAATACTCTGTACATAGAGACAGTGAATACTGGGGTCAGTTACAGAATCTATTACTATCAGGGATTCCATATCGGTATATAGACATCTGTATAGAAAATACTCTGTACATAGAGACGGTGAATACTGGGGTCAGTTACAGAATCTATTACTTATCAGGGTTCCATATCGGTGATAGACATCTGTATAGAATACTCTGTACATAGAGACGGTGAATACTGGGGTCATTACAGATCTATTATTTATCAGGGATTCCATATTGGTATAGAACATCTGTATAGAAAATACTCTGTACATAGAGACAGTGAATACTGGGGTCAGTTACAGAATCTATTACTTATCAGGAATTCCATATCGGTGTATAGACATCTGTATAGAAAATACTCTGTACATAGAGACAGTGAATACTGGGGTCAGTTACAGAATCTATTACTTATCAGGGATTCCATATCGGTGTATAGATATCTGTATAGAAAAATACTCTGTACATAGAGACGGTGAATACTGGGGTCAGTTACAGAATCTATTACTTATCAGGGATTCCATATTGGTGTAAAGACATCTGTATAGAAAATACTCTGTACATAGAGACGGTGAATACTGGGGATCAGTTACAGAATCTATTACTTATCAGGGATTCCATATCGGTGTATAGACATCTGTATAGAAAATACTCTGTACATAGAGACGGTGAATACTGGGGTCAGTTACAGAATCTATTACTTATCAGGGTTTCCATATCGGTAATAGACATCTGTATAGAAAATACTCTGTACATAGAGACAGTGAATACTGGGGTCAGTTACAGAATCTATTACTTATCAGGGATTCCATATCGGTGTATAGACATCTGTATAGAAAAAACTCTGTACATAGAGACAGTGAATACTGGGGTCAGGGGGCGTGGTTCGTTGACTTCATGGGCTGTGGGTTGTACTGGCAACAACATGGAAACCTTCTAGTTTACAGAATCTATTACTTACTGTACTAAACGCAAATTATTAGAGAAGAATCTTACAATGTATAGGTTTTGGGGAAACACTTTCACATAAGGTTTTAAAAAATTAGTTTTGTTCTCCTTTAATAAGCTGATATAAATCCAATGAGAGGAGACTTCTTCCTATTGTTGGAATTACATAGCAACTTAAAAGCATGTAAACTGCAGGATCATGCTTCTAACTGCAGTCTATTTAAAGTTACAGTAGTATAAGGGCAATGTTTCTCTGCTAGCACTGTGAGCTTAGTCTGCCTCCAAGTTTTAGGTTTGAGCATGCCCACTGCTGGGACAGAGCATCATCATCATAAGCCCCACCCCCTAATGTCTAAATATTTTTAATGCTAGCCAAAAACCTAAAAAATGTTTTTTCTCTCCCTGTGTCCATAGGTAGAGGAATGGACAGAGAATGGTTGCAGGTCTGCAACTAGCTTCAAAAGATCATTTTTGGGGGTGGGGCTATGACACTTACAGACATGTATAACTTAAATACAGAGAAGCTAGAGACTCATCCTAGGCTTGTTTGAACAGGCGGGATTATATAGAGACCATGTTACCCTTTAACATTACGAAAAGTTGCCAATATAATTTTTTCTAAACTTGCACCTATTGTTTTATTTTTAATAGTTACATCGCTATTTGAAAAAATCTTCAATATAAGGCAACGGAAAATAAAAGTGTAACCTTTCATGAAAACGGAGAGTTACTCTGTCAATACGGAATCCAAAATTGGATCTTATATAATAGACTAAAGTTTCAGTGTTACTTCTCGCAATATTTCATTCCTTCGTACCATCAGATTTCGGATTACAAAACTTATCACCAAAAAAACATGGAGGACCAGAAATCAAAAGGTTAGAAAATGTTTTTCTACCTTCTAATTAAAGGCTAATACACCAATTATCAGCAAATAATCTCTTATACCTCAAGTGTCAATTCTGAATAATCACTGCCGAGCTAGTGTGAAATCAGTAGAGATTTTTTGAAAATTTTAACGGACCCATAGAAGTCTCTATGGAGAATTTTTTTTGAAAGTTTCTGTCCATTTTGAGGGACAAATAGTAATATTAGTTACTGTAAATGACACAGAGACCTGGGGAATGGTCTGGGGGAACCCGTAAATAGAACCAAAACTTATAAACTTAAACTATCTTATCTCACGATCAGGCTGTTTTCGAGCTTCCGCATTCCATTTTGAAGTTACCGAAATCGATCGTTACTTTCAAGGATTCGATTTTCGATAATCGTCTACTTTTGATTTATGATATCCTCTACTTTCGATTTTGATAATCCTCTAATTTCAATAAAAAACGAAAAATTCTAAAAATCCGGGTTCAGTGAAATCCGAGTTGCAAAAGTTTCTTTGGGACTTCGAAACCCTCAGATTCGATTAAAACCGGGTTCTTTCCATCCCACATTCATCTCATGTAATGGTATTTAAACATTTCACTAAACCCCACTGTTTGGACCGTTTGTAATCTATAGACGGATACAGTTCTTTGTCTTCCAGGAGTGTTAATTAGTCTTATTGCATCATCCATATAATGTTTAAGCACTGAGTCACTTTTATCTTCTACACTTCCGCATTGCAAATAAATAATTCCTTCACTCTGCTTGTTCGGTTGTGGAAGGTAAAGTTGTCCTCATTACACCAATGAGAGTTGTTATTATACATTAACTCACCGGTACAATCTCAATCCTCAAATGGGACCCGCCACCCCCTTAGATGCCCAGTCCCCAATTTGGGAGGTATGCTCTGTATTTTGTATTACCACTGTTAGCAACTTGTATGTATTCATGTTTTTATGTAATGTCATTGTAAAGGAAGAGTATGGCTATGAAAATTAATAAATATAATACATAAGTGGTGTGTTTTATAATGGGATCGCAGTGGTATATATCCTTATAAAAAACCACTCAGCTATGTCACTAAGTGACTCATTTCTTATATTTCTTATATCCACTACTCCTGCCCATTCCAGTGTTCATGCCTGGACAATGACTCAGCGTTTTTTGCTGTGTTTAACTTCACTAACAGAACCTGCTTGAGCTGCTTCCCGTCACTCTCATAACCAATGTCTCTCTCCTCCTCCACAAAGATTTGTTTAACCACATAGATGCTGGGCTGGGATGTTCCTTTCTACTGGGTTTAAGTTACAGAAGGTAGCTTGGGGGATTTAAGGTGGAAATAGGGACAAGGCTAGAATTTAAATGTGAATGGGGTGAAGGAATCCAATACTTGTGTATTATAAGAAATAATGCGCCCCTCACATTATTATAAGGACATTATGCCACCTCGGAGTTCCCTGCCTGTATAACAGCACTCGGCCACGGCCTCGTGCTTCTATATGGTCAAGAACTCCTCTGTGGCTAATATCCTTATATTACACTGTAAGGGGCGCATTATCCCTTATAATAATAATATGGTAATTTTTACACAGTATTAGAAACCATTTGGGACAATATGGTTTCTTCCTTTTAGACTCCCAAAGTTCAGTGCAGCAGGACAGTTGTCTCCTTGGTTTCAGGAAAGCACAGAAGATCGGAGCCAAAGTCTGCTGCTATGATTGTGTCCCATGTCTGAGGGAGAAATATCCAATGTTACTGGTATAATTTATAACATTATTTATTTTATATGTTAATTACAATGTGTTCATGTTTTCATTTTTTATATATATTATTTGGAAAGAGAAGTGAAGAGAGAGACTTTCCTATGAGGCATGGTATGGTGTGTACTCTCTGATTTATTTCATCATTTGCATTAAATAAAACCATAATGAATATACACAAATTATTATAAACAAAAAATGTTCGCCGTTTTTAAAGCTGCACACAGCCTACAGAGAAAAAAAAATAGCAGGAGCATTTTACTACCGTGATTCTAGCTGAATAAAGAAACATTTCTATCCAGTCCAAACTTTACAGCCCACTCAATAACCCTACCTAACAGATGATCTACAGTAAGGCGATAAAAAAAAATAACCATAACCTGTTAAGTTTCCCACTATGAGGTTAGCGCTAAACGTAAAGGGCATGTCCACCCCAAAATTTAAATTTAACCCCATACTGGCCCCAATCTGTAGTTTAAAAAAGATCCTTGCCTTACATCTCTGCTCCAAATGGTTCTCCTGCTATGACTTTTCAAAGTCCAGGAAACAAGCAGAAGCTGCCTTTCAGCCAATCACAGACACACTGCCAGTCCAGCCTGTTTGCAACTTACTGCTAACAGGGAGCCGGAGGAGACGCCCCGGGAGTGTAAGGGCTGTAAGTACCGATCTAGAACATTTTCGGGCTGTAATGTAAGGTGGTTGGGGGTTGGCAGGGTACCTACCTTATCCTAAAATTTCAATTTTGGGTGGACATGCCCTTTAACTTAATGAGAATAAATTTGTGCATTTTCTAAGGGCATCTATAGTGGAAAAATGTAAAAAAAAAATCTTTCTATGTGTTCATAATTCCCACCCACCCCAGAGATTCTTATTTCTTTCTAGTTTCCATCTCTGTCCTGATATAATTGAGGTGTGACTCTGGGGATGACCAAGTTATTGGATCCTTTTGATCTAAGATGGTGGTGGTGGCGGGGGGGGGGTGATGTCAGTTGCAGCAAGTCCCGTAGTATCCAGAGCCCAGATTGGTGCAAGGATTTGAATGTCAATAAGCCGATCTTAAAGGCGAACTGTGGTCCAAAATGACTTTACGTAAATTAATAGAAATTTATTTTCATTGTTTATTTTGCATAGTTTTGAAGATATTTACATTTTTGTGTGCGATATGGCAGCAGCATCACCAGGTCCCCGCACTTCCTGCTTCCTGCTCTGAAACCTGTCAGTCAATCTGTCCTGTGTCTCCTACTCCCCTTTGCAGCCCCCTAGTCCCTCCCACTCATGGACCCCATGATCCCTCCGTTGCAGGCCCCTCCACCTTCTAAACAAGCATGATAAACGTGATAAAACACCCCACAGTTAAAAACATTGCGTAAAAGTTAAAAACATTGCATGAAAGTATATTAATACGTAACGTTATTCTCAAAAGTGCATAATATGTGCTGATACTAAACTTCATGAATACAGTGTAAACCTCATAGACCATATCTCTAATGGTGTATATCAAAAATAACCTTATTCACGAAAGTGCAATATATGTGCAGTGGCTCAACTAGAATAAATATGGTGTTAAACCTAATACAACCATAATCTCTAATGGTATATATCATAACATAACAATACACGAAAGTGCGATATATGTGCAGATGCTGAACATTCCAGTTGTAGCAGTTTAAAACCATAGTACAATTTATGTGTGAACCTCATAAAATAACATAGTTCACAAAATTGCAATATATGTGTGCAAATGCTAAACCTTTACTGTACAATTAACGTACTCTTTTTCCACTTATTCAAACACATTACAAAGTACGACATAAAGTGCTGTGCTCCCATGAAATATATGTCCAATCCTTTACCTAAAGTGATAGAGTGTCAAAAACAAGAGCTAAAAAGTTCAATATAAAAAGTTCCATGGTCATCAATGGACACAATAAGATTTAAAAATCCAATCACGTCTGAGGTAGTCAATATTGTCCATCTTGTTTAGTGATAATAGCCAATCAGTTGTGACTAAATGTTTACTTAACAATATAACAAATCACCAATGTTATATATTACATTAAAACATAATATACTTTATTCGATCCATAGATCACTAGTACAGGGAACTACTCAGCATCGAGTCTACCCTCATGAAAGTACTGCCAATCTGGGCCTACTATGACTCACTTAGAAAGGTTAGAACTATACCTCAACTGGTAGCTGTCTTTCTAATAGGCTCACAAAGCAGCTATCTGAAAAGACACATAAATAATGGTTGTATTAATACAAGTGTCCACATGCAGTAAAACATTGTCCTTTTACAGGTTAAGGAACATATTTACTTTACAAAATAATCCTAATAGTCATAGCATCATGAGAAAACAACGTTGCTGTACACATCCTACCTCATAGAAACATTTAAGCGACCATGCTTCATTGATCCCATATGGTGTCAATGTATTTAAATATCGTATCCAAAAACATTCTCTTTGGAGCAAACATCTTCGTATGTTTCCCCCACGTGTTGGTGTATTCACCTTTTCCAGCACACTACCCATCTTAACTGGCAATGTGTTGTCTATTTTGCATTTTGAATGTCTTGATACTGGAGTTATCATATCTCGTTTGCAGTTTGTAATTTTTAATATCCAGTTTATGTTCTTTTATTCGTACTTTAATCTCTCTTTGTGTCTGTCCCACATAGCTAATTTCTTTTTCCTAAGAACTGGCTTGGCTACTGTACAGTGGTAGTGAAAAAGACAATGTTAATGTACATCTTTAATAGTTTGTTTGCCATTGGTTTATTATGAAACAATTTCTATCAGACAGTGAAAACTCATCAGGTGCCCGGAAATGAATGGCCCAATGAGAGAAAAAAACCAATGCATAGCAAAAATGGAAGAATATCTGTCAATCACAAATGATATGTCATTGTTCTTTTCATCCTCCTCTATTTTATTTATTTTTATAACATTTATCATTTTAGGAGTTTTCATTGCCAACAGGGACACCCCCATTGTTAGAGCCAACACAGAAACCTCAGCTTCCTCTTTTGTCTCCATCAAGCTGAGCTTCCTCAGTGGTTTCTGTTCCTTGTCTGTCGCCCTGTGGATATAACCTGCATGTTACGTATAATCACTTTTGGAATCACCTTCTCCATTCATAGCTGTCTCTTCTCCCTGGCCAAGACTATCATGGTTTACATTGCATTCAAAGCCACCAAGCCTGGGAGCTCATGAGAGGAATGGGTGGGAGTCAAACCGTCCATTCTGTTTCTTGATCTGTTCATCCATTCAAATAATATTCTGTATTACTTGGTTGGTCCATTTCTCCCCATCAAGGATATGGACATTCATCACTTCATCACCTGGACAATCATTATTCAGTAGCAATGAGGGATCAGCTATTGCCTTCTTTACTCGTTATGGTTATATGGGGCTTCTAGCAGCTGTTAGTTTTGTTTAGCATTTTTTAGCTCGGACCTTACCGGACAGTTTTAATGAGGCCAAGTACATCACTTTCAGCATGCGTCTTCTGCAGTGTTTGGATCACAATGATCCCGGCCTATCTGAGCACCAAAGGGAAAACACTTGTGTGTGGGAGATATGCAATATTGACCTCAGTGTCCGGGACTATTAGGCTGTATATTTATACCAAAATGTTACATAATTTATTGAGATCTGAAATAAACACAAAATCACATTTACTTGCAAAAAAATGATTTTTGTGGTCAAAGTTTCTCAGAGCACATTAAACCAGTTTTCAACATAAGCAGGATATCAGTCTATATGGTTATAAGCTAAACAAAGTAAAATAAAACTAACAAATAATGATATAATACAAAAATAAACATTATCTTGACAAAGATCTAGTAGGGTAAGGGGAAGGGGATCAGAAGAATGTTATTTCCTACACAGTGTCTGGTAAGATGATTGAGTCATCAAAGCCAATTCATAGATCTCCAATGTTGGATTAGCAATCTGGTGTGATAAGTCCTGTGTCAATAGTAATGGTCAATAAGGGTTTGGAACTGGTTTTAGTATATTTATGGAAGCTATTTCTAAATGTTGGTTACAGTTGAGTTTTACTGGGACAATTTAAGGGTAGGAGCTTTCACTGGAAAAGGGGTGTCCAGCATGTAAAGGGAACTTAAAAGGATAGAGATAATGGTCCTGGGGCTATATACAGTAGATAGGCCTCTTGGGTGAGGATGTTAATCTGAACTCTAGATTGGGAAATCTTCTTAGACAGACGGCCTAAATGGAATATACTGTATAGGTGGGGTAGTATTTAAGTTATTATTCCATAAGGGTAAATAATAGCGGAGACATTTTCCAGTGGTTTCTATCCATGATTATGAGGTAGTGCAGTATTTACCTTAGTGTTCCATTACTGCGGGGGGATTTGAGTGTGCAGTAGGCAAAGGAGAGGACATTTAACATTTTCTGAGGTGTGGAGTGCTGGGAAGAGATATCCTTTTGGTGGCTGGAAGTTTGTTGGGGTGAGCAAAGTCCAAAGCAAGATGCCCAGGATTGTAGATGCTGTGAGAATTACATTTTGAATTTCCAGAATAGATTTTCGGGATATTCTATTTTGTATATGCAGTTATAAAGTTGTTTTTTGTAATCTTAGTCATTATAAAGCTGTGGCCTAATATTATTTCCAGTTAATATCGGTGCCTATCTGCTTTATTTTTAGTGTAAAAGGTGTGTTGTACCTTATTTCAACACAAAAAGGACTGTGAGTGAGATCTGCATTTGCCAGGTCTTATATAATATAAAATGTGTTTATTGGAAAAGCCAGTGATGTCACTTCCTGTTATATGTAAAAAAAAAGTAAATGCCAACAGCTGGACAATGTGAATGTGGCTCACGCATTGTCACTGTGTTTGCTGGGCATCATAAACATCATAGTGGTCCATATTCAGTTCCTTAAACACTGTTCTAAGCATGATGGTGAAATAAAGACCAAATCTAACTGAAGGTTGAATTATTATTTGTGCAGATTATGTTATTCATGAATAAACACACCTCACCCTGGGTACTTTACATAGTGAGAAGAGGAGAGGATTCAGCGAGGTAAGAATATTATCCTTTAACTTCTTAATTCTAAAACAACATCTTGAGTTAATTTGAATTACTAAATATCTATTCTTCGCAAACAATTTGTTGTAACCCCTCCAATCAAGATTGCTACTAGGCCAACTATTGAATATTTAATCATCAAAACCAAGGGCTTTTTCTCTCATGAACCTGTGTGGACCCCTCTTGCTAGAGTCCACACCTGCAGGTCTGGAACGTTTTATCTCCTGTCATCCTTTTGTAGCCACTCACCTTGTCATTATAACAAGCATTTATTAAAGGACAATTAAACTCTATATCTCTTTCCTTTTTAATAATTCAAAGTGTGAAACTGCGTTTAGTAAGTTGCAATTTTTAGACCACAGTCAGATCTCTTGAAAAAGTTGAGTTTATTCACAAAGAACTTTGTCAAAGTAAAGTCTCTAAGATGGTTAATTCTGCCAATGAGCAGAGAGTGGTGGTGGACGATGGACTAGAACTTGATCCCAAGTTTGACCGGATTTTATAAGTTCTTACAAACACTGACTTTTTAGAACTCTGAACTACGAACTTACAGACTTTTCAAACTCGCTGACATATTTTTGATGATTACCATTGAATATTCTCATCCAGATGAGATATTCAATTCATGGATGTAGGAGCAATAGATTGTATCAAACAAATTTGCTTGGTTTTAGGAGAAAAGTAAGAATATGGACACTGGCATAGCAGTGGTATACTTGGATTTTGCTAAGATTTTGCTACAGTTCCCCCATAGGTGACTTTTGTGAAACTAAGATCTGTTGGGCTTGGGTGGCACATTTGTACCACAGGGTTCTGTAAGTCAGGAAATGTTGGTATTGCTGATTAGGTTGGGCTAGATGGATGTATGTCTTAATTCCCCTCAAATACTATACTATACAAGGTATGAACACTTTTATATGATAAGTCATTGATCCATTACCAATAAGTAATAATGGGGGAGAGGAAGTTGATATTTACAGAACCAGCAGCAATGTCCTAGCTGTACTCATGTGTTTTTTATGCTTCCATATGTTATATTCTATGTATGCTCTGCTCTAGTACACATCTGTGTTATTGGAACACATGTGAATCTGAAGCACAATTAGATTGCAAAATGCTCTCGGAATCACGCACGTGGGACCAAGCCCTTCTCCTAAAATCCATTTTGTAATGATACTTAAGCAAAACTGCTTACATCTGTAATTGAGTCTTAGTTTACCCTGAATTAGTTTATTCTTATTAACAAAGACTTAGAAAAACCTGTATTTGTGAATGGATCTCTTTGAACCATTCACAAATACTATAGTAAACTGCTGTTCAATGCAGGCTTACTAAAGACAGTATATTAAGTGAGATCAGCTGACATCACAGTTTACTTCTGCACTAGCACACAAGGGCAGCATTGGGGGAAGATGACAGGAAATCTTCACTTTAAAGAAAGTTTTCTGATGTCACACAGACTCCCTTTCTGCTGTGGCTCTGCATAAAGCTAAGGAACCAGCACTCCTATAAGCATTGAATTCTGGACTAAACCAAGTGGGGCAAGTGGGACACTTTAATGCTGCCCCCCCCCCCCCCAAAAAAAAGTAAAAGTAAATTCTTCTGGTCAAAATGATCTATGGGACGTGGATCTTGTTTCTTGCCCAGTAATGTGTGAGGCAGATAGGCATATATCAATAGACTTCCTTCCTATAATATCCATATTGTGATATTAATGACAACTGTAATGTCTCAGCTCCACCCCCACCTCAGTCTGGGATCTATCCAATCGAAAAAGCGCTTCTTGCAGAACGAGTCTTCCCATTGGTTAGGCCCTGGGCCACAATGGGTGGTGCCCTTTATATAAACTGTATAAGTTCACTTTTCAGAATATCCTGATATACAAAATAGAACAAGACAAGTTTACCCAATACTGAATAAATGGAAATGATGAAAACCTGGTCTGAATAGTGTTCTAGGCCCCATTAATATTTATGTAATACTGTACAATGACTATATCAATGTCATCAGTTCAGATATCTCACCCCTATGATATAGATATAACTTTTGGTTGGTGCCTAAACAGTGTATGTAACCTGTGTATTTCAGCACTTTATTATCATGACTTGCTACTGGCTTTATATCTAACTGATAAAACCAAAGGACGTTCTGTGCTCCCATTTGATTTGCTTTTAGACTCCTTTTTTGTCTGTCTGTCTTGTACGTTTGTCTTCTGTACTTCATCCATGTGTAGAAATTCATGGTTTAGGTTACAGGTTTATGTGTTTATTAGGGCACCAGATTCAGAGTGCACACATTACTAAAATCAGTGAAATGATCACACAGTGCCGAAATACACAGGCTGAACACACTGTGCCACAAGATATCCCTAAATCATCGGGGTAGATATCTGAATGATGACATTTGTAACAGTGCAGTGTAATTGTATTACATAAATGCTAAAGATACAGACTAACTGGGATGTAGGAATGGGGATGATATGTTTATAATATATGATGTCCCCAGATCCAACGTTCCCTACCCATAATTCTCTGTTATGGTACTTGCTCATTGTAACTTTTCCTGCAGCTTCACCTGCTCACTACCCACCTACCCATTCATTCATGACTGTATGTGTCGTTAAGTGCTGGAGTGTAATGTATAAATTGCCGGTCTTCCTTTGCACTGCACCTTAAAGTATATTTGAAAAAGGTTTAGAGCTGCTTATGCTTGTATTGTATAAACCATCCCAAATTAAACCAAGGTACTTCTTTTAACTGATAACTATGAAAACTGCTTGACTTGAGTATAAACGCGAGGGTTGACTTTCTCCCATAGGCAGCCCCATAAGTAGTTCCACAGACATCCCCATAAGTCCAATACAACAGCCCCATAGAAAGCCCAATACACAGCCCCATAGAAAGTCCCATACACAGCCCCATAGAAAGCCCAATACACAGCCCCATAGAAAGTCCCATACACAGCCCCATAGGAAGTCCAATACACAGCCCCATAGAAAGTCCCATACACAGCCCCAGGAAGTCCAATACCAGTCCCAGAAAGTCCCATGCACAGCCCCATAGAAAGCCCAATACACAGCCTCATAGAAAGTCCCATACACAGCCCCATAGAAGTCCAATACAACAAGCCCCATAGAAAGTCCAATACAACGCCCCATAGAAAGTCCCCATACACAGCCCCATAGAAAGCCCAATACACAGCCCCATGAAGTCCCAACACAGCCCATAGAAGTCCAATACACAGCCCCATAGAAAGTCCCATACACAGCCCCATAGGAAGTCCAATACACAGTCCCATAGAAAGTCCCATACACAGCCCCATAGAAAGCCAATACACAGCCTCATAGAAAGTCCCATACAAAGCCCCATAGGAAGTCCAATACACAGCCCCATAGAAAGTCCAATACACAGCCCATAGAAAGCCCAATACACAGCCCCATAGAAAGTCCCATACACAGCCCATAGGAAGCCCAATACACAGCCCCATAGAAAGTCCCATACACAGCCCCATAGAAAGCCCAATACACAGCCTCATAGAAAGTCCCATACACAGCCCCATAGGAAGTCCAATACACAGCCCGATAGAAAGTCCAATACACAGCCAGCCCATAGAAAGTCCCATACACAGCCCTATAGAAAGCCCAATACACAGCCTCATAGAAAGTCCCATACACAGCCCCATAGGAAGTCCAATAGACACCCCATAGAAAGTCCCATACACAGCCCCATAGGAGTCCATACACAGTCCCATAGAAAGTCCCTCACAGCCCCATAGAAAGTCTCATACACCCCAGCCCCATAGAAAGTCCAATACACAGCCCATAGAAAGTCCAATACACAGCCCATAGAAAGTCCATACACAGCCCCTAGAAAGTCCAATACACAGCCCCATAGAAAGTCCAATACAGAGTCCCATACACAGATGTGCCCTACATACCTTTCTGTACCTTTTTTTTTCATTTGCCTAGCAGTCGGGGCTGATCTGAGTGAGCAGGACAATAATTGCCTAACCCCTTAAATCAAGAGGATTCTCTGTGTTACACAGTATGTGTATCATAATAATAATTTTCATACTGTATATATTTACTAGCATGTATAAGTTTAAAAATGTTACGTCTTACCTGACAGCGATCACGTATTGCTTTAAACTCCTGCCTTTTGCACTCTTGCACACTTGTATTGATTGTAACCATATGTTTTTAACTTGTATCAATAAATTTGGAATTTTTATCTGTATCGGTTTTGGAGTTCAGTTGCTTGCCTATTGCCTGCAGGTTTTTTGATTCACATGTATGTGACATTCATTATTTAATCCAATATTTTTTGTATATGGTATATTGCATTTTTCACCTTTTAGTTTGTATGGGAAATGGATAAATTATAGGTGCAGGGCCGCCATCAGGGGGGTACAGGGGGTACTCTTGTATGGGGCCCGGACTTGAAAGGGGCCCAGAGAGTGAAAGGAAGAATTTTTTTTTCCTGCAATACTGAATTCAGCCACTAGGTGGCGAACTCCATTCCTAGATAAGAAGACAAACAGGGTGTTTTCTGTCTATGTGCTCCACCCCTCCTGCCCCCCCTGAACTTGTATCTTCTGTGCTGTGCTCTCCATAAAGAGCAGGAGGGAGTAACTGTAAGTTATACTGAACCCATTTTCTGATTGTGAGAGTCCATGGGGGCATGTTACCCTCTGTCTCACTGCGTGTACAGGACTGATAAACTTCCTCTATGGGGCTGCTGGGGCCAGAACCTATATAGCAGTGATGGAAAACCTTGTAACGTCCCATATACATATCTCCATCTCTGTCACATAGCACTATGGCAGCTCCACACTGAGATGGAGATATGGATATAAGCAGGATAGAGATGTGTCTTATATAGCAGTATGGCAACTTCACACCATCCCTATCCTGCCATATCCAAATTTCTATCTCTGTTTCTGTCACATTGCAGCACACACCTCTCTATTATCAGACAGGATAGAGATGGTGTGTGAGCTGCAATCTGAGATAGAAATATGGATATAGGCAGGACAGAGTGTGGAGCTGCCATGCTGTGCGGCAATAGTGGCAGCCTTTTTCCAGACGTGCACAAGTTGGTAGGTGTAAGAATTTGACATGAAGAAGGGGTGAATATATCAATAGAATACGTTTTAAGCAACACTAATGTAGAATATAATATGGGGTCTAATATGGGATCCAGTCTGTGTGGGCTTGGCTTAAAGGAACCGTATATACTCAAGTATAAACCGAGATTTTCAGCTAAAAATAGCCTAAAAAAGAGTCTTGGTTTATACTCGAGTCAAACACTTACCTGCTCCGGCGGCCGCGCGCTCCGCATCCTCTGCTGGCTGACGTCACTACTCGGCGCCGGGAAGTGAGGCCGCGCTGAGTGTTGACGTCAGCCAGCAGAGGAAAGTGGAGCATGTGGCCGCCGGAGCAGAGAAGAGGATCCAGAGCAGCCTGCAGGGGAACATGTGGAGCAGGTAGCAGAAGCAACTGTGGGGACTCAGAAGGGGGGAAGTAGAGTAATTCCTGCAGTGGCTATTCTTGCCACTGCAGATTTTTGGAAACTATAACCCCAGCAACTAAAGCATGCTGTGGAGGTGTAGTTCCAAACATCTGGAGTGCCAGGGAATGAGGCTTTAGTTGCCTTTAAATGGACATAAGAATTCCCATACAGTAATAGTCAAATCCAGTATGGTTATTACTGTATGGACTTTAAGGGCAACTAAAGCCTAAAACAATACAGAGTCAGAAGGAGGATGATATCTATTGCTGCCTTCTGATTCTGTATGTTTTGAGGCTTTAGTTGCCCTTTAATGGACAGCAGCATTCCCATACGTAGTCCCTACAGTATAACCATACTGGATTTAGCTATTACTGTATGTGACTACTGTATGGGAATTCTGCTGTCCATTTAAAGGGCAACTAAAGCCATAAAACAATACAGAATCAGAAGGCAGTTGTGGCCCTATTTCTACCCCTTGATTTATACTCGAGTCAATCACTTTTACACCTTTTAGAGGTAAAAAGTAGGTGCCTCGGTTTATACTCGGTCGGTTTTATACTCGAGTATATATGGGTATGTTATATTTACCAGTCTGTGCCCTTGGGCATGAGGGCATCTTAATGTGTGTGGCGGGACACGGTACATTTATATTTACCGGTCTGTGTGTGCGCGGGGCGGTAGATAGTATGTCTGCGCCTGTTAATTTAACAGGCTTAATGTCTAGTTGACATATAATATTGCAGGCAACAATGAAAATGGGAATATGGTCTTTAAATGTGTGTAACCTTAATAAAGTGGGAGTGGCCTTAAGTGATTGTGGGGAAAAAATCCGCAATTGCCGCTTCTCTTCTCCCCATGGGTCCCTCTTTTGCGTTTTAAAATATTGAGGTATGGACTGTCTGAGTTGGTTCGTGCTATGGGGGCCCAGAAATGTACCCAGTATGGGGCCCAGGAAAGTCTGATGGCGGCCCTGTATAGGTGTATGGAGGTATGTGTCTTTAGTTGACACTCCCCTCCCCCTTCCCCCTCTCTAATGTTCTATATGCATGGTTTTCAAAGGTATACCTGCTTCTGAGGTGATCAAGGCATGAAACGCATCAAGTAGGAACCATATTTGGATTGCTTTTCCACGTTTTTTATCTTTAATAAACTCATATTATTTACCATCTGGAGTCTCTGATTCATCAGATCATAATACATTTTTCCACATAGTTTTGGGAGCCTAGATATATTGGAAATTTTAATTTTATTCAAAACTAGACATTAAGCCATTAATATTTCAATAACGAGCGCTAGAAGCCCAGAATGCCCCCTTAGTGTCCCAAGGCCATAGCCCCCCTCCTCCATGTCCCAAGGCCAGAGTTCCCTCTTAGTGCCCAAGCCAGAGTCCCCTCCAATTCCCACCTCCAGTCGCCCTCTGTCTCAAGCAACCTGTGTAATCTGTGTAACTGCTGTGTTTTGCCTTGCTTGCTTCCTGTGTTTCTCCCTCTAGTGGTGAGTCATAGGAACTGCAGAGACAATCTTACCATCTCCCTTTAGTGGTGATTCCATAGGAACTGCAGTGACACACACAGATCACGGATGCAGCTTTAGGTTTTATTATAACAGATTTGCCAGGCTGAAGTGTTTTTCTATGCTTTCATCCTGCTACCCAACCCCACAACACAGGTACCTATAACTAATAGACATCAAATCTAAGAAACCTGCCAGAAATCCCCCCGTCCAATTTTCTCCTACACTTCTGAGGTTTCTTCTTCCAGGTTTTAGCACAGTTACTGTTCAGCAATGTTTTCTGAACTTGATGATTCACAAAATGAGCAGCAAAGGACAAAGTGATCTGAAACATTGCAAATAGTTCTGATATACAAAATGAAAGCCATGGGCTGTGGCAGAAAACGCAATGTACTTTTAAAGTGAATCAATAAAATTGGATGTTTTAATGAGTGCTGCTTGTTTGTGAATTTGGATGTAGTACAGTAGGTGGATGTACTGAACTTGAACCAGTTGAACCCCAGAGAGAAGAGTGCGTAAAACGGATTCTGTGTGTGAACTTGATGATTGTCTTCATTTTGCCTGTGGAATGTTTAAAGCTGTGAAAACTTGTTTGTATCCCTGTCCTGATTGATAACTAACTTTCAAAGACAAGACACTCTTCCTACTATGTAAGAAAGTCTCATGTTTTGATTCTAAATGCAACCATGTTTTATTATTTTCACACTAATGTAAACAGGTTTTAGAAATAACTTTTCTTCCTTTTTCACAAAACTATTTCTGTTTTGTTTTGTCTTCTTATGTATACGGTTTTTTACGAGAAAAGTAAAATACGTTCAGGCAGAATTTGTCTTAGTTTCTTATTTCTTATTTTAATTAAAGGACATGTCCATCTGTAAAAAAGACAAAAAAAAATGGCAGATTGTCATTTATTTGCTTCTAACACCAACTGCTGTTTTATGAACGTTATTTAAAGCATTTCTAACTATATATTTTATGTATTGCCCTGTTCTCTCACTGTCTGGCAGAATTTGCCACCCCCTGCTCAATGAGCTTTTAGGTATTTGAGCATGTGCAGAGGAGGCAACATTGGAAAGAGTAGCCAACCAGTGTTTGTGATAAAGCAGTCACAGCTTGATGGACTGGCTTCCTCAGCCAGAATGAAGGTAATAATTATCCTTAAATATTTGATTAGTAATCATCTAATAATATGCTGAATATATTTTTGGAATTGGGGGTAGATGATAAGTGACCCTTTAAACAAGTGTGTGTAGGGTTTTTATATCCACTGTAACTCTATGTGCTCTACTTTCTGACTGAACAGACAATTTTAAAATTATGAGCTAGGGAAATAAAGAAGCTTCCCATAGTCAGACTGAATTGTGGGTTGGTATAAAGTTATGATAAACAAGTTTATATCTCGGTGATAAATATATGGGGAATTATCTGAAATATTTATCATACATTTATGTAATTATGCAAAGCATAACTAATGTACACTTTACATACACTTTGATTTAAATGATATTAAAGGTATTAATGTGTAACTGTATACTTTCTATTGTTTCCTAATAGGGTCTTTGAGTTTTTTTCAGGTCTACATAATATCAAGTGCATTTTGGTAGAAATATACAACCCAAAAGCCCAACACTTGAGCTTAATATTGCAATATCTCCACACACACAGTGTTTTTCCCTTTGGTGCTCAGATAGGCCGGGATCAATTGGTGATCCAAACCCGCATAAGACGAGCAGCTGAAAGTGATGTACTTGGCCTCGTTAAAACTGTCCGGTAAGGTCCGAGCTAAAAATGCTAAAACAAAACTAAAACCGCGCAGAAGAAAGCCCCATATAACCAATAACTGAGTAAAAGGCAATAGCTGATCCCTCATTGCACTGATTGATGATTGTTCCAGGGTAAGTGTGAATGTCCATATCCCGATAGGGAGGAGAAATGGCCAACCAAGTAATACAGATTATTATTGATGGAGAACAGATCAAGACTACAGAATTGGACAGTTTGGTTCCCACCCATTTCCTCCATGAGCTCCCAGGCTTGGTGGCTTTGAAAGCAATGTAAACCATGATAGTCTTGGCCAGGAGAGAAGAGACAGCTATGGAGAAGGTGATTCCAAAAGTGATTATACGTAACATGCAGGTTATATCCACAGGGCGACCAAGGAACAGAAACACACTGAGGAAGCTCAGCTTGATGGAGACCAGGAGGAGGAAGCTGAGGTTCCTGTTATTGGCTCTCACAATGGGGGTGTCCAGGTATTTGAAAAATATTCCCAATAGTATCAAAGTTGTAAGGAAAAAGAGGACAGAGATAGATATGAAACACAAAGAGATCACATCATCAGTGAAAGAGAGAAAATCTTCTGTCTTGGCAATACACTGATTCTTATCATTATTGGGCCATTCCAAGTCTGGGCATCTGATGCAGTTTTCACTGTCTGTAGAAATAAGAAAATTTACAACCAATAAGAAATCTGACAGATGCTGATACTAAATGTCACCTCTCTATCATCATTTTTAAACTAGAGATATTTTAAACCTTTAGAGATATTTCATTCCTTTATCAGATTTTCGGAATTCTGAAAAAAAATCTGAAAATCCAAAAACAGACACATAAAAGTCAATGGAAAAAAAAATCACAAGTTCAGGTTGAATTTAAGGTAGAAATAGTAACAGTAAGTTAGTGTAATGGAACAAGTATGTGCGTGGTCTGGGGAACACGCACATATAACAAAAAGTATTAAAAACTGTCCTGTACTTGCATGCTATTTTCTGTACGTGCATGCTATTTTCTGTATGTGCATGCTATTTTCTGTACGTTGCATGCCTATTTTCTGTACGTGCATGCTATTTCTTCCTGTACGTGCATGCTATTTTCTGTATGTGCATGCTATTTCTTCCTGTACGTGCATGCTATTTTCTGTACGTGCATGCTATTTCTTCCTGTACGTGCATGCTATTTTCTGTATGTGCATGCTATTTCTTCCTGTACGTGCATGCTATTTTCTGTACGTGCATGCTATTTCTTCCTGTACGTGCATGCTATTTTCTGTATGTGCATGCTATTTCTTCCTGTACGTGCATGCTATTTTCTGTATATGCATGCTATTTATTCCTGTACGTGCATGCTATTTTCTGTACGTGCATGCTATTTTCTGTACGTGCATGCTATTTTGCTGTACGTGCATGCTATTTCTTCCTGTACGTGCATGCTATTTTCTGTACGTGCATGCTATTTTCAAGGTTCCGCATACTTGAAGGTTACTGAAAGTAGCCTTGTATATCCTTTAACCCCTAAATATAGCCTCGGTAACCCTCTAAAGTAGATCCGCATTTTCGAGGTTTACCAAAAATATGGAAAGTTCTGATATCCGAAAGTTCTGAAAATTCTGAACACTTTTGACAGAACTTCGGCTCTTTGGAACTTCTGAGTCCAAATTAGACCTCATCTCTAGTGTAAATGTGATTATTCTTAGTAACAAAATATTCAAAATTATTGGGAAGATAAATCAAACAATATATTTATAAATAAGTGAATATAAAAAGCCTAATGTTTCTTCTATACTTACACACAATTTTTCCAACAACATTTTATTAACACAATTTAAAAAAATAAAATCAAAAGAGGAAATTTATTTCACATTTCATGAAATAGCATATGGCCACACATTGCAGTTGGAAAATATGCAGAAAGACACATTTATATTTATAAGTGCAAAAAGCAATTTTTTAGCATCCAAGATGGCAAAACAATTTTCAGGGTTTACATGTTAATTCTAACTCCTAAATTTTAAGTTCATATTAGTGCATATTTTAATCCTTTAAAAATGTAATAGTACTAGAAGTAGAAAGCATTGTGCATTTACATTTTGTATTTACATTAACATTGTGTATTTTCATTTTGTGTTTGCATTTATATTGTGTATTTACAATTTGTGTTTGCATTTTTATTGTGTATTTACATTTTTTATTTCTATTTACATTATGTATTTGCATTTTGTAATTATATTTTGGATATGCATTTACGTTGTGTATTTGCATTTGTATAGTTTGCATTGTGTATTTACATTTTGAATTTTGTATTTACATTGTCTATTTACATATTTTGTGTTTGTACTTACTTTATGTGTATTTTATGTGTATTTACATTTTGTAATTATATTTTGGATATGCATTTACGTTATGTATTTGCATTTGTATAGTTTGCATTGTGTATTTACATTTTGAATTTTGTATTTACATTGTCTATTTACATATTTTGTATTTGTACTTTATGTGTATTTTATGTGTATTTACATTTTGTAATTATATTTTGGATATGCATTTACATTGTGTATTTGCATTTGTATAGTTTGCATTGTGTATTTACATTTTGAATTTTGTATTTACATTGTCTATTTACATATTTTGTATTTGTACTTACTTTATGTGTATTTTATGTGTATTTACATTTTGTATTTGCATTCACATTGTGTGTTTACACTTTGCATTTGCATTGTGTATTTACATTTTGTATTTGCGTTTACATTGCGTATTTACATTTTGTATTTTAATTTATAATGTGTATTTACCTTTTTTAAATAGAAAACTGTGATTCATTGGAATCGCATCCAGTTTACATTTGGTACTTCTGCTCTAATGATTCCTTCTATATTTCAACAGTATCTGTCTCTCATCTAAATTCTTTACCCAGTGCTACCTAGTTAATTTTTACAATAGGGTTGTTTTAGAATATGGTGGCTTGACTTTTCCTTAAAACAGGATTTGAAAAAATATTCTTGTTGAAATTTGTGTTAAAATCCTTTACCTTTCTTTAACTTTTTTTGCAGCAATTAATGTCTATTTGTTTAGTTACTAACACTTTTTTTTCCCACTGGAATTATAATTTTTTGATTAAAAAACAAAATGTATATTAACACAATTTATAAAATGTAAAAAAGAATTTGATTTCAGCACATTTCATGAAATAGCATATCGCCACACCTTGCACTTTGAAAATATGCTGAAAGTCACACTGATATTTAGAAGTGAGAAAAGTAATTTTTCTGTGTTATTAGCATCCACGATGGCAAAATAAATTTAAATTGTAACTCTTAAATCTTAATTTAATATTAGTGCATATTTTAAACCTTTAAAAATGTAAAATACTTAAAAGTAGAAAACAGTGTATCTGTTGTATTCAATTAGATCAACTGGACTTGAAATGTAGTTCTTGAAGACGTTTCGCTAGTCATCGACTGGCTTTCTCAATTCAGAATGACTTGTACAAGAATCTGTGGCAATTGTACCCTGGAAAATCCCAATTAGCATATCACAGCCAGGTGTTAAGGGTGTGATTAGATAGTGGCTAAGAGGTGTTATAGGAACGCCCAGAGTAAGGTGTTAAAACAGCATGTACATGGCAGACCTTACTCTGGGCGTTCCTATAACACCTCTTAGCCATATCTAATCACACCCTTAACACCTGGCTGTGATATGCTAATTGGGATTTTCCAGGGTACATAATTGCCACAGATTCTGTACAAGTCATTCTGAATTGAGAAAGCCAGTCGGATGACTAGCGAAACGTCTTCAAGAACTACATTTCAAGTCCAGTTGATCTAATTGAATACAACAGATATACCATGACCTGGATGAATGAGAACCTTCAACAAGCATAGAAAACAGTGTATTTACATTGGTATTTGCATTAACATTGTGTATTTACATTTTGAATTTGTATTTGCATTGTGTATAAACATTTTATATTTGTTTTTACATTTACATTGTGTAAATATTTGGTACTGTACTAGCAGTTGTACCCGACGTTGCCCCTGTACACTTGTGGGTATAGTATTTTTTACATGCAGGTGTGTGTTTGGCTTAGATGGAAGAGACAGGCGGAAAAAGAAGTGCACAGTTGGTATATACCACGTTATCAGTTTTTCCACTTGGAGCATATATATACAAATGTTGTGGTGAACCTACTTGTAAACGTGCTACATGGAATTTTGCCGTTGGGAAAACACGAAAATACGATAATCACGTATTTTCGAAAAATACGTGAAATCTCGTAATTTCGAAATTTTTCGAAAATAAGTATTTCCGAAAATACGAGTAATCCTCGTAATTTCGAAAATTTTCGAAAATACGTACTTTCTAAAATACGAGAAATCCTCTTAATTTCGAAAATTTTCGAAAATACATGGATTTTTCGTATTTTCTAAGTTCGGAAGGCGGAAAATCCAGAAAAATCCGCCGTTCGCGAACGGGATAAATCTGCGGCGGATCCAGGTTCGGATCCGTGAACCGGCCAACCCTAATAAACATCTAGTTTATTTATGCATTCTTCAAAGAGTATAGAAAACAACTACCAGGCCATTTTAAAAGTACAGTATATTTTCAAACAATATATTACATTCATATAAAAAAACAAAACCTCTTTGTGCCAATCATTTATATAGCCATATTATACCCATGTAGAACTCTACCAGTTATGTTGGAGATCTCTCCCTCTGGACATTTGACACAACCATAGCAGCAGGACGGGGCTCCAGGTTTTAGCACCTTCCTAAAGCCAGGGAGACAAAGCTGTGTACATCTACCTCTAGGAATCTAAATACAAAATAAAAAGTACTGTGTGCATTATGATAATACTGGTCACATTTAAAATAATAATTGAAGGTGAACAAAATACTTTTTACCAACCTTCTACTAAGTAAACAAAGGGAAAACTCCTTACCCCTGGGTTTTACATATAGTAATACTTACCTACTAACTTGTTTGGTCCACCATGCCTAATGCTTATGTCTGGTGACTGGCCCATGGAATGACGTGATTTCCAAGGACTGGGCAACTGATCACAGCAATCTATGTTTAGGTCCGTACCCTGGTACTTTTAACGGGAAGAGAAAGGGGTGGGATAAAGAGAGTTTTGTTTTTCTTTAAATGATTATTGGCCAAAATAGGGGTATGTTGCATGTGTGCACGTGCTCTGGGGCGTCATGCCATGTTTATCATGTGGGACGTGTGTATGAGGCTTTAAAGATTCGTTTCCTTAAGTCTTGATACTAAACTTCAACTCCAGTTGATATTACTGATTAGTATTACTACAGATAAAAGGAGGTGTAAATTAACACTTTACAAATATCTCCACACCCAAACACAAAAATTAATACACTGTAAGGCCCCCCTCCAACCCTAAATGTTAGCTGCCAAAACAGCCTCTAAATATAATTACCCACCCTCGGTCTGTGCAAGGAGGAGCAGATTGGGACAGATGGCAGCCATTATTGTGATTTGCTAAGACTCACAGACACGGCTGCTGGTCAACAGAGGGAGCCACGGGACCAAGGTCAGGTAAGTACATTTATGGACTGTTTATCACTTTTAAAACCAGCGTTTACGGTTGGGGGACCTGGAGGAGAAGGAGGGGGAGAGATTAACTGTGCATGACAGACTCAGCTAAGCAGGAAGTGACAGGCTCAGATTGCACACAGAGAGTGTCCTCCTACTCTTCATTTTTTTGGAGTAGGAGGTCTTGTAGGAAAACAATAAGGAGCAGAAGAGAAATGTAAGGATTTTTTTTAAACTACAGTGGGGCAAATTTTAGTTGGGGGGGTTTGACATGCACATCTTCCCTTTCCTTACAAATCTTTATCTATTATTAGTCTTTTCTGCTTCTTACACAAATACGACGATGGATGAGGCAAGATGCCTGAGTGCATGCATACATGCAATGAGCTGCCGTTTCGGCCGAATGTGTCTGTTCATGTGTTGCTCGTCAATCCACCATGTTGGATCAGCAATCCATGCCAGAGCAAATGCAACACTCGCGACTATCTGCTGAAGTGCCCGTTCTTTGCAGCTGCACTCAGGGGTCGTGTCTCGTCCATGCAGTCAGACATGTGAATGGACCCTTAGACTTAAATGTAATAAACATCACTAGCATCAGGAAATCATCTATCAGGCTGATTCAAAATGTATGGTTTTTAAATGATGTGTTTATTTGAAAGCTTGCATTGTTCTGTTGTTCAATATGTTTGTCTTGCCAACAAATAGTCATATTTTTAATTTTTTTGGGGGGGAACAGTTTAAGCTTTGCACGGTTAACTTATTTCCACACATAGTACTGTACTGTATATTATCATGATTTTGTTCAGACTTTACAATTACTTAAACAGACAGCACAATTATACAGCTTGACATCCTTTTAACTTTCAGCTACACAACTATTTGTTATTGTTAGGGGATTCCAATAACAGGAGTGGCTTACCTGTGATGCAATACACAATTATGGCTGGTAAAGCATCCTTACTGATTGCATTCCCATTATTGGCCCTTAAAATGCCAAAATAAATACACATAGTCTAAACTTTATACTCTCCTCTTTAACAGTTGTTCCCGAGGGAGGCAAAAAAAAAAACTAAAAAGAGGGTTCAGAAAGTATCCCCGTACCAACCAGAACTACAGTATATGTATTAATACCAGTAATTCTCAATATTTTATAGTATCCCTGTACCAACCAGAACTACAGTATATGTATTAATACCAGTAATTTTCAATATTATATAGTATCCCTGTACCAACCAGAACTGCAGTATATGTATTAATACCAGTAATTCTCATATTAATAGTATCCCTGTACCAACCAGAAATACAGTATATGTATTAATACCAGTAATTCTCAATATTATATAGTATCCCTGTACCACCAGAACTACAGTATATGTATTAATACCAGTAATTCGTAATTCTAAATTATATAGTATCCCCGTACCAACCAGAACTACAGTATATGTATTAATACCAGTAATTCTCATTATTATATAGGATCCCTTACCAACAGAACTAAGTAATGTATTAATACTAGTAATTCTCAGTATATATAGGATCCTGTACCAACCAGAACTACTGTATATGTATTAATACCAGTAATTCTCAATATTATATAGTATCCCTGTACCACACCACAACTACAGTATATGTATTAATACCAGTAATTCTCAATATATATAGACCCTGTACCAACCAGAACTACAGTATATGTATTAATACCAGAATTCCAATTATATAGTATCCCTACCAACCGAACACAATATGTATAATACCAGTAATTCGGAATTCAATATTATAGTATCCCGTACCAACCAGAACTACAGTATATGTATTAATACCAGTAATTCTCATTATTATATAGTATCTGTATCAACAAAACTACAGTATATGTATTAATACCAGTAACAATAATTCTAAATATTATATAGTACCCCCAAACCACGAACTACAGTATATGTATTAATACCAGTAATTCTCAATATTATATAGTATCCTGTACCAACCAGAACTACAGTATATGTATTAATACCAGTAATTCGTAATTCTCAATATTATATAGTATCCCCGTACCAACCAGAACTACAGTATATGTATTAATACCAGTAATTCTCAATAAATATAGTATCCCTGTATCAACCCAAAACTACAGTATATGTATTAATACCAGTAATTCTCTATTATATAGTACCCCCAAACCAACCAGAACTACAGTATATGTATTAATACCAGTAATTCTCAATATTATATAGTATCCGTACCAACCAGAACTACAGTATATGTATTAATACCAGTAATTCTCAATATTGTAAAGTATCCCTGTACCAACCAGAACTGAGTATATGTATTTATACAGTAATTCTCAATATTATATAGTATCCCTGTACCAACCAGAACTACAGTATATGTATTAATCCAGTAATTCTCAATATTGTAAAGTATCCCTGTACCAACCAGAACTGTAGTATATGTATTAATACCATAATTCTCAATATTATATAGTATCCCTTACCAACCAGAACTACAGTATATGTATTAATACCAGTAATTTCAATATTATATAGTATCCCGTACCAACCAAACTACAGTATATGTATTATATACCGTAATTCTCAATATTATATAGTATCCCTGTACCAACCAGAACTACAGTATATTTAATACCAGTAATTCTCAATATTATATAGTATCCCTGTACCAACCAGAACTGAGTACATGTATTATACCAGTAATTCTCAATATTATAAGTATCCCTGTAACAGCCAGAACTGCAGTATATGTATTAATACCAGTAATTCTCAATATTATATAGTATCCCTGTACCAACCAGAACTACAATATATATTAATACCAGTAATCTCAATATTATATAATCCCTGTACCAACCAGAACTGCAGTATATGTATTAATACCAGTAATTCTCAATATTATATAGTATCCCTGTACCAGCCAGAACTGCAGTATATGTATTAATACCAGTAATTCTCAATATTATATAGTATCCCTGTACCAACCAGAACTACAGTATATCTATTAATACCAGTAATTCTCAATATTATATAGTATCCCTGTACCAACCAGAACTGCAGTATATGTATTAATACCAGTAATTCTCAATATTATAAAGTATCCCTGTACCAACCAGAACTACAGTATATGTATTAATACCAGTATGTGATGCCCGGATTCCCCATATATACCTTTAGCGCCCCAATATATACCCCAATCTACAGCCACTGTCTTCACCTATAGACAAGCCCCCGATCATCAGGAGACTTGTTGCGCCCCCCTGTACACAGCTACCCCCAGGTCTTAGAGCGCAAGGTATAGATGCTGAGGCCAGGTATACTCTGGAAAACCAGAACACCAATGGAAATCAAAGGAACTGGAAGACATAGAAAAGGACAAGAATACAAGGATAACAATGAACAATGAGAAGAACAATGAACAATACTAGGCTACTAAGAAATAGCAGGGAGCACTAGTATGGTTAACCAAAACTATAACAGGCAAGGGAAAAATGGCTGAAACAGGCTTAAATAGAGCAGAGGAACTAATGGGGAATGGAAATACAGAGTCCGAAGCAGGATTGGCTGAACACAAGCAAGTTTAAACTGATTGGCTCTCCTCTGTCCAATACTACTACCTGCAGGGACGGAGGAGACAAGAAGAGGTGACTGTGCATGTCCATGCGGCACCAGGAGAGACCTGAAGGCTTGCACAACCCAGAGAAGGCACATGTGCAACAAAAGAAGGACACCGTGAGATGACATCATCCCTCAGGGATGTGGCGGCCATCGGGGATCCCCGAACACAGCGTGAACCGCGGGAATGAGGAGCAGGTAAGCACAGAGTCCTAACACAGTAATTCTCAAACTTATCTAGCTGAATTTCAAAGCTATTCAATGAACTTGCCATTACCACATCTGCTGGAAGACAGTTCCACAGTTTCACCGTTCCCACTGTAAAGAAACCTTTCCTAACCTGAAGATGAATCTTCTTTTCTTCCAACCTCAAAGGACATGTCCACCCTTCCTAATAACTTTTGACATAATGTTCTCCTTTCTCCCCCAAGACAGAAAGTGCCCCGATAGTTACTTACCTTCCCTCTTTCCTCCGCCGCACTGCCAGGCCCTCTGCTTGTGCGAAAATGCAAGCAGGGGGCCGGACCGGCAGTTGCGGTTACTATGGGGGCACTTTCTGTCTATACAAATATAGCGGTTGGGGCTGGGGGAGCAAGGAGAACATTATGTCAAAAGTTTTCTTGAGCTAGGGGGAGGGAGACCAAATAGGGAGGGAGATGGTGGGAGAGGGAGGGGGGGAGGCCTGCAGTACGCATGCCAAAATTCTCCCGGAGGAGAGGCAGGAGGCAGAGTCCTATATGGACACTGCCATCCTCCTGGTGCCCATTTTTTTGGACTTTGGGGGGGAATTACAGGAGAACCATATGGAGCTGGGATGTAAGGTAAGGATTAAACTACACTACACATTGGGGACAGTAGTGGGGGGATTATAGTTTTGGGGGTGGACATGCCCTTTAAAGAATGTCCACGAGTCCTCTGATATGACCGATTAATGAACAATGCACCAGGGAGTTCATTGTATGGCCTATTAAAATATTTGGAGAAAGTGATTATATCCCCAATGTTGCTTCTCCAATGTAAACAGCCCTAACTTGTTTTATCTGCCTGCATAGTCAAGTCCCTCCATTCCCCTTGTTGTTTAAGTTGCCCTTCTCTTTTTCCATTTCTAAGATGTCTCTTTTGAATATGGGATTCCAAAACTGCACTGCGTATTTTAAATGAGGCTAGCTCCCCATCTTTATACAAGACAATATCTTGCTAGCTCCAGCCGTGGCTGTCTGACATTGTTTGCTACAGCAGTCTCAGCAGTTATCTACTAGAACCTCCAATTTTTTTTCTATTAGAGATTCACTCAGCATGGTTTTATTAATGGGGTAGGTGGCACCTTACCACTCTGCCATCCTCCTCATTAACATATGCTTGCCAATGTCAAGCAGTTGGAGTCTCTAAATGAGGAAGGAGGCAGAGAGCAGTCAATTACTGCATTTGTTTGTACTCTTTTTGATTTTAGATGATGTTATGTACAGAATATTGTTTGGTTTCCCTATCAAAAGAGTACATAAGGCAAATGATTATTTTATTATAATTTATTTTATTATACATTGTAAAAATATTAACATTAATGTTGTTATTGATTAGGAGACAATGAACATATCACTTACCTTTTGGTTCATTTTTTTCCATTTTATAGATTCCATGCTGATTTTTATCTGCCGATTTGGTTCAGCCCAGGGAGTGATTGTTCCAGAAAAGTTTGTCAAAATTAAATGCGACCCATTAAATACATTTTGGATGTGATAATTAGTCATAATCGCTCTACTTTTATCAAAATAGGTAATTTTTTTCAAGTAATGGTGCAGCTGTTAAGGGAAAAATAGTATATTTCTAGCAATAGCATAGACAGATTGAGGATTATTAACCCTTTCAGTGCCACAGACTTTACACCCTATATTTTGATTATACACGACTCTGAGTGCCCCCAAACATACATGCAAATTGTTTGGACACTGGAAGTCATGCCAATAATATGAATCTAATAATCTTCTAAAAGCTCAATTTTCTGTGATGAACTGAAACGTCTGTATTTCTGCAATAACTAATGCAAGGGTTGAATTATTTCATAGCTATGGGTGTGGAGGTTGGGTAATATAGATGGGTGTTTATTTAGACTGTTAACTGTTTAAATACAGAAGAGATCTAAAATATTTTCCTGTAATTGCGTTTGTATAGCAAAACCTCACATGTTTGCATTCAGATATTCTGAGCAATTTTCTTTTAAAGGGGTTATTCTGTTTTAAAGGGGTTGGTCTGTTTTAAAGGGGTTGGTCTGTTTAAAGGGATGCATTGAGAAACAAAAGCATTTATTAACTGTGTTTTACAGTCTGAGTGAATTTACTAACCCAGCACTATTTTATTTCTGGGAGTGTGCATGTAAATACTTTTTGTTTGTACTGCTTACTATTGGAATAAGGTGGTGGGGATTGTTTAAGTAAACTTTAGGCACTGACAGGGAGATTCAATAAAAGTTCTTATTGTTTAAAATGGTGCTAATTTTGCCCAAATCAATCAGATCTTATTTAACATTTGAAAGCTAAAATCTGATTGGTTGGGGCAAAATTAGTACCATTTTAAATGATAAGAACTTTTATTGAAAAACCCTGTGAGTTTCTAAAAACAAGCAAACATGTTTTCAACTGCATTGCTAACTGTAGGGTGGGGCTGGTAAGAGATAAAATAAATACATTTTTAAAAATTTCCTCTCTGATTGGATGGGGGTGTAGCTAATTGGTTTAAATTATCCGAGCACTGTAGTGTCTTTGTTTATGAACCTCACATATAAGTCTAGCTTGCCACCTAGTGGTTTGACATAATACTTGAAGGACAACTATACTTGTGAAACACACACATGGTCAGCAGAGAGTTTAATAGGCATACAATAAAAACCACCCACTTTTGTGTTTCAGCGTTATATCAGAAAAAAGGTCTGGGGAACGCGACCATAAATCCTGCCTTTCCCTCTCTATCAGGCAGACGAAAATTAAAATGTGCTATTTGATTGGTCAGGAAGCATGCTGACCTCTGTCACACTTATCTACAACATGTTAATAGTGTGATTTACTTTCTGCCCAGAGCTTCCGGAGTTCCGTGGCTGTAACCAGGTAGATTTTAAAGTAGGAATTCTCTACATTCTTGTATTAAAAAAAAAAGGCAGAGGGGAGGTTGGGGAACTTGGCACAACATACATATACATTTAACTGGTTTCCCATTTTATGAGTATAATTGTCCTTTAAAGACTTTATAAAGATTTATAAAGAGGCAAACAGGGAGATACAATATAAAGGAGTCACGCTACTTACGCGCATGATCTTGTGATACAATACCTGAATGCGTTACTACGCAATGATATTACAACATCTGAGCGTGCCTGGGAAAGTAGGACTGAGCCCTGGCAACAAAAGAACGATAGCTATTGCACAAAATAAAGGAGCAATATCTGACTTTTTTATTGCATCAGAAAAGTTGCGCTATTTCCGAAAAGATTTGAAAGGAGTGCAGCCCCCGCAAAATGAGTGTTAGACCTATGTTACCCCAATATTGCATCGGGTATTGTGGGTTTTAAGCTCGTTTTACAGGGAAAACAAGCATATTGAATTTCCCTGAATGTTTCTAAATAATTGTTTTATTGCCACACTGTATAATATTTTTACTTCACAGTTATTTAATATCAATATGTTGTTATATTCACTTTATAGAGACCCTGACAAAAGGATGTCAAAATTGTGGTTCACTGATTTTTTTTCAAATTCACTGATGCTTGTTCAAATACATTTTTTTTTAATGGACAACTATGGACACTGAGAATGCATAATGGACACAAAGAATGTGTAATTTTTCCACGTATGTTTTATTAGTTGGCCACACCTCCTGGGATGGAGGGAGTGACTTTTTTTCTCACATGGTCTATTTAAAGGAAAGAAGGTTGTTTGGGGTTCCACCTGATGAAGGGGACAAGATGATCCCTGAAATGTGGCTTGTATGTGATTTACAATAAATGGAAATTCCTGTAGTGTAGTAGTGCACCTTTAATCTATGTTTCCCATGAGATTCCCAGGGTAGGGAGATCCTGTGAGTGAGTCCCACACTGCTGAGGGTAATGTGGTAAGATGTTTTAGCTATACCAGTATACTTGGATGTACTGTATAACAGTTCCAGCCTTTCCGATATTGATTAAGGTCACACTTTGAGATGTTTTGCTGGACATTATATATTTATTAGGTTTTCCCACCATTTCCTCATATTAACTGTTTTTATCCATTTTGCTATTTATTGAATATATAAAGCCTGACGCTTTATGTTTATATGTCTATTTTTTCTTATTGTTGTATATTCTAGCATAGGGCATGTGCAATAAAATTATACATGGATAATGATTTAATAACATTTGTAAGTGTCCTTTATATTGGGGTGTTAAATGGGACCCTTGTATCTTTCTTTGATATATTATCCCAGTATTATATACTTCCTACTTTAAAACTTTATATGAGTAGAGATGAAGGAAACTGTCAAGTTCCGGTGTGACAGCAGTTCCATGGAAACTATTGTTTAAATAGAAATTCGAACCCAAATAAATAGGAACTTTTTGCACTAAGGTCCTGAGTTCGATTCCACCCTTGGACACATCTGCAAGGAGTTTGTATGTTCTCCCCGTGCTTGCGTGGGTTTCCTCCGGGCACTCCGGTTTCCCCACAATCATAGGTTGTATATGTAAATAAAGTGATTAGATTGTAAGCTCTTCGGGGCAGGGTCTGATGTGAATGTATACATGTTATTGTAAAGCGCTACGGAAGATGTTGGCGCTATATAAATCCACAATAATAATAATAATAATAACATTCAGTTTTCAATTTCTCCATCTAATTTTCGAAATCTCTATTTTTCAATGAAAAGTTCAAAGTTTGAAAAGTCTTTAAAAAATCCATTGGATCTGTTAGATTTTCAAAACAGGCAGTTCCGAATTGAAACCTGGTTTGTTTTGAAGCTGGGACACATCACTACATATAAAATCCTGAGATTTGTTCTGGCACAAAATGGTCAGAGAGTAAGAAAACTGATTGCCCTGAAAAGGTTAAATCTGTTGTTCCTCCTTATATAATTTTCTCCTGTCCCTATTGTTCTTAGGCATCTCTTGCTCCCATAACAAAACCAAAACAAATCTACTGTACATACTTCTTACCAATACTGCCTCCTCACACATAAAACTTTTCTGTTGCTACGTCCATCAGTAGTTATTAATCTAATATTGATTTATGTCTCTCTATTGAATATTATATTGATTATTTTATGCCTCTCACTTCAGCACTTTCTATTACTCATATCTGTACATTACCCAGGTACCAAAATGATTAAATCTCTGGGGCATTTTTAGCATTTTAAAGGGACAGTTCAGTGGAAATGATCAATATTTGTTAAATTGTTAGTTTGTGTAATGACTTCTTAGTTATTCTACATATTCTCTCCCATTGTGAAAAATCAGTTTATTTTATACCCTTTGCTGTTCCCTGCTTCAGGAAGTCAGTATTTCGGATGCAGTTATTTATACACAGACAAAATGCTGAATTGGCAGATTAAGGTCATTGGGATGAAAAAATACTGCTGTTTTTTCTGAAAAGCATATGTATTTACACTGAACTTCCCCTTTAAGCTGTTTTATTATATATGTACAAGAATTTGTGTAGCTTTGTAGCGTAAAACTTAACCTTCACTGCATTGTTGTGCTGTTTAATGTTTAAACCCATGCCATTTTATATTGGGTAGCACTGATTTTAGAGATTTTAGGGTTTGCCCTCTTATAACTATATACACTATTTTAGATACTGTTAAAGCATATCTCCACCCTTAAAATAAACTTTTTGTATGTTGTAGGGCACTCTTTCCCACCCTATCCCTCTTGGGTATCTGTATGGTACCCAATTATCTAGACCATAAGCTCTATAGTGCAGGGACATTTCTCATGTTTCAAGGTTCAAGCAATTGTAAACTTATTAATTTACATAATTATTTCATTATCTTTTGTAATCCTTGTAAGACGTTTTCTTAATTATAATATTGTCCAGCATTGCGTCACTAAGTGGTGCTATGTAAATAAAACTATACATACCTAAATACATTTACCTGATGTTTATAATATGAAATTTCTCTTTTTCTGCCTTGTAATAACTCAGAAAGTGAGTTGTGCATATCGTGAAGTGCAAGGGACATCATATGTACTGAAAGATACACACTGGGTAACACATAAGAGTAATAGATATATGCTGGATTTGTTTTCATCGGCCAGCTGCAATTGTGGAGAGTTTCACGGTAGAAGTATTGAAATAAAAGATTCCTGTTATTGTCTCTAGTCAAACACGATCGAGAGACCATTAAAAAATCTTCAAGCAAATCAGTTGGTTGACATGCTGAGATGATACATTTCATTAAAAAGTTCCTCCTTTCAGGAGTATCTAAATCATATGGATAATAAGGAACCAGTAACAAACTACCAAAGAACATATCGGCACTCTGGACATACAGTTTTAGATCTTTTCCCCAATTAGATGAAATAATTAATGTTTTTTCCCTAAACACATCCCAAAAATAACTGACTTTATAAATAATTTCTAGAGCTGGAGTTCCACAAAATATTATTACAGATGAAGAGTAGGTTTTAATTTGATTTCTAATGCCAAGTATGGTAACATCAATTGCATATAAATGTGTCATGAACTGACTTAACTTTTCAATGAATTCAATACAGATGTGGTCACTGGAGAGATATTTTGTCAGTATTTGAATTTCTTTATCAGCACTGATATCATTAGTTGTAATAATTCCAACCCAGTTCCAACCGAAATATCTTATTAATTCTCCCAGGGCAAAAATATTATTTTCCTCACTTGGTACTGCCCGAAAAAGATATTGGGAGGCAATCCTACCACTGAGGGAAGCACCATGACTCATCTGTAATAAAGGAATTTAGACGGTTAAGTCTTTATATTACTAATGTAACTTACCTGCTGCTCCAGTCCCACGCCCCTCTGCGCTTCCGGGTGCACAGCGTTGGAGACGTCATGACGTCACGGCGCCACCCGCGACGAACGCAAGGGTTCGAATGCCGGCGTCCTCCTGGACCCAGCACCTGATCATAGCGTTTGCTTACCCAGGCTCCTTTGGAACTTACAACACAAGAAAGTACTGGGTAGACACTTTTTTTTTTTATACCAAATATATTTAATATAAAATATACCAAATATCACAAGTCAAAAGTGGGAAGATAATATGTAAAGATAATACACATATAAACAAATATAGGGCTGGCCAGCCACAATAAATATAATAAACACAGATAGTTGGCAAACAGAATAAAATATTATGCACGTATCCCACATCAAAACTGCTAAAATCTCTGACAAGATATATCTTATAACCATAAGCGGGAATCCTGCAGATAAAAAGTTTTGAAGGTAATATATATAGCCAGTGTCTCTTATCCAAAGGATATTCGCTCCTCACAGCAAATGAGGTAGATTAGCAAAACGTCCCGTATGTGTGCACACATTGATTCAATACATAATCAGAATAGGTGGAGCTGGAAAATAATGACAGATTATACTGCACCGTCGGTCTGGTAGTAGTTGGGGTGTAAGCAGTCCTTCCTCGCTGGTCCCCCGGACTAAGGCAGGTCCGTGGCTCACTGAGCAACTTGGGATCCAATAACATATATTTGGTGAACGAATCAGTCCAGCAGCGTCCTTCCAACTTCGCAACTACCGATTTGAGGAATCCAAGAACCTTTAGGTCTAGACCGATCTTTCGGGCAAACAAGCCCTTTTCCTTTCCAGCTCTCACCCAGTATCGGGATAACACGTCACTTCCTTGGACCCAGTTCTAGAGGAATACTTACCTTGCTCAAGAAAGTACACCCCAGCACACCTCCTTTGGCACGGCCTCCAATTGATAGGTGCAATCCTCCCAGCCCTCCACCTCAAGGGCCACAGCAATACAGCGAATGCAAAAAAGTTGGAGGAGCACACTATTTCATTTCCAGTGTTTTATTTTAGGCAAAAAACATACAACGTTTCGGGGGATGTGACTTCCCCCTACCTGAGGAGGGGAAGTCACATCCCCCGAAACGTTGTATGTTTTTTGCCTAAAATAAAATACTGGAAATGAAATAGTGTGCTCCTCCAACTTTTTTGCATTCGCTGAATACTTACCTTGGAAAACCTTGGCTTCCAGAGGAATACTTACCTTGCCAGTTCCAGAGGAATACTTACCTTGCCAGTTCCAGAGGAATACTTACCTTGCCAGTTCCAGAGGAATACTTACCTTGCCAGTTCCAGAGGAATACTTACCTTGCCAGTTCCAGAGGAATACTTACCTTGCCAGTTCCAGAGGAATACTTACCTTGCCAGTTCCAGAGGAATACTTTATTCTTTCTCGTGATCCAAAGCCCATCTGCCCCACTGATCCTTAGACTTCCGTGGCTCCGGTTACACAACCCTGTTATAGACTGGTCTAATAATGAACTTAAGTCTTGGAATCCTTTCTGTTTTCGTAATTACCTTCCTATTTCCCCTAATTATTGTCCCACCACTGAAAATAAACCTGTGGGAAATCTCCCTGAATGCTATCAGGACTTTTCTGATGTTTTCTGTAAAAAACAAGCTGAGAGACTACTACCTCACCGATCCTATGATTGCCCCATCGATCTTCTCCCTGGTACAATACCTCCTCGGGGACGCACATACCCTTTGTCCCCCTCTGAAACTCTAGCCATGAAAGAGTAAAATAAGGAGCATTTGTCTTGGGGATTTATTCAACCTTCCACTTCCCTAACAGGAGCAGGTTTCTTTTTTGTCAAAAAAAATGGATGGAGGTCTAAGCCCTTCCATCGACTACCGGGGTCTAAATAAAAATTGTTATCCACTTCCTTTCATCTCTGAACTGTTCAATCAGATCAAAGGGGCTAAAATATTCACCAAACTAGATCTTCGAGGGGCATACAACCTAATCTGTATACGCAAGGGTGATGAGTGGAAAACAGCTTTTAACACTGGGGACGGTCAGTACGAGTATCTTGTAATGCCCTTTGTCCTCTGAAACCCCCCAGCAGTATTCCAAGAATTTATGAATGACATTTTCCGTGACCTGTTGGGAATTTCAGTAATCGTATATCTTGACAACACTTTGATCTTCTCTCAAGACTTACATCGGCTCCATGTTAGACAAGTGTTACTTCATCTAAGAGAAAATAATTTATATGCCAAAATTCTTGGTTATATTGTCACTGCCCTGTTTCCTGATGGATCCTGTTAATGTTTCAGCCATTCAATATTGGTCTCTACCTATGGGAACTATTATTACAGACAAAGGGTTCTCTTCTCTTCTGTTCTAAGCACGCTGGACATCTTGCCCATTCCCTATGGTGGCCTAGGATGAGGAGAGATGTATAAGACTTTATCCAAGCCAGTAACAGCTGTGTTCACTCTAAGTCTTCTAGAACTCTACTTTGTGGTCTTCTGCAACCCCTATCCATTCCGTCCCGACCTTGGACCCATTTATCTATGGACTTTATTGTTGAACTTCCTCCTTCCAAGAAGAATACTTTTATTTGGGTCACGGTAGACCGCTTCAGCAAAATGGCCCACTTCATTCAACTTCCCAAGCTTCAGTGGAGTTAGCACTATAGTATATAGTTATAACTATTTATTTCACAAATTTTCCACCTTGGACTTCCTTATGAAATAGTGTCTGACAGAGGTACTTAATTTGTTTCTAAATTTTTGAGAGCTCTATGTAAATCCATGGGCATTAAGTTACAATTTTCTTCAGCTTACCACCTGTAGTCCAATGAGTCTACTGAACGCACTAATCAGTCTCTTGAACAATACCTTTGTTGTTACATTTCCTATACTCAGGATGATTGGTCAGATCTTCTGCCTTGGGCCAAGTTTGCCCATAACAATGCACCTCATGCCTCTTCTGGAAAATCCCCCTTTTTATGTATCTTTGGAACTAATCCAAAATGTTTTCCCCAAGATTTTCTTTTCACACAAGTACCCGCTGTCAGCAATCTGGCAGTCTACGGAAGTCTGCCTTCGGAAATCTGCTCTTGTTCAAACTCTGTGGGAGATAAAGTGTGGCTCTCCTCTGCTCATATTAATCTACGTGTTCCCTCCTCCAAATTAGGACCCAAATTCATTGGACCCTTCCCTATTCTGGAATTGGTGGGTCCAGTGGCTGTTCGTCTCCTGCTTCCTTCCAACATGCGGATTCCTAATGTGTTTCATATTTCTCTCATCAAACCAGTATGCACTAACCAATATTCCACGCCTCATCTGTCTTCTGCCCCAATTTCTGTTGACGGTAAACAAGAATTTAAGATTGTGAAGGTATTGGACTCTAGATTCTTTAGAAGATCTCCTCAGTATCTGATCCACTGGAAAGTTTTTGGCCCAGAAGAAAGAGCGTGGATTAAACACTCTGACCTACATGCTCCTCGTCTGGTCAAGGCTTTTCAGAAGAGTTTTCCAGACAAACCTGGCTGGGGTACTGTCAGAAACTTACCTGCTGCTCCGGTCCCACGCCGCTCAGCCCTTCCAGGTGCACGGCATTGGAGACGTCATGACATCACAACGTTGGCACGCCAAATGGCGAGAGGGTTCAAATGCAGACGTCCTCCTGGACCCGATCATAGTGTTTGCTACCCCATGCTCCTTTGGAACATACCTCTCCTGGTTCCAGTGACTACCTTGCTAGTTCCAGAAGAATACTTACCTTGCCTATTCCAGAGAAATACTTACCTTGCCAGTTCCAGAGGAATACTTACCTTGCCAGTCCCAGAGGAATACTTACCTTGCTAGTTCCAGAAGAATACTTACCTTGCCTATTCCAGAGAAATACTTACCTTGCCAGTTCCAGAGGAATACTTACCTTGCCAGTCCCAGAGGAATACTTACCTTGCCTGTTCCAGAGGAATACTTACCTTGCCAGTTCCAGAGGAATACTTACCTAGCCAGTTCCAGAGAAGTACTTAACTTTCCAGTTCCAGAGTCATACTTACCTTACCAGATCCAGAGACTATACTCACCTTGCCAGTTTTAGAGACAATACTTACCTTGCCTGTTCCCGAGTCCATACTTACCTCGCCAGCTCCAGAGACTACATTACCTGCTTCTGCATCCCAGCTCCCAGCAGCACCTTCTCCTTGGTATCTAGTTTCCAGTGGTGTCTCATTATCCTGCATACAATTCCCATTAGCCACATCTGCTCCAGTATCCAAACCTACAGACATTCTCCTCCTGAAAGCGTACTTGTGAGTACCCCAGCCATCCGGCCATATTTATTACACCTATAAGCAAAGACCCTGTGAATGGAAGCCTGAATCAGACTTACAGTATATGGTGGTTGGTAAATAAAGATGTAGCCACCTGACAATCTTGAAATGGAACATTTGTAAAACTCCATTTTTCAATTATGGAAATGATCAATAGCTTTAGATAATAAATATTCAGGGAGAGTCAATAAAAGTTCTTATCGTTTAAAATGGTGTTCATTTTGCTCCAACCAATCAGATGTTAGCTTTCCAATGTTAAATAAGATTGGATTGGTTGGGGCAAAATTTAGCACCATTTTAAACGATAAGAACTTTTATTGAATAACCCTGATAGTTCTTGTTAATTCAGGTTTCCTTTGTGATTTCCATTTGAGAAGGAATTTGTTTTCCTCTTTAATGCAAGTTTTTTTTTTTTTTGCCTTTCTCTGGACATAAGTCTTTATTAAACCTCCAATACTATGTAACTATGTATGATATTGTACAGGGGGTAGGAATGTGCACTAATAATTTTTCCTTTGTATGGATTGTTGGCTATATCATTAGCCATTGCTTAATTTATTTTAGCCATAGAAGTGCTCCCACTACTATTTTATATATTTATTTGGAAGATACGTCAAACTTCCGTATGGTTATAGCAGCCTAAACACAAATCTTTAATTGGATGTTAAGCCAGGTGGCTGGGGGAGGGAGACTGCAATACTAATCTAATTCAAAGTCTAAAAAATGCTACATTTTGGGAAATAAAGGAACAAAATCTTCCAAACTAGGGTAACCTTGGTGTGGTTGAAAGGTTTTTCATTCTTGTGAAATAATGTAAATAATCTATCTTTGTTAATAATGTATGCAACTGCTCTATACTATTGTATGTGCATTGGTTATCTTTGTTTTAAGTATCCCGGGGGCTTATGTGAGGAGAAAGGATGCTCATTTTGTTCATTTCTGGAAGACCGTACTCACAAACACTTAGAGGAAGGAAGTCCTCCCTGCATGCCATTCTTGTTGCGGTATTGCTGTTTAATCTAGGCATTAACGGTGGGTTTAAAGGTCTTAGGGTATTTGATAAGGAAACAAAAAGTAAATTTAATGCAGCAAGAACAGAAGAAACATTCCCTAAGTAAAACTATTTCTCCGAATGGTCTGTCCCTCTCCTTTCACCAACATTGAATCTCATCTGCCACATTCCTGGCTATTTGACAATTTATCTCTATCAACTTGCAACCATTGCACACGTAATACCCATTTTTAAATTATTGATAAAATAGAAGTGTCAGTACAGACCCTGTGGTGCATCCCTTAATATATAGACATAAACTGGGGGGATTTACCCAGGGCAAGTTTAACACCAGCTATATAATAAAAAAATCACTTTAAATGTAGCATATACACAATATCAAATGGCGAGCACCGGTTGCTTGGGTGCCTTTTGCAAAACCCACACAGCTGGCGGATAGAAGGAGTTAAACCAATATTGAATCAGTTATTGCAACTTTGACTCCAAAAATTTACCTAGCACCCCTGGACAATTAGGCGCAAAAAACCCATAGAAAATGACTCATAAAAATTGTAGTTTTTACAAATTAGTAATAATAATAATAATGATAATAATGATGATAATAATACAGAAGTAAAAAAACAAATATTAATTCGACCCCTTTAAAAATGGTAATTTTTAATGCTTTTTATGACATCACAAAAAATATGTCACCCACCACAATTCTCTACATTTCTAATGTGCCCCCCTCTGGAAAATCTATTGCCCATCTCTGCTATAGGCAGATATTACACAAACATTGCACATCACAAAGAAAATCATTCTCTGACTTTCTGACCTATGTAATAAATTATTTGTTCTTTCTATTTCTTCTTTCTTGCTTCACATTTTTGTACTTGACCTAAGCTAGAGACATTTGGAGCAGACATGCGGGACATATTCTAGACATCAATCGAAAGGGAGGACGTGCATCCATGAAGCACTGTTGGTTAGCCAGTAGAGTAAGTGTTAAAATCCAAAGTTTATTCAGCACAAGCCATAAACACAAATGGTCTGACGCGTTTCGTGCTAGTCAACACTTACTCATAGGCACAAATTTAGGAAACTGGAGACCACCTTATATTAACACACTCTTTAGTCAAAAAGGCGGAGCTTAGGAATCACTTCACAATCATGGGACATATTGTAGAAGTGTGAGAACCTAGCTAAAGTGATAGGTAGAATCATTCCTAAGTCATCTGTATATATTGCAACTATGGTAAATTGTCTATGTTTTGAACTACACTGTAAAAATTTACTTTGTAAAGGAAAACTTTAATGTAAAAATTAACGTTTTATAAATGGAAAGTACCTGGGGCCGGGAGGTTGGATTGATTTTTCCTACCTTACAATATCATTTAGTTGAGGGGCTACGGCATGTACAGTTTTCATTTGCCAGGTTAATCCTGGACTATTCCTGTATTTAAGGTGCTGAAGCCAGGAGGAAGAATGACAGAATCAGTTTTCTTTGGGCTGGTGCTCCTCACAGAAACAATATTGGGAGGTAGGAGTTACCAATCCTATATCCTTGTCCCATGTACTTTTCATTTTAACATTTTTTCAAAAAAAGTTACACACACGATAGTTATCCTTTAAAAATGAAAAGGACTAGGAACACCTACCTCCCAATTTCATTGAGTTGCACCAGCAGATATTTGCCAGGTTAATGTCCTGGACCTTCCTGAATTAAAGACTAAAGAAGGAAGCCTGGCAGAAGCAGTTTTCCTTTTTGTGCTGCTCCCCACAGAAATGATATTGGGAGGTAGGAAGGATAATTTGCCAGGCCATCAAATTACATCATCAAATTACGTGTTATGTTAGTAATGTTTTGTTTAGCATTTTTATCACCTGAGAATATCCGTAGAGATTAAGAATCTGGGCTATTGCTTCTGTTGGCTGTGAGGTGATGTCACCAATAAATCCAGCAATGTTTCTCTTCCTGACACAGGAATAATTGGGGACCAGCTCCCTGGTACCAGATAATATCTGTAGGACACTCCTTACAGCGATCTCCACATCTCCACAGGAGTCGTATAAATGGAATCCCAGGGTCAGGTTGGGTAGATACAGCGGGTTTATGTTAGTTTGCTCAATGGCAGAATAGAAATCCACAAAGTGCATGAAATTGTCTGAATAAGAGCTAGAAAGATGTAAAAAGAAAAACAAAACTAAAAATATTAGGGGCTATGTACTGAAAGCCACAAACGGCTTCTTCTGTCTTAAAGTCACATTAACTCATGTACCAAGGGTAACGTGACTTTAAGACATAACTTGTGGCGGTTGCGACTGTATGAAAAAACTGTGTTGTGCAACTGCCACAAGCTATGTACCGAGTCGATAACGGCTCTTTAAGACAGCAATCTGCTGTCATTAATGTTACAGAATGGGAACCCCCCATTCGCTATGTACTGAGAGACGTTATCAGCTCAGTGCATTGCCTAGTGGAGGCGATAGAGAGCGATAACGACTCAGTACATAGCCCTTATCTATATATAGAAAAGTCAATGTATGTATGTTTGTATGATCCAGAAAAACTTCCAAACGGCTGGGACAATTTTCATGAGACTTGGTATACTTATATTGATGGACCAGGGGAAAAGCATAGGCTACTTTATAACTTAGTTAATTAACCTATCTGCTGCCATCTGGTGGTGAATCAAGTAGTCACTTTAATTGCACAATTACCAAATATCAGATTGTTCAGGATAGTACAATACTTTTCCTTCTGTTGTTGTTGTGATAGGAGGATAGAGCTGTCAATCATGAGAAGCAGCAGAACATGTGATATCACAAAGTCATGTGACCACACACTCTCCTCCTAATAACTATGCTATTTCCCCAGAAACTTATCGACAGACTTTCCACACCCTAAATAAAGCGGGGAGTTATACATATTTGGACTTTGGGAACAAATTAAGAAGAGCATTTGACCAGTAGAAAGCCACCAGCCAAGTCCAAACCATGGAAGATCTAAGGCAGTAATGCCTAATGGAACAGTTTCTAGACAAGTGTTACCCAGAGATCCAAAATTGAGTATGGGATCATGGCTCTAACACTATGGAGGAAGCCGCACAACTCTCAGACAAGTGCTTAGAGGGACAAGCTCAAGGCCGGTTTCTACGACCAAATCCCACAACACAACCTGTAATAGCTTAACGACCAAGTGGTGGTTACCGCATGCCTCCGATTACACAGAGGCCTTCCTGGCCCCTTGCACATTCTAGCCTCACTACCAGTAATGATTGTTTCCTTTGTGGATCTAGTGCACATGTTTTAACACAGTTTCCTCACCCATCCCGAGTATCTGAGGACTCCAAAACTTAGCTATTCCTGTGCCAGAGGCCATCTTGGCCCATTAGCAAGCAATACAGGCTGTTCAAGAACACACATAAAGTACAACAGGCTTGAAAACCCTAATAAGTATGTGATAATGGGGGTCCACTGGAAGGCTCAGAGGAGACATCCTAATCATATTATTCCTGTGGTAATCAATGGTAAATCTGCTTAAGGCTTTTTAGACTCAGGAGATTATAGAACTTTGGTGGAACCTAATATAATTTCCGCAGCAGACATTCAGCCCTCATACTATTACCAGGAGTTAGTCTGCGAGAGATCCCTGTGGCTCAAATCACCTTGGATGTAGGTAACAGGCCCATTCAGTATATTGTGGGGGTCATAGACTATTTGCCTGCCCCAGTTTTGGTGGGCAATGATATTGGAAATGCTACCCAGTGACAACATTGGGTAGCATTGCAATATATAATTAGAATGTAGGCTGTAGTGCTGGCATAATAGTTACGATAACAAAAAAGTTAATTTTTTGTGATGGTCATATTGAAATGGATACCCGTATCATGGGTTGAAATGTAATGGTAGCAAATTGCACAAGATGTATGAGACCATGTGAACACCTGTTTTTGAAGCTTTGATTGTTTGGGATATTGTATTATATGTTGCTTCGTTAAACGATATATGTATATGTCTGCATATACGGTTATATATTTCCCCACATCGGGTTACACTGTCTCGATATAAGGATCCCTATTGGATTTATGCTTTAATTTAAATGGCATGTCCACCCTCCAAACTAGAATTTAACCCACTACTGGCCCCACTATGTAGTGTGTAAAAATCCTTACCTCACATCCCAACTCCATATGGTTCTCCTGTAATCCCCTCCAAAGTCCCAATAACTGGCCAGCAGGAGGACAGCAGAGTCCATATAGGACTCTGCTTCCTGTCTCCCCTCTGGGAGAAGGTTGGCATGTGCACTGAAGCCCTTCTCTCCCTCCCTCCCCCTCCCGATTTTGTCTCCCTCCCCCTACCATAAAACCCTTTTTATATTATGTACTGCTCCTTCCTCCAGCCCCAACCGCATTACTATTACCGTATATACTCGAGTATAATCCGAGGTTTTCAGGCTTTAAAAAAAGCCTGAAAATCTTACCTCGGTTTATACTCGAGTCAACCTTTCTCCTACCTTGTCCGGCGGCCTCGTGATCCGCATCCTCAGTGCGCATCCGCATGATGTCACTACATGATGTCTCACTTTGCGGCGCCGAGTAGTGACATCATCCGGATGCGCACTGAGGATGTGGAGCGAGGAGCGAGCGGCCGCCGGACAAGGTAGGAGAAAGGTTGTACATCAAAAAGTTACTATATGTGATTGAACACTACAGTAATTTGGGGGTCTTTATCTCAATTATGTTACCCTTATGTCCACAAGTTCTGTAAGTTTTGCACTTGCAGTGAGCGCTACATTAGTATAGAGGATCATTACCTCATTTCCCTAAGTGGCAAAGTTACCAAAGAGCAAGTAACGTATTGCAGAGTTAAATAAACAGAGGTTGCAGGTAAAATTTGGGCACCAGGGCAATATTTACAAATAAGAGTAAAACCTTCTTTATTTTTGCATACTGTATGCACAAATAAAGGAGGATTTACCCCTATTTGCAAGTATTTGTTTGAAAACTACAACTCCCAGCAATAAAGCATGATGGGAGTTGTAGTTTCCAAACATCTTAAGTGGCAAATACTAACCCCCTCGGTTTATACTCGAGTCAATATCTTTTTTCTCCTTTTTTAGCTAAAACTAGGTACCTCGGTTTATACTTGAGGCGGTTTATACTCGAGTATATATGGTATTCACAGAAAGTGCACCGATCTTTACTTACCATGCCTCTCGCCTTTGCTGGGCTGAACTCCCGGCAGCCGCATCTGTGATTGGCTGCCTCTCAGCCAATCATGGACGGAGCTGCCGTTCCCACACCCTGCTTGCATTTCTGTGCAAGCAGAGGGCCGGGGCAGTGCGGCGAAAGATAGAAGCATAGTAAGTAAAGATCGGGGCACTTTCTGTGAATAATAGTAATGCGGTTGGGGCTGGGGGAAGGAGCAGTACATAATATAAAATGTTTATTACAAGGGTGGACATGCCCTTTGAGATTATATGTTGTGTATCTTTAAGAATGGATTATGATCTGTTGGAATAGGGAGAAAAGGGTTAAAGAGGGGGGTGTTCTTGCACTTTGTTTTTATTGGATGCCAATGCTTTTAAAAGAGGAAGTGGTAACAATAAAATTTACCTATGATTAAGGACAACTTGTTTGTCCGAAACGCGTCAGGGTGATTTTTGCTTTGCCCTGTGATGTTGCTGTGACCCTCCGGACTGTGATGTTTTAACAGGTACTTAATAAAGATGTGTTTTTATTATAGACCTTATGTGGTGCTGCAGCTCTTTTCCCTTTCTTTTACATGTATGTGAGCGCTGAAGGAGTGAGCGCTCCTCAAGCTGTACTTGCACGCAGGATGGGCTCAACGAAAGAGCTGGATAGGGGAGGATCGGAGCTGCCATTTCTCTAACTTGGGCAATGATATGGGCCAGATAAGCTGCAGCATTTCACAGAACAGCCCCCCAAGGCAAGTCAGCTTCAATCTGGAGATAACAGGACACAATCTACTCGATCAAGTAATAACTGACATACCTACTGACCAATGTACCTCTCCTAGTGACCACATCACCCCTTTCAGAAATGCTCAAAGGGCAGATCCTACATAAGGCAAACAGTGGGAGAACAGAATAAACAGAGTGGAGACAAAGTAGCATTTGTGCAAGGACTGTATTGCAGGGTGACTGAGGCTTCCCCTAATCAGCCTTGGCTGTAATCAATCAACTTATTGTTCCCCACGACTATCACCAAGAAGTCTTACACTTGGCCCATGAAACCCCTTTGGCTGGGCACCAAGGGTGAAGCGTACTTGACACCTTCTGACAAGAAACTTCTATTGGCCAGGCATCTATCAGGATGTAACTTATTTCTGCCGCACTTGTAAAGGGTGCCAACATTTTGGAAGGGAATGAGCATGTCAATATTGATGGAATTCACCAGGAAAACGAGGTGTAAAACTTCTGATTCCCTTCAGCTCCACCCAACAATGGGGCAGCTAATGGCATCTAACTAGGGGGGGAGCCATGTGGAGTTCCCCATTATAGTTTAACTCTATTACCTCCAGACAATCAGAATCTACATGGTAATAGTGATAATAGTGAATCTGCATTCTCTGTCATGGGGTTAAGTTTTTATTCAGCCAATCACAATGAGGGGCTGAGACGAAGGCGTTAGCTTCCAACCTGGAAGTGACATCAGTGTGTGGGAGGAAGTGGTTAAGTGTTGGGAGAGACTGGGATGCACAGTGAGCTTTGGTCCTGTGCCCCATAAAGACTTTGGACACTTACCCAATACAGAGACAGTGATTCTAATGTGAGTGTCATTGAAGATGTTGGCGCTATATAAATCCACAATATTAATAATAATCTAGAGACCATTCTTATTCAGAAGTTTAACTACCATGCCAGAAGCCCCTTTAGAGGAAACCTGGCTAGAGGAGTTCTTATCATCCTTCCCATTGAAACAGTCCTCCCTTGTGAGTTCCTGTGGTATCTTGTTTAAAGGGTATCTCCAACCCCAAATTAAAAAAATATATATAATGCAGGAGACCCCACAACCGTAAATGCTAGGGTTATACCTAGAGATGTACAATACAAGAATTGTGGAAGCACTCCAATTAGGCTAATTTACAACTACATTTAGTGAAGTGTCTACTTGATCGGTCAAACCATTTATACAGACTAGAAAGATAATCAGCACATTCCTGGCCCCAACAATCATATTATCGCTCACTGGCATACTTTATAAACAAAGGGGTTTTAGTATATTACTGTGATCACATGAATGAAAAGCCCTTCCAACCACGTCAAGGTACCCCATCTGGAAGGTCCTAACGTCTACCTTTTCAATTTCTTTTACTTCAATTACGATTAGCAACTTTTGCATTTCTCATTCTTACACACTGGATCCATTTAACAGGCTCTCTCCCTTCCCCCGCGCCTTTGGCTTTTTAAAAATGAGGGAAGAGGCCATCCAGTGCTTTATATTAAAGGCAGAGGACCTCCCATAAAGGGGCGTGTTGGGGTGCTATTACCCACTGGGGCTTGACCAGCCTCCCAATAAATACATACAATACAAGAATTGTGGAAGCACTCCAATTAGGCTATTTACAACTACTTTAGTGGAAGTGCTACTGATCTGGTTCAAACTTATAAACATAGAAAAGAAAATAATCAATGCCATTCCTAGGCCCCATACAATATCATATTATCTGCTCACTGGCATACTTTATAAACAAGGGGTTTTAGTATACCATTACTGTGATCACATGAATGAAAAGCTCCAACCGTCCAAGGTAACCCAGTCTGGAAGGTCCTAACTCGTCTAACCTTTCAATTTCTTTACTTCAATTACGATTAGCAACTTTGCATTTCTCATTCTTACACCTGGATCCATTTAACAGCTCTCTCCCTCTCCCCCTCAGCCCTTTGGCTTTTTAAAAATGAGGGAAGAGGCCATCCAGTGCTTTATATAAGGCAGAGGACCTCCATTAAAGGGGCGCATTCATGTGATCACAGTAATGTATACTAAAACCCCTTGTTTATAAAGTATGCCATTGAGCAGATAATGATATTGTAGGGCCTAGGAATGTGCATTGATTATCTTTTCTATGTTTGTATAAATGTTTGACCAGATCAGTAGCACTTCCACTAAATGTAGTTGTAAATTAGCCTAATTGGAGTGCTTCCACAATTCTTGTATTGATGTATTTATTGGGAGGCTTGGTCAAGCCTCCTGTGGTAATAGCACCCCCAACACGCCCCTTTAATGGAGGTCCTCTGCCTTTAATATAAAGCACTGGATGGCCTCTTCCCTCATTTTAAAAGCCAAAGGGCTGAGGGGAAGGAGAGAGCCTGTTAAATGGATCCAGTGTGTAGAATGAGAAATGCAAAAGTTTGCTAATCGTAATTGAAGTAAAAGAAATTGAAAAGGTTAACGTTAGGACCTTCCAGACTGGGGTTACCTTGACGTGGTTGGAAGGCTTTTCATTCATGTGATCACAGTAATGTATACTAAAACCCCTTTGTTTATAAGTATGCCAGTGAGCAGATAATATGATATTGTATGGGGCCTAGGAATGTGCATTGATTATCTTTTCTATTGTTTGTATAAATGTTTGACCAGATCATTAGCACTTCCACTAAATGTAGTTGTAAATTAGCCTAATTGGAGTGCTTCCACATTCTTGTATTGTATGTATTGTATTGGGAGGCTTGGTCAAGCCTCCATGTGGAATAGCACCCCCAACACGCCCCTTTAATGGGAGGTCCTCTGCCTTTAATATAAAGCACTGGATGGCCTCTTCCCCTCATTTTTAAAAAGCCAAAGGGCTGAGGGGGAAGGGAGAGAGCCTGTTAAATGGATCCATGTGTAGAATGAGAAATGCAAAAGTTTGCAATCGTAATTGAAGTAAAAGAAATTGAAAAGGTTAGACGTTAGGACCTTCCAGACTGGGGTTACCTTGACGTGGTTGGAAGCTTTTCATTCATGTTGATCACAGTAATGTATACTAAAACCCCTTTGTTTATAAAGTATGCCAGTGAGCGATAATATGATATTGTATGGGGCCTAGAATGTGCATTGATTATCTTTTCTATGTTTGTATAAATGTTTGACCAGATCAGTAGCACTTCCACAAATGTAGTTGTAAATTAGCCTATTGGAGTGCTTCCCCATTCTTGTATTGTATGTATTTATTGGGGAGGCTTGGTCAAGCCTCCATGTGGTAATAGCCCCCCCACAACGCCCCTTTAATGGGAGGTCCTCTGCCTTTATATAAAGCACTGGATGGCCTCTTCCCTCATTTTAAAAGCCAAGGGCTGAGGGGAAGGGAGAGAGCCTGTTAAATGGATCCAGTGTGTAAGAATGAGAAATGCAAAAGTTTGCTAATCGTAATTGAATTAAAAGAAATTGAAAAGGTTAACTTAGGACCTTCCAGACTGGGGTTACCTTGACGTGGTTGGAAGGCTTTTCATTCATGTGATCACAGTAATGTATACTAAAACCCCTTTGTTTATAAGTATGCCATTGAGCAGATAATATGATATTGTATGGGGCCTAGGAAGGTGCATTGATTATCTTTTCTATGTTTGTATAAATGTTTGACCAGATCAGTAGCACTTCCACTAAATGTAGTTGTAAATTAGCCTAATTGGATGCTTCCACAATTCTTGTATTGTATGTATTTATTGGGAGGCTTGGTCAAGCCTCCATGTGGTAATAGCACCCCCAACGCCCCTTTAATGGGAGGTCCTCTGCCTTTAATATAAAGCACTGGATGGCCTCTTCCCTCATTTTTAAAAAAGCCAAGGGCTGAGGGGGAAGGGAGAGAGCCTGTTAAATGGATCCAGTGTGTAAGAATGAGAAATGCAAAAGTTTGCTAATCGTAATTGAAGTAAAAGAAATTGAAAAGGTTAGACGTTAGGACCTTCCAGACTGGGGTTACCTTGACGTGGTTGGAAGGCTTTCATTCATGTGATCACAGTAAGTGTTACTAAAACCCCTTTGTTTATAAAGTATGCCAGTGAGCAGATAATATGATCATTGTATGGGGCCTAGGAATGTGCATTGATTATCTTTTCTATGTTTTTATACCTAGAGATGGCCAAACTTCTGAAAATCCGTTCTGCTCGAGGATTCGAGGATTTTTGAAAAAAATCTGCCAGCAGATCCAATAAGTCAATCAGAATTTTTTTTCCTGAAATTACTGCCTAAAATAATGGTTTAAATAGTCTAGTACGCAGGTTGACTCTCCGTTACAAGTTTATGCTACAATGCATCAACACCGCACTTTCAGTAGCAAAACAAAAATACTATAAGATGCTTATCAAATCCAACCCATGCCACCTTATCTTCATCTTCAACTCTCTTCTCCGTCTCTCTCCCACTGAATCTCTCCAGACTCTCCCCAAGACTTTGCTCACTACTTCATAAATTCCATCTGAACACAGAATCGTAACCCTCACCATAGCTCTCAGATTCTTTTACACACACCCCCTTCTACTGCTCTTGAATCTTTTAGTCCCATGACCAAGTCAGAGGTCTCATATCTGCTTCGGTCTTGTCCCCTCGATCCCACGCCCTTTTTCCAACTGAAGCAGTGAAATCAGGCAGTCCCCCCTATACTAACCCACATTCAATGCCTCCTTGTAATCTGGAATTTTCCCTTCCTACTTTAAACATACCCACATAAAACCCATAATCAAAAAAGCTTCCCTTGATCCCTATTGTCTTGCTAACTGCCACCTATTTTCTCTTTTACTGATAGCCTCTAAGCTACTGGAACATCTTGTCTTCTTCCATATCGCTAATTATCTTCATTCTCATAACTTACTGGACCCCTTGCAGTCAGGGTTTCGTCCTGCACACTCCACAGAGACAGCCCTGTGCAAAGTTGTTAATGACCTTCAGGCAGCCAAAGCCAATGGACACTTTTCTATTCCCATCCTTCTCGACACAGTAGATCATTATCTCCTAATGCAAATTATTGCCTCCTTGGGCATCCAGAATGAAGCAATGTCCTGGCTACGATCCTACCTCTCGAACAGAACCTACTCTGTGTCATATGATAATAAAACATCCTCTCTGGTTCCTCTTAGTGTTGGGTTTCTACAGGTCTCTGTTCGTGGACCCCTGTTGTTCTCCCTCTATACTATTTCCCTGGGAGAAGTCATCAATCAGATCATTTGGTTTTAACTACCATCTGTACGCCGATGATGCTCAAATATATTTTTCCACACCCATGCTTAGTCATGACACTTAATCATGCATCTCCGGCTGTCTCCGTGCTGTCTCCCCATGGATGGTGCAACAATGCTTTAAACTAAACCTGATTAAAACCGAACTAATCATTTTCCCACCTAAACCTGGTCCTTTCCCACCTTTTTCCATTTCTGTGGACAACACCCCCATTTACCCTATTTAGTCGGCACATTGCTTGGGGTTATTATTGATTTCTCTCACTCCTTTTCTAATCACATTAATGGCTAGGCCACACTGCTGCTTTTTTTTTTTTGCGTTTGCGCTTGCGATTGCGCTTGCGTTTTTAAAAAATCATTGAAAACGCGTCAACGCAAAAAAAATGCACGTTTTTTCGGTGCGATTGCGTTTTGCGTTCTGCATTTTTAATCGCAATCGCATGCGTTTTCCTATACTTATTGAAGAAATCGCAAGCGCAAATGCAAAAAAATCGCACATGAAATCGCATGCGATTGCAATTTCTTCAATAAGTATAGGAAATCGCATGCGATTGCGATTGCGTTGCAGTGTGACCTAGCCCTAACAATGTTGCTAAAACCTGTCGCTTTTTTCTTTGTAACATTGTGAAAATCCATAGATTTCTTTCCCCTCCAACTACTGCTATGCTTATCCATGCTCTCATCCTATCACACCTAGACTATTGTAACCTTCTGCTTTCTGTTCTTCCTGCTTACCATCTTTCTTCAATTCAGTCTATCTTTAACTCTGCCACATGCATTGTCTTGCTCTCTAACAATCGGCAAATTAGACCTCTTCTGTGCCGCACATCTACCTGGCTCCCCATTAAACAACGCATTATCTCTGCTACTCCTTCTTATATTTCTTCTCTAGTGTCCCCATATGTCATTGCCCGTACTCTCCGCTCATCACAGAACCATCGCTTATACAGACCCCCCACTCACACTGCCTCCTCTCGCCTTAAACCTTTTTCTCTTTTGGCTCCCGTCCTCTGGAATTCTATTCCCCTCTCTCTATGTCAAGAAACCTCAATAAACAAGTTTAAATCTAACCTCTCATCCTATCTCTCTGAGCACAACATAGGACTGTTAACACTGCACTTCCACCCTTTACTATGTATCTGTACTGTTTGTTTCCCACCTAAGTAGATCGTAAGCTCTACAGGTCAGGGACCTCGTTCCTCATGTTACATGTTTCAAGCATTTGTATATTTCATGATGCTCTTACTTATTTATATTTTTATGTATATATTTATTTTCACCCTTATATAACTTTTTGTATTCTATATTGTACAGAGCTGCGTCCCCAAGTGGCGCTATATAAATCAACATATACCTACCTATACCTACATACAAATAGCAATGGTAACTTACTGTAAATGGAAATTTCACATGCTTCTGGCACTATGCTGAAAGGCCACTGATGTGGAGCTCCGCTATTGGAGGGGGTAGGTGATTGCTCCCCTTAGTCTATTTTCCGTATAGGTTATGGAGCGCTGAAGTCAAGGAACATGGATCCGAATGTTTGATAAGTGAATATTCATTAATCATTAAAAGTTTGGAAGTTCAAAATCTGAAATAGTTCGGGTCCTTTCAAACTGTTAAAGTGCATCTATACCGAAAAATAGGTTATTTTAAATTGTCCATAACTGGAAACTTCTTCCCAACCACCTCTATATATTTTTTTTGTTGATCTGCCCCCAATTTCTTTAGATATCCAATCTCAAACTTCTTATATTTCAGCTGTCAATCAAGTTCCTTGCTCTTAAAAAACATTATTAGTATAGTATAGTATAGTATAGTATAGTATAGTATGGATTGGTATGGTATAGTATAGTATAGTATAGTATAGTATTTGGGGTGAATAAAGACATACATTTAGCAATATCCTCATTGCTAGATGGGCAATTTGGCGGCTTATAGCAGACACCAACAATGACATTACCCCCTTTCCTGTTGCCTTATTCCACCCATATTGCCTCCACATTAACATCCATATCGCCAGTTATCACTTCTTATAAATTTGGCTTCAATTCTTTTTAACATGAACATATACTCCTCCCCCTTTCCTTTTTTCTCTGTCCTGCCTAAACAAGGCATATCTTTCTAAATTTACAGCCCAGTCGTAAGTACTGTTCAACCACGTTTCGGCTATACCTATTACATCATACTTTTCATTCAATGTCATCATTTCCAATTCACCCATTTTGTCAGCCAGGCTTCTCGCATTTGCAAACATACATTTTAGATTATGAAACTGTAATTTATTCATACACTTTAATTCACATGCCTTCCTATCCCCTATGCTAGCCCCACACCCCTTTCCACCCGCCACTGGCCTATCTACACCCTGCTTTCCTCCTTGGCTATCTATCTCAGTGAGATTGCTAATACCCTCTCCCCCAAACCTAGTTTAAAATCTCCTCCAACCCTCTAGCCATCTTCTCCCCTGAACCGCCATCAGTGAGGTGCAACCCATCCCTACTAAAGAGCCTGTAGCTGACAGCAAAGTCTGTCCAGTTCTCAATAAACCCAAACCCTTCTTCCTTACACCACTCTCTTAGCCACGCATTAATGCTCCTAAGCTCCCGCTGTCTTCCTGGCTTAGCACGTGGCTGTGGTAGTATTTCTGAAAACACTACCCTGGAGGTCCTTGCTTTTAACTTGGCTCCTAGCTCTCGTAAATCATGTTTAAGGAACTCCCCTCCTCCTCTAACTTCATTAGCACCAATGTAAACCAAGACCGCCGGGTCACACCCAGGCCCACCCAATAATCTGTCTACACGATCCACCACATGCTGAACCCCAGCAACAGGCAGGCAACACACAGTTCAGCATGTAGGGTCTTGGCAGCAGATTACCCTATCTACCTTCCTTATAATGGAGTCCCTTACCACTACCACCTGCCTAGCATTCCTGATCCTTAGTTCCTCCTACCGTGTATCCGAGATGGCAGTCCCCTGGGTGCTCAAGGGACTGGCCTGCTCCATACACACTAATTCCGAGGTGTCCTCCTCCACTTCATTACATAAGGCGGCAAATCTGTTGGGATGGGCAATCTGGGAAGAAGTAGCAATATAATTCAATTCACTTTATTCTGGCAAATTAAAGTACGGTATATTTATATATTTATATTAAATCCTTCACTAATCCTTTAATTTGGCTTGAGAGAGACAGATCACCGTTCTTTCTATTTCTCATTCACTAGTTATTACATTATTATTCTTATCTTCTTATATTACTCTATATCAGCCCTATTTAAAGGGTAACTAAAGTCAAAAATGAAATCATTAAAAAGTTACTTTAACAAATTGATGAAAATTGATACCCACAGAGACACATGCGGCTAAAAGGCAGCACAGACAGCTACACAGACACACAGAAGCTTTCACACAGATACAAAAAAACAAGACACCTTGACATCTAGAAGGCCTAAATTAAAATTATCAGATCTCCACTAAACTGACTTCAACACAAAAATGTAGCCTGTCTAGCTGCCTTTATACCCAGGGGGTTGGCACTGATAAAAATAGCTGCTATTGGTGAATTTGGGACATGGAAATTCTCAAAAATTCGAGAATCTTTAAAAAATTTTGAAAAATATTAAAATTTTCAAATGTGAGTTCGAAAAACCGGAAAGTGTTATTACGGAAAATCCATGGGTTCTGCGGATTTGCGGATCTGGGAGATCTGATGCAAAACCAGGTTTGGATACGCGATCTGCACAGAAATAGACTTACCGTATATACTCGAGTATAAGTCGATCTGAGTATAAGTCGAGGTACCTATTTTTACCTGAAAAATTTGTAAAAACTGATTGACTCGAGTATAAGTCGAGGGTAGAAATTATCACCACTACTGCCTTCTCATTCTGTGTTGTTTTTAGGTTTTAGTTGCCCTTTTAATGGACAGCAGAATTCCCATACATGAATCCCATACAGTAATAGCCAAATCCAATACCAGTAACCTCCAATTCTTTGGCACTCCAGATGTTTGGAAACTACAACTCCCAGCATGCTTTCTTGCTGGGAGTTTCAGTTTCTAAACATGTGGAGTGGCAAGTTTCAGTAAACTTTTAATTAAGCTTACCATCATTTACAATTCTCCTGAACCCCATATAGTAAAGGGCCCTCTGAACCCCATATAGAAAAGCGAACTCTGATCCCCATATAGTAAAGGATTCTCTGACCCCAATAGTTAAAAATGTCACCTGAGAGTTGTAGTTTCAAGCTGTCATTTGCACTGTACTAGCAGCTGTTTTTTGCCCCAAACTGAGGAGAACCATCAGATTTACAGCATCCAGTGACAGTGCTGAGTGAGTCCAGCAGGCAGAATACAGGAAGCAGGAAGTGTAAAGGCAGATCAGCTCCTGTAACTTTCTATACAGGTTAACACAGCACCACCTACTGGTTACTATCTGTAATTGCAGAATTTGGATCTAAATTAGGACTTGACTCGAGTATAAGTCGGTTTTCAGGCTAATTTTAAAGCCTGAAAAATTCGACTTATACTCAAGTATATACGGTACCCACCTACGTTCCCTCTGCCTCTTCCTCTACTGTTACTTCTGGGAATGGAAGGCTAAGAGTCAGCCAATCACAGACATGGTTGCTGGTCAGTAAAGAGAGCCGAAGAAACAAGGTCGGGTAAACCTGTTTCTGTTTTCTTAAAGGTATAACCCTAGCTTTTAGAGTTCCCTCCGGATCCCTCACATACCATCTGTATAGGTGGGTGATGTCACAGATTACAGTACTAGCAAGAAAAAACACAATTTATGCTGCTGTAACTTTGGATAGACTGAAGCTAGAAGCATGATCCTGGAGTAATTTTAAAGGTAGAAATATGCCCTTTCTAATAAAGGCCACTTGTATGGAGACAACTGTTTCCCTTTAACTCCAAACATTCAATATAAAGATTGGGGAAAAACACAGTAGAGATGTTTAGCAAATCACATATGCAATCTCCAAGGTTAAGAGTGTGTTTTCTTGGCAAATATAGCTGCATTGTATAGAAAAGAATGTCCCTAGATGTAAGTGTCAGGGCTTGCCTAGTAGCAAGTGTCAGGCCTGCCTAGATGTAAGTATCAGGGCATGCCTAGATCCAAATGTCAGGGCTTACCTAGTTGCAAGTGTCAGGGCCTGCCTAGATGTAAGTGTCAGGGCCTGCCTAGTTGCATGTGTCAGTGCATGCCTAGATGTAAGTGTCAGGGCCTGCCTAGATGTAAGTGTCAGGGCCTGCCTAGATGCAAGTGTCAGGGCCTGCCTAGTTGCAAGTGTCAGGGCCTGCCTAGATGTAAGTGTCAGGGCCTGCCTAGTTGCATGTGTCAGGGCCTGCCTAGATGTAAGTGTCAGGACCTGCCTAGATGCAAATGTCAGGGCCTGTCTAGTTGCAAGTGTCAGGGCCTGCCTAGTTGCAAATGTCAGGGCCTGTCTAGTTGCAAGTGTCAGGGCCGGCCTAGTTGCAAGTGTCAGGGCCTGCCTAGATGTACAGTAAGTGTCAGGGCCTGCCTACTTGCAAGTGTCAGGGCTTGCCTAGATGCAAGTGTCAGGGCCTGCCTAGATGTAAGTGTCAGGGCCTGCCTAGATGTACAGTAAGCGTAAGGGCCTGCCTAGTTTCAAGTGTCAGGGCTTGCCTAGATGTAAGTGTCAGGGCCTGCCCTGATAGCGGGCTCACGGCGCCGCAGTGAGTCTTGCCATGGCATCGGCGACCGAGTGGGGTTGGTGTCGCCAGCCCGAAAGACGTCGCGTCGGATCAAGACGCCGGCAACATCGGCCTCGTTGAGGTCGCCGGCGCCCGACGGGGTACCCCTGGCGGCCGCAGGGGTACCTCTCGGGGGTCGGCGGCCTGGCAAGGAGTGAGTTTGTCGCCGGGACTGGAAGAAAGAAGACGTCGCCCAAGGGCTCTTTTAAGAGCCGCACTGGGGGTCCGGTTCAGCTGCGGGACCCCCGCCAAAGGCACTTGTCAGTGCCGCAAGGGCCCTTGTAAGGGCCGGGGAGGGGGGTCCCGGTTGAGCTGCGGGACCCCTAAGCCCCAAAGGCCCTTTCAGGGCCCCGCGGGAGGAGCCTCCACCCCCCAGCGGCTCCCTCCCGTCCCCTCCCCGGGAGCGGCCGGGGCGGGGGGTGGAGGGGTTGCCGGGGAGGGGTGCGCGGCGGGTGGTCGCGACCACCTGCTGGGCCCCTTCCCGGCAGCCCCTTCTAGCTCCCGTTCCGAGATTGCCGCGAACGGGGAACGGGTTGGGGGGTGCTGGGAAGTGGCGGCGGCGGCGGGTGGTCGCCGCTGCCGCCGCGGGGGGTGTGGGCGGGGTGGGCGTGTCTCCCGGGGCGGGTGCGACCACCCGCCGCGGGTTGCCTGCCCATCCCCGCCGCGGGAGGTTAGTATCGGGTGACTTCGCACACCTCAAGGTGGCGAAGTAAAACAGCCGATACTAGCGAGCGAAACCAGTACACGCGCCGCTTTATAAATAGAAGCGGCGGTACCGGGTAAGTATCGGCGCGAAAGGTTAACGCTTCGTTAACTTTTCGCGGCCGTTTCGGGGCTTATAAATCGCGGTAAACGCGATTCATGCGTGAAGGCCGCGAAAAACGGCCGCGAAAAGTTAACGAACCTTTAAATATGCCCCTAGTGTTAGGATACATTTTGTTCTATAGGGGTGTGATGCTGAGAGCCATGATTGCATCTAATTTTGTTAAAATGCTGATATATATGATATCTGTGTGATCTAAAATCTGCCACACAGACCATCAATCGCCTGTCATTTAAAGCTTTAAGGACACCACCCAAAATATGAATATAAACTGGACGGGGAGGTTATGATTGGTGGAGTGATAAATGGACGTGGACTAAGTTTTCAGATCCTCATATTAGCACAGATAAAGTACATTTCTGGTAAGTTTGTCTGTCACAGACAGTATAATATTAGAAAAATAAATATATTAGGGGGATGTTTGTTATTGTTGTATTCTTGGGGCAGGCAATGTGCTTTATTTTGAATGGTGTATATATTGTATTGTCATTTTTTTCGGTTTAAAAACAAATGTTATTTACTGTGATAAATCATCTCTACTCCATACTGTATAATAGCACATAGTGATTTAGTATAATCACTATGTCAGCACAGACTGTTACCTCCTTGGGGACATTGGAACTTATGCCAGTGTTCCCAGTTCTCTATCATTCCTAATGATGATCTTGTAATCATAAAAAAAAATAGAAGCCTAGTGCTCATCTCAAAAGATAACTTACCTTTTGGATCGCATTGTATTGCGACTTAAAAGCCTGCCCTTCTCTCTGGATGAATTAAAGCAATTAGTTCAATAAACTGGACAATTATTTTAAGCCCAGCAACACTTCAAGGTTTGCCTTATTCTGCTAACATTTACTTTTTACCTTAGTGAACTTTTTTACCTTCTTAGGAGACATATTTTTCAAACATTTTCTTATACCAGTACCTGCCTTTTATAGATGAAAGTCCCTGATAAAAGTCACAATACAAACAAACCAGCACAGTACACTCTCCCCCTACCGTTCCACTGTATCTCCCCCTCCCTGTATTATTATGTATATTGGAATCCCTGTTTAATGTATAAATAGTTAATTACAGTTACTATGAAAGAGAAAGAGGGACTGAACATTGTCTGTCAATAATAAACATGCATTCCTATATAAATGAATAATACAGGGAGGCGGAGACAGTGGGAGGGACAGTGGAATACAGAAAGTCACTCAGTAACATCACGGAGTGACTGTATATAGATTTTCACCACTGCACCTCCCCATTGAAAATGCCTAGTCTTGTGTATTATATAGTAGAAATGTAAACCCTACTGTAAATTCAGAAGATATTAGATGTTACTGAGGAGTTCTGTGATCAATAGAGGGCACAGAACTCCGAGGTGACATCGTGATCCGTATAATTTAAAGTAGGGGGTACATTATTTTTTTTAATGTAACCTTGTACATAAACACAGATACTACCCATGCCTTCACCTCTCCCCCCAACCAACACACAGATACTGCATGACTTACACATCTCACCCTCCCACACACACAGAAACTAGCCGTGACCCTCCCTCCAAACACACACATATTCAGGAAGTGTAGTGACCTTTTTGCCGCTCATTCTCACCCTCCTGGCACTGCACTGACTTCTGCTGTACTTGCGTGATCACCTCTCTTCTACTGCAGGAAGTCAGCAGCGGGAGATATGCGCAACTGCAAAGTAAACGTAAGTAGGGACATACTTCATAAAAACATTTCTTATTCAGTTCCATAATCAAAAGACATTCAAAGATCTTCATGCTGCGGGAAAGTGGTAAACGTCTGACGCGTTTCAGGCCAAAGGCCCTTAATCATAGGGTACATTATAAACATATTAATTGTTTGTTTTTTTTTTTTTACTTATCTAATGAAATCAAGATTTCTAAATTTGATTTATCTTTTTCCTTCATTTTGCATGTTTGCATAGTCCCTTTGGAGTTAGTGGTGGCCATGTTGTATGTGACTCATACATGCGGCATACCGTTTGATTCAGAACAATGTGGGAGATTGATATTTCGTGGGGAGTTTTTACTCGCATGTAGGTTGGGAAAGTTTTCTAACTTTTCTGAATCATCTTTAATTTTTAAACTCTTCCCCCTATAGTTTCTGGCATGTGCAGTGGGGTTCCCCTGTCTCTCCCCATCCCTCCTGCTGCTCCTCCATGCATGTATTGAAATTGGTAAAAATCAACATATTGTACTTGCACTTCCACATAATTTAGACCTTGATAGGTTAATTTTCCCCAATTTGAAACTAAACTTACTTACCTGTCTTTGTTCCATTGCCTCTTTCCATGGGAGCAGCAGAAGGGGCCGTCGTGGAGTTGAAAAAGCGTCATAAGGCCTGCAATGGAATGAGAAGGTGGTAGGAAATTTAATTCCAAATGGGGGAAATAGACCTAGTGAGTTCTAGGCTATGCACCGTTTCAATTGCAATAGTCTTTTTTTTGGGGGTGGGGTGGAGATGCTCTTTAATAGGGATTCCAGACATCCTGTTTTTTCCCAGGTTTGTCTGTTCTTGAATACTAAATCTGGGATCTGGCTGGATTTTCTATATCGAGGCTAAATGTCCAGATTTGGACTCCAGATGGGTAATTAACCCCTACGGAGTCAAGACCAAGCCCCACAGTCTGTGGGATTAAACTGTATCTCTACCCAAATGAAAGAAAATCATTTAATGTAGAGGACCCCCCACCCTAAATGCTAGCTGGAAACTTTAAAATGTCCCAAAACGTACTTACCCACTTTCGTTCCCTCAGCCACGGCCTCTTCGCTACTTCCAGCCAATCAATGATGCAGCTGCTGGCCTTCAGAGGGAGCCGAGGGACGAGGTCAGGTAAGCCAAACTTCCGTGCTGATTTAAGGTTTTCAAGCTAGAGTTGGGGGGGGGGGGGGCTTACATTGTATGAAGTTGGTTTGTTTTTTTAAAACCTGATACAGCACCAAGCGATTCGTGGGGGGGGAGGAGGGAGAGGAAGAGCTCCACTGCACATGCAGGAAGTATCAGGACACCAGATTATACATAGAGAGGACAACCATAAGTAGAGATGGACGTACTTTCTGAAGTTCAGTTCATTTTGAACTTCAATAAAAGTCTAAAAAAAGAACCCATTGAAGTCAAAGGGGAGACATTTGAAAAGTTTGGATTAAATACAATAAAATAGCAATAGTAAATTACTGTAAAGACTGTGGCACCTGGCAAATGGCCGGGGAACATGTACATCTCATCAAAAACACTACCTTTCCCCATAGTCTGGTTTTCGCATGCTACATTGGAGGGTTATGGCCAATTTGATGGTTTCCAAACGGTACATTCGATTGTTATCAAAACCGAATACTACATTCGAGGGTTACCGAATCGGACGCTACATTTGAGGGTTACCAAATTGAAGGATACATTTAAGGGTTACCGATTCGAGAATTCGATAATTACTAGTTCGTAGTCCGGTAAGTTCAGAAGAGTTTGAGTCGTCTAAACTATAAAGTTCGAGTCAAACTCCGAATCAGGCTTATTTAGAAAGAAATCAGCACAATCTCTGGGTTCCATTATATAGTATTTAAAACTAATTCCACATGTGTTGCTGCCTTCGTCTAGGTGATTGTAGTTGAACTAAACAGGAGATAATCTTTGTTGTATTCTGCCAGGATGTATAATCCTGACAAATACTTTTTGATGATTCCACCTGCAGTCTTCATCCACCTGCAGTCTTCATCCACCTGCAGTCTTCATCCACCTGCTGTCTTCATCCACCTGCTGTCTTCATCCACCTGCTGTCTTCATCCACCTGCTGTCTTCATCCACCTGCTGTCTTCATCCACCTGCTGTCTTCATCCACCTGCAGTCTTCATCCACCTGCAGTCTTCATCCACCTGCAGTCTTCATCCACCTGCAGTCTTCACATCCACTGCAGTCTTCATCCACCTGCAGTCTTCATCCACCTGCTGTCTTCATCCATGCTGTCTTCATCCACCTGCTGTCTTCATCCACTGCTGTCTTCACCCTGCTGTCTCATCCACCTGCTGTCTTCATCACTGCTGTCTTCATTCCACCTGCTTCTTCATCCACCTGCTGTCTTCATCCACCTGCTGTCTCATCCCACCCAGTTCATCCACCTGCAGTCTTCATCCACCTGCAGTCTTATTCCACCTGCAGTCTTCATCCACCTGCAGTCTCATCCACTGCGTCTTAATCACTGCTGTCTTCTCACCTGGTCTTCATCCACCGCAGTCTCATCCACTGCAGTCTTCATCCACCTGCAGTCTCATCCACCTGCAGTCTTCATCCACCTGCAGTCTTCATCCACCTGCAGTCTTCATCCACCTGCAGTCTTCATCCACCTGCAGTCTTCATCCACACTGCAGTCTTCATCCACCTGCAGTCTTCATCCACCTGCAGTCTTCATCCACTGCAGTCTCATCCACTGCAGCAGTAATCTAAAACATGCTTTTCATCCAGTTGGTCAGCTGCAATTTATAATGGAAACTACTGCATTTACCACATATGTTGGACAAGCCCTGACACTTGCATCTAAGCAAGCCTTGACACAGGGACGTAACTACCAGGGACCGGGGAGCAACCGCAGGGGTTGCAAGAGCCAAGGGGCCAGATCTTATTTTTCCTATGATAGATATAGGCCCTCAATGGAAAACCATTGTGGATGAAGCATAGATAGTTTATCATAGTTTTCTGGGGTCCCAGTGATTCGTAGTACTCCACTGCCCTGACCTTGCATCTAGGCAGGCCCTTACACTTACTGTACATCTAGGCAGGCCCTGACAATAATCAGGGCAGGCCCTGACACTTACATCTAGGCAAGCCCTGACACTTGCAACTAGGCAGGCCCTTACACTTACTGTACATCTAGGCAGGCCCTGACACTTGCAACTAGGCAGGCCCTTACACTTACTGTACATCTAGGCAGGCCCTGACACTTGCAACTAGGCAGGCCCTTACACTTACTGTACATCTAGGCAGGCCCTGACACTTACATCAGGGCAGGCCCTGACACTTACATCTAGGCAAGCCCTGACACTGAAACTAGGCAGGCCTTACGCTACTGTACATCTAGGCAGGCCCTGACACTTACATCTAGGCAGGCCCTGACACTTGCATCTAGGCAAGCCCTGACACTTGCAAGTAGGCAGGCCCTGACACTTACTGTACATCTAGGCAGGCCCTGACACTTGCAAACTAGGCCGGCCCTGACACTTGCAACTAGACAGGCCCTGACATTGCAACTAGGCAGGCCCTGACACTTGCAACAATAGACAGGCCCTGACATTTGCAACTAGGCAGGTCCTGACACTTACATCTAGGCAGGCCCTGAACATGCAACTAGGCAGGCCCTGACACTACATCTAGGCAGGCCCTGACAATTGCATCTAGGCAGGCCTGACACGCATTAGGCAGCCCTGACACTTGCATTAGGCAGGCCCTGACACTTGAACTAGGCAGGCCCTGACACTTATGTACATCTAGGCAGGCCCTGGACACTTACACTCAGTGCAGGCCCGACACTTGCATCTAGGCAGGCCCCTGACCATTGCATTAGACAGGCCCTGACACTGGACAAACTAGAAGGGTTTTAGTACATACTGTGATCACATGAATGACAAGCCTTCCAACCACGTCAAGGTACACATATCGGATGGAGTCCTAACGTCTACCTTTTCAATTTCTTTTACTTCAATTACGATTAGCAAACTTTTGCATTTCTCATTCTTACACACTGGATCCATTAACCGGCTCTCTCCCTTCCCCTCAGCCTTTGGCTTTTTAAAAATGAGGGAAGAGGCCATCCAGTGCTTTATATTAAAGGAGAGGACCTCCCATTAAAGGGGCGTGTTGGGGTGCTATTACCACATGGAGGCTTGACCAAGCCTCCATAAATACATACAATACAAGATTGTGGAAGCACTCCAATTAGGCTAATTTACAACTACATTTAGTGGAAGTGCTACTGATTGTTCAAAACATTTATACAAAATAGAAAAGATAATCAATGCACATTCCTAGGCCCCATACAATATCATATTATCTGCTCACTGGCATACTTTATAAACAAAGGGGTTTAGTATACATTACGTGATCACATGAATGAAAAGCCTTCCAACACGTCAGGAAACCCAGTCTGGAAGGTCCACGTCTAACCTTAATTTCTTTACTTCAATTACGATTAGCAAACTTTGCATTTCTCATTCTTACACACTGGATCCATTTAACAGGCTCTCTCCCTTCCCCCTCAGCCCTTTGGCTTTTTAAAATGAGGGAAGAGGCCATCCAGTGCTTTATTAAAGGCAGAGGACCTCCATTAAAGGGGCGCATTCATGTGATCACAGTAATGTATACTAAAACCCCTGTTGTATAAAGTATGCCAGTGAGCAGATAATATGATATTGTATGGGGCCTAGGAATGTGCATTGATTATCTTTTCTATGTTTGTATAAATGTTTGACCAGATCAGTAGCACTTCACTAAATGTAGTTGTAAATTAGCCAATTGGAGTGCTTCACAATTCTTGTATTGATGTATTTATTGGGAGGCTTGGTCAAGCCTCCATGTGGTAATAGCACCCCCCAACACGCCTTTAAGGGAGGTCCTCTGCCTTTAATATAAGCACTGGATGGCCTCTTCCCTCATTTTAAAAGCCAAAGGGCTGAGGGGAAGGGAGAGAGCCTGTTAAATGGATCCAGTGTGTAAGAATGAGAAATGCAAAAGTTTGCTAATCGTAATTGAAGTAAAAGAAATTGAAAAGGTTAGACGTTAGGACCTTCAGACTGGGGTTACCTTGACGTGGTTGGAAGGCTTTTCATTCATGTGATCACAGTAATGTATACTAACCCCTTTGTTTAAAGTATGCCAGTGAGCAGATAATATGATATTGTATGGGGCCTAGGAATGTGCATTGATTATCTTTTCTATGTTTGTATAAATGTTTGACCAGATCAGTAGCACTTCCACTAAATGTAGTTGTAAATTAGCTAATTGGAGTGCTTCCACATTCTTGTATTGTAGTATTATTGGGAGGCTTGGTCAAGCCTCCATGTGGTAATAGCACCCCCAACACGCCCCTTTAATGGGAGGTCCTCTGCCTTTAATATAAAGAACTGGATGGCCTCTTCCCTCATTTTTAAAAAGCCAAAGGGCTGGAGGGGGAAGGGAGAGAGGACTGTTAAATGGATGTGTGTAGAATGAGAAATGCAAAAGTTTGCTATCGTAATTGAAGTAAAAGAAATTGAAAAGGTTAGACGTTAGGACCTTCCAGAATGGGGTTACCTGACGTGGTTGGAAGCTTTCATTCATGTGATCACAGTAATGTATACTAAAACCCCTTTGTTTATAAAGTATGCCAGTGAGCGATAATATGATATTGTATGGGGCCTAGAATGTGCATTGATTATCTTTTCTATGTTTGTATAAATGTTTGACCAGATCACGTAGCACTTCCACTAAATGTAGTTGTAAATTAGGCTATGGAGTGCTTCCACAATTCTTGGATGGTATGTATTATTGGGAGGCTTTGTCAAGCCTCCATGTGGTAATAGCACCCCCCAACACGCCCTTTATGGGAGGTCCTCTGCCTTTAATTAAAGCACTGGATGGCCTCTTCCCTCATTTAAAAGCAAAGGGCTGAGGGGGAAGGGAGAGAGCCTGTTAATGGATCCAGTGTGTAAGAATGAGAAATGCAAAAGTTTGCTATCGTAATTGAAGTTAAAAGAAATTGAAAAGGTTAGGTTAGGACCTTCCAGACTGGGGTTACCTTGACGTGGTTGGAAGGCTTTTCATTCATGTGATCACAGTAATGTATACTAAAACCCTTTGTTTATAAAGTATGCCAGTAGTGAGCAGATAATATGATATTGTATGGGGCCTAGGAATGTGCATTGATTATCTTTCTATGTTTGATATAAATGTTTGACCAGATCAGTAGCACTTCCACTAAATGTAGTTGTAAATTAGCTAATTGGAGAGTGCTTCCACAATTCTTGTATTGATGTATTTATTGGAGGCTTGGTCAAGCCTCCATGGGTAATAGCACCACCAACACGCCCCTTTAAGGGAGGTCCTCTGCCTTTATATAAAGCACTGGATGGCCTTCCCTCATTTTAAAAAGAAAAGGGCTGAGGGGGAAGGGAGAGCAGAGAGCTGTTAAATGGATCCAGTGTGTAAGAATGAGAAATGCAAAAGTTTGCTAATCGTATTGAAGTAAAAGAAATTGAAAGGTGTTAGACGTTAGGACCTTCCAGACTGGGGTTACCTTGACGTGGTTGGAAGGCTTTTCATTCATGTGATCACAGTAATGTATTACTAAACCCCTTTGTTTATAAAGTATGCCAGTGAGCAGATAATATGATTTGTATGGGGCCTAGAATGTGCATTGATTATCTTTTCTATGTTTTTATACCTAGAGATGGCCAAACTTCTGAAAATCCGTTCTGCTCGAGGATTCGAGGATTTTGAAAAAAATCTGCCAGCAGACCATAAGTCATCAGAATTTTTTTTCCTGATTACTGCCTAAAAAATGGTTTAAATAGTCTAGTACGCAGGTTGACTTCCGTTACAAGTTATGCTACAATGCATCAACACCGCACTTCAGTAGCAACAAAATACTATAAGATGCGTTATCAATCCAACCCATGCCACCTTATCTTCATCTTCAACTCTTCTTCTCCGTCTCTCTCCCACTGAATCTCTCCAGACTTCCCCAAGACTTGCTCACTACTTCATTAATTCCATGAACACAGAATCGTAACCCTCACCATAAGCTCTCAGATCTTTTACACCACACCCCTTCTACTGCTCTGAATCTTTAGTCCATGACCAAGTCAGAGGTCTCATATCTGCTTCGGTCTTGTCCCCTCGATCCCCACGCCCTTTTTTCCAACTGAAGCAGTGAAATCAGGCAGTCCCCCCCATACTAACCCACATCAATGCCCCTTGTAATCTGGAATTTTCCCTTCCTACTTTAAACATACCCACATAAACCCATAATCAAGTAAAAGCTTCCCTTGATCCCTATTGTCTTGCTAACTGCCACCTATTTCTCTTTTACTGATAGCCTCTAAGCTACTGGAACATCTTGTCTCTCCCATATCGCTAATTACTTCATTCATAACTTACTGGACCCCTTGCAGTCAGGGTTTCGTCCTGCACACTCCACAGAGACAGCCCTGTGCAAAGTTGTTAATGACCTTCAGGCAGCCAAAGCCAATGGACACTTTTCTATTCCCATCCTTCTCGACACAGTAGATCATTATCTCCTAATGCAAATTATTGCCTCCTTGGGCATCCAGAATGAGCAATGTCCTGGCTACGATCCTACCTCTCGAACAGAACCTACTCTGTGTCATATGATAATAAAACATCCTCTCTGGTTCCTCTTAGTGTTGGGTTTCTACAGGTCTCTGTTCGTGGACCCCGTTTTCTCCCTCTATACTATTTCCCTGGAGAAGTCATCACATCAGATCATTTGGTTTTAACTACCTCTGTACGCCGATGATGCTACAATATATTTTCCACACCATGCTTAGTCAGACACTTATTCATATGCATTCGGCTGCCGTCGTGCTGTCTCCCATGGTAGCTGGGTCAACAATGCTTTAACTAAACCTGATTAAAACCGAATAATCATTTTCCACCTAAACCTGGTCCTTTCCCACCTTTTTCCATTTCTGTGGACAACACCCCATTTACCCTATTCGGACATGCTTGGGGTTATTATTGATTTCTCTCATTAACATTATCTAGTCCACCTTTTTTATGTGGCTAGTTGCATCATTTCTAAGCGACACGCTGTTTTTTTGTTTTTGCGTTTGCGCTTTGATTGCGTTTTCGTGCGTTTTCAAATAAATCATTGAAAACGGGATTCACGTCAAAAAAAATGCACGGTTTCGATACGATTGCGTTTGCGTTTCTGCTTTAATGCAATCCATGCGTTCATTCCTATACTTATTGAAGAAATCGCAAACGCAAATGCAAAAAATCGCACATGAAATCGCATTGCGATTGCAATTCTTCAATAAGTATAGGAAATCGCATGCGATTGCGATTGCGTTCATGTGTACCTAGCCCTACAATGTTCGTAAACCGTCGCTTTTTTCTTGTAACATTGTGAAAATCCATAGTATTCTTTCCCCTCCACTAATGCTATGCTTATCCATGCTCTCATCCTATCACACCTAGACTATGTAACCTTCTGCTTTCTGTTCTTCCTGCTACCATCTTTCTTCAATTCAGTCTATCTTTAACTCTGCCACATGCATTGTCTTGCTCTCTAACAATCGGCAAATTGACCTCTTCTGGTGCCCATCTACCTGGCTCCATTAAACAACGCATTATCTCTGCTACTCCTTCTATATTTCTTCTCGTGTCCCCATATGTCATTGCCCGTACTCTCGCTCATCACAGAACCATCGCTTATACAGACCCCCCACCACACTGCCTCCTCTCGCCTTAAACCTTTTTCTCTTTGGCTCCCGTCTCTGGAATTCTATTCCCCTCTCTCTATGTCAAGAAACCTCAATAAAACGTTTAAATCTAACCTCTCATCCTATCTCTCTGAGAAACATAGGACTGTTAACACTGCACTCCACCCTTTACTATGTATCTGTACTGTTTGTTTCCCACCTAAGTAGATCAAGCTCTACAGGTCAGGGACCTCGTTCCTATGTTACATGTTTCAAGCATTTGTATATTTCATGATGCTCTTACTTATTTATATTTTTATGTATATATTTTTTTCACCCTATATAACTTTTTGTATTCTATATTGTACAGAGCTGCGTCCCCAAGTGGCGCTATTAAATCAACATATACCTACCTATACTACATACAATAGCATGGAACTTACTGTAAATGGAAATTTCACATGCTCTGGCACTATGCTGAAAGGCCACTGATGTGGAGCTCCGCTATTGGAGGGGGTAGGTGATTGCCCCTTAGTCTATTTTGGATAGGTTATGGAGCGCTGAAGTCAAGGAACATGGATCCGAATGTTGAAGTGAAATTCATTAATCATTAAAAGTTTGGAAGTTCAAAATCTGAATAGTTCGGGTCCTTTCAAACTTAAGGCATCTATACCGAAAAATAGGTTATTTAATTGTCCATAACTGGAAACTTCTTCCCACCACCTCTATATATTTTTTTTGTTGATCTGCCCCCAATTTCTTTAGATATCCAATCTCAAACTCTATATTCAGCTGTCAATCAAGTTCCTTGCTCTTAAAAACATTATTAGTATAGTATAGTTATAGTATAGTATAGTATAGTATGGATTGGTATGGTATAGTATAGTATAGTATAGATTAGTATTTGGGGTGATAAAAGACATACATTTAGCAATATCCTCATTGCTAGATGGGCAATTTGGCGGCTTATAGCAGACACCAACAATGCATTACCCCTTTCCTGTTGCCTATTCCACCCATATGCCTCCACATAACATCCATATCGCCAGTTATCACTTCTTATAAATTGGCTTCAATTCTTTTAACATGAACATATACTCCTCCCCCTTTCCTTTTTCTCTGTCCTGCCTAAACAAGGCATATCTTTCTAAATTTACAGCCCAGTCGTAAGTTACTGTTCAACCACGTTCGGCTATATATTAAATCATACTTTCATTCAAGTCATCATTTCCAATTCACCCATTTTGTCAGCCAGGCTTCTCGCATTTGCAAACATACATTTTAGATTATGAAACTGTAATTTATTCATACACTTTAATTCACATGCCTCCTATCCCCTATGCTACCCACACCCCTTTCACCCGCCACTGGCCTATCTACACCCTGCTTTCCTCCTTGGCTATCTATCTCACATGAGATTGCTAATACCCTCTCCCCCAAACCCAGTTTAAAATCTCCTCCAACCCTCTAGCCATCTTCTCCCCTGAACCGCCATCAGTGAGGTGCAACCCATCCCTACTAAGAGCCTGTAGCTGCAGCAAAGTCTGTCCAGTCTCATATAACCAAACCCTTCTCCTTACACCACTCTCTTAGCCACGCATTAATGCTCCTAAGCTCCCGCTGTCTTCCTGGCTTAGCAGTGGCTGTGTAGTATTTCTGAAAACACTACCCTGGAGGTCCTTGCTTTTAACTTGGCTCCTAGCTCTCGTAAATCATGTTTAAGGAACTCCCCTCCTCCTCTAACTTCATTAGCACCATGTAAACAAGACCGCCGGGTCACACCCAGGCCCACCAATAATCTGTCTACACGATCCACCACATGCTGAACCCAGCAACAGGCAGGCAACACACAGTTCAGCATGTAGGGTCTTGGCAGCAGATTACCCTATCACCTTCCTTATAATGGAGTCCCTTACCACTACCACCTGCCTAGCATTCCTGATCCTTAGTTCCTCCTACCGTGTATCCGAGATGGCAGTCCCTGGGTGCTCAAGGGACTGGCCTGCTCCATACACACTAATTCCGAGGTGTCCTCCTCCACTTCATTACATAAGGCGGCAAATCTGGGGATGGGCAATCTGGGAAGAAGTAGCAATATAATTCAATTCACTTTATTCTGGCAAATTAAAGTACGGTATATTTATATATTTATATTAAATCCTTCACTAATCTTTAATTTGGCTTGAGAGAGACAGATCACCGTTCTTTCTATTTCTCATTCACTAGTTATTACATTATTATTCTTATCTTCTTATATTACTCTATATCAGCCCTATTTAAAGGGTAACTAAAGTCAAAAATGAAATCATTAAAAGTTACTTTAACAAATTGATGAAAATTGATACCCACAGAGACCACTGCGGAAAAAGGCAGCACAGACAGCTACACAGACACACAGAAGCTTTCACACAGATACAAAAAAACAAGACACCTTGACATCTAGAAGGCCTAAATTAAAATTATCAGATCTCCACTAAACTGACTTCAACACAAAATGTAGCCTGTCTAGCTGCCTTATACCCAGGGGGTTGGCACTGATAAAATAGCGCTATTGGTGAATTTGGGACATGGAAATTCTCAAAAATTCGAGAATCTTTAAAAAATTTTGAAAAATATTAAAATTTCAAATGTGAGTTCGAAAAACCGGAAAGTGTTATTACGGAAAATCCATGGGTTCTGCGGATTTGCGGATCTGGGAGATCTGATGCAAACCAGGTTTGGATACGCGATCTGCACAGAAATAGACTTACCGTATATACTCGAGTATAAGTCGATCTGAGTATAAGTCGAGGTACCTATTTTTTACCTGAAAAATTTGTAAAAACTGATTGACTCGAGTATAAGTCGAGGGTAGAAATAAATATCACCACTACTGCCTTCTCATTCTGTGTTGTTTTTAGGTTTTAGTTGCCCTTTTAATGGACAGCAGAATTCCCATACATGAATCCCATACAGTAATAGCCAAATCCAATACCATAACCTCCAATTCTTTGGCACTCCAGATGTTTGGAAAACACTCCCAGCATGCTTTCTTGCTGGGAGTTTCAGTTTCTAAACATGTGGAGTGGCAAGTTTCAGTAAACTTTTAATTAAGCTTACCATCATTTACAATTCTCCTGAACCCCATATAGTAAAGGGCCCTCTGAACCCCATATAGAAAAGCGAACTCTGATCCCCATATAGTAAGGATTCTCTGACCCAATAGTTTAAAAATGTCACCTGAGAGTTGTAGTTCAAGCTGTCATTTGCACTGTACTAGCAGCTGTTTTTTGCCCAAACTGGGAGAACCATCAGATTTACAGCATCCAGTGACAGTGCTGAGTGAGTCCAGCAGGCAGAATAAGGAAGCAGGAAGTGTAAAGGCAGATCAGCTCCTGTAACTTTCTATACAGGTTAACACAGCACCACCTACTGGTTACTATCTGTAATTGCAGAATTTGGATCTAATAGGACTTGACTCGAGTATAAGTCGGTTTTCAGGCTAATTTTAAGCCTGAAAAATTCGACTTATACTCAAGTATATACGGTACCCACCTACGTTCCCTCTGCCTCTTCCTCTACTGTTACTTCTGGAATGGAAGGCTAAGAGTCAGCCAATCACAGACATGTTGGGTGCAGTAAAGAGAGCCGAAGAAACAAGTCGGGTAAACCTGTTTCTGTTTTCTTAAAGGTATACACCCTAGCTTTTAGAGTTCCCTCCGGATCCCTCACATACCATCTGTATAGGTGGGTGATGTCACAGATTACAGTACTAGCAAAAAAACACAATTTATGCTGCTGTAACTTTGGATAGACTGAAGCTAGAAGCATGATCCTGGAGTAATTTTAAAGGTAGAAATATGCCCTTTCTAATAAAGGCCACTTGTATGGAGACAACTGTTTCCCTTTAACTCCAAACATTCATATCAAAGATTGGGGAAAAACACAGTAGAGATGTTTAGCAAATCACATATGCAATCTCCAAGGTTAAGAGTGTGTTTTCTTGGCAATATAAGCTGCATTGTATAGAAAGAATGTCCCTAGATGTAAGTGTCAGGGCTTGCCTAGTAGCAAGTGTCAGGCCTGCCTAGATGTAAGTATCAGTGGTTTCCTGTCAGTGCGCGCTGCCCGCGGACCTCGATGTGATCAGCCGCGCTCGCCTTCTCCCCCGGCATCCAACTGCACCCGTCTCCCTTCTCTCCAGAGAGAACAGAACTGTTGTCGGGGGCTAGACATTGACTCCGGCCCCTAGTCCATCCCTGACCTCGCGAGAAACTGACACTGTTCCTATTCTAGCTTGTTGAACTCTGACCTTTTCCTTGTGTGGATCCCTCTTGTCTAGTGCCTCCCTCTAGTCGCTCGGGGTCCTGCTCTCTCCAGCGACAGTGGCGAGTCACTCCTGTACCGACTCGTTTCAGTCGTTCATCGCACCCCCCGCACCTCCCGACTGGTGTCGAGCCGCGTATCTCTTCGTTAGCACTCCCGCTTGGCTCCGACACGGCCTCCCTGCTGCCTCCTTCACAGGCAATCGTTGTGCTCACGGAAGGCACCGTGTTGTCAGTGTCCTATCGCAACCCCCGTCCTTCACCCAGTGTGCGTCACGGTAACTGCGCGCTTTCATGTCTCTCTTGCGTCATCGTAGATGCTTTCATGTCCTGCTCGTTCGGGTCAGGGCGCTTGCCCTGTATTTTTTTGTGGCATGGTCAGTGCCGCCTTAGATGTAAGTGTTCATGGCGCAACACGCTGGGGTAGTGATGTATGTAAGCTGGGCGGTGAACCTAGTTGCTATTACACGCCCTCTTTAGGGCGTGCCTAGATGTAAGGTCCCAGTGTGCACGCAGACGTACATTCTGCACACACAATTATGTCGGGGCCCTCCAGCCCCTGTGAAGTAACCAGTTGCAAGTGCAAGGGCCTGCCTAGATGTTGTAAGTGTCAGGGCCTGCATAGTCTGCCATTGGAGCGAGTGTCAGTGAGCCTAGATGTAAGTGTCAGGGCCTGCCCTAGATTGAAGTGTCAGGGGCCACTGCAGATGCACGTGTCAGGGCCTGCCTGGTTGCAAGTGTCAGGGCCTGCTAGATGTAAGTGTCAGGGCCTGCCCTAGTTGAGGGTCCAATGCTGCATAGATGTAAGTGTCAGGGCCCTGCCTAGATGTAAGTGTCAGGGCCCTGCCTTAGTTGCAAGGTCAGGGCCCTCGCCTGTCTAGATATGTAAGTGTCAGGGCCTGCCTAGTGCAAGGTCGGAGCCTGTCTAGATGCAAGTGTCAGGCCTGCCAGTGCAAGTGTCGGGCCTGCCACTGATTTAAGGTCAGGCCTGCCTAGATGGTACAGTAAGTGTCAGGGCCTGCCTAGTGCAAGTTGTCAGGGCTGCCTAGATGAAGTGTCAGGGCCTGCCTAGATGCAAGTGTCAGGGCGAACCTGCCTAGATGCAATTGTAAGGGACACTTAATGCCTAGATGTAAGTGTCAGAGGCTGCCTAGTTGCATGTGTCGGGCCTGCCTAGATGTAAGGTCATGACCTGCCTAGATGCAAATGTCAGGGCCTGGTCTAAGAGTTGCAAGTGTCAGGGCCGGCCTAGTTGCCACATGTCAGGACGGTCTAGTTGCAAAGTGCATGGCCGGCATCTAGTTGCAAGTGTCAGGGCCTGCCTAGATGTACAGTAAGTGTCAGGGCCTGAGCCACTGCAAGTGTCAGGGCTTGCCTAGATTGCAAGGGTGTCAGGGCGATGGCCTAGATGTAAGGTCAGGCCGGCCTAGATGTACATAAGCGTAAGGGTCCTGCCTAGTTTCAAGTGTCAGGGATTGCCCTAGATGTAAGTGTCAGGGCCTGCCCTGAGGTAGAGGTCAGGGCCTGCCTAGAGGACAGTAAGTGTAAGGGCCTGCCTAGTGCAAGTGTCAAGGGCCTGCCTAGATGTACAGTAAGTGTAAGGGCATGCCTAGTTGCGAGTGTCGGGCTCTGCATAGATGTACAGTAAGTGTAAGGGGGCCGGGCTAGTTGCAAGTGTCGGCTTGCATAAGAGTAAGTGTCAGGGCCTGCCCTGATGTAAGTGTCAGGGCCTGCCTAGATGTACAGTAAGTGTAAGGGCCTGCCTAGATGCAAGTGTCAGGGCAGTGGAGTAACTACGAATCACTGGGACCCCAGAAAACTATGATAAACTATCTATGCTTCATCCACAATGGTTTTCCATTAGGAGGCTATATCTATCATAGGAAAAATAAGATCTGGCCCCTTGGCTCTTGGCAACCCCTGCGGTTGCTCCCCGTTCCCCTGGTAGTTACGTCCCTGTGTCAAGGCTTGCTTAGATGCAAGTGTCAGGGCTTGTCCAACATATGTGGTAAATGCAGTAGTTTCCATTATTAAAATTGCAGCTGACCAACTGGATGAAAAGCATGTTTTAGATTACTGCTGCAGGTGGATGAAGACTGCAGGTGGATGAAGACTGCAGGTGGATGACCCCATGGTACGATCTGGTGCCACCCTCACATCGTCCACGATTCCACCTCCTCAATACGAGGGCACGCGCTAGCATCACTAGCAGCAGCAGCGATCTGGAACCTCACCCCTGCATTAGTTCCCTGCTGCTCTGACGACTGCTGCGTGGACCTCGTCAGCCTCCTGTCCCGCCGTGCACTGAGCATTCCTCCGCCTCGGCGACAGGGCAAAGATTGTGCATCAGTGCAGCAGCTCCTCCTCAAGCACACAGCCCCACCATAGTGTGCGAAAACATATCCTGAGACTCCTCCTCCTGATCCCCGAAGGTACGGGCCAGTGTGGCAACGAACTCCCTGATAGAGCGGATCATGTTCCCCGCATGCCCACAGTAGGAGCCGCAGGTGAGAATGAGTAAGGCATAACAAAACATACTCTACAGTAGCAGCTCGGCTGCTCTGTGCCTGTGAGGAGGTGGTGAGGAGGGCTGGGTAATCCACCTCTACTATACCCGCCTTCCTTGATAGAAGGGAATAAGCCCTAGCCCGTCTACCCTAAAAATATCGGGCCACGGTAACCCGCTGCCCTTGCGAAGAGGCCGGTATCTTCTGGCCAGAGCCTTCAGTAGGCTCTCCTCCCCCTGGCCTCTCCCTCTCCCTCCACGTGCAGAAGCACCCCCTGCTCCTGGTCTCCCTCTTGCCCTGCCAGGCATTTTCCCCCTCTCCCAACTTATCCACACACAACTTAATAATTATATATATAGATATATATATCTACACACACACAATCAGCACACACACACACAAACGCCAAAGACAAAGCAACAACACAACACATAAGCAAACAAAATAACACACGCGTTTTTTTTTTTTTTTTTTTTGTAACACTAAAAGCACAATCGGACACAGACACAACTGACAGAGCAAACACAGAATCAGAACAGCAAAGCTGCTGATTGCATAGCTAAAGGCAGCACTGTCAGCTCCACAAAACACACAGACACTGACACTATGTGTCAGATACGTGGAACAAGCACACAAAAAAACATGACCCCTAGAAGACCGTCTAAAAGGTCTAACACAAATTTGTCCAAAGGACTTATAGGGGGTTAGTAGTCCTTAAAAGGACTGCTGGGCTCACAAAGTTAGTCCCTTACAAAGGACTGTTGGGTCTCCAAGAGGTGTGAATACAGGTTGGGTAACACAGTGCAAACACCACACTGAATCCACACACAGAAGCTCAAAAATCTCAAAGCGTCAAGAAATCTCTCTCCAACTCCTACACGGTCCGGGTCTCCACTAAACACCTCCACACACTGACAAAAATGTGCCTGTGAAGCAGCCTTTTAAATACCAGGGAGGGGCTGGCACTAATCCTGTTAGCTGCCATTGGCTAATTCGGGTCATGTGGCTTGCTCCGTCTTGAAATAACCCAACATTCGAATTTACAAGAATGTCTCGTTTTTTTTCTTCCGAAAACCTCGTAATTACGAGAATCCCTCGTAATTACGAGGATCTTCGCGTTTTCCTCGGGACACCCGGAAGATCGCGATTACTCGTAATTACGTGGAGATACTCTAATTTTCGAAAATTGTTGTAAACAACAAAAAATCCGCGGTTCGGAAGTTCGTGAAGCGGAAATCCGGAAAATCGAATATCCGCCGTTCGCAGGACGTGATAAATCCGCGGCGGATCCAGTTCGCGGTCCCCGAACTGGCCATCTCTTATACTGTAGGTCTTTTTGTTTTTTTTTTTTGGCTTTCCCCTCTGGATCAACTGTTTAGGTAATGGTAAAAAAATGGAAGCGCTCAGAGAGGGCAACTAATTATAAGGGAATGGAGGGCTTAACTATTCTGGCAGATTAGACAAGTTAGGGCTGTTTCATCATTGAGAAGCGAACGTTTGTGAGTGGGGATAGACCTTATACAAATATATTTAACTGGCTATACAATGAACTCTCTGGTGCCATTTGTTTACCAATAGCCATATCAGAGGAGCGTCCTTTAATGTTGGAAGAAAAGAAGTTTCTCTCAGTTATGAAAGTTTCCTTTACGTGAAACGGTGAAACTGTGGAATCTTCCAGCAGATGTGGTATGGCAGTTCATTTAAAAGTTAATTAGAAAAATCTAACACTAAAAAATATTGAGAATTACTGGTATTAATACATTACTGTAGATCTGGTTGATTCAGAATATTTTCCAATTGCCGTTTGGAGCCTGTAGTACTCCCCCCCCCCCCTTTTTTTGATCTGTTTTTTGCCTGCCCTCTGATCAACTGTTAGGAAGGGTTTAAAAAAAAAAGTGAATAGTTGGACTTGATGGACTTATGTCTTTAGAAACCTCAATTACTATGTTACTATGTAATAAGTTACATTACAATAATAAAACATGAGCTGCAATATTCTAACCTCTAAAAATTATATAGTTCGCCTTGAAATTGATATTTTTTGTTGAAGTCCCTCCTCTTCTCAAGCTCTCTGTCTTCTTGGTAAGCCCATGTTGTTCCGCCCTATAGACTTGACTGATTAAGGTAATCAGTCGCGCTGAGTATACAAGTTTACCATGAGTGAATCATTAGTCTCACTAAAACTTACACGATTCTTCAATCTTCAATCTGAATTGGTTGTTTTAAAGGTGTATTGCATTTGGTCAGCACGCATGTTTAGGAGATTCTTAGACATTCTAGCACCTATTTTCAAATATCAGAACAATTTGGTAAAAACCTGTTATATATACTTGTTAGGAATATTTATATATAGTTAACTGAATTCATTAATTATCATTGAGAGACTTTGATGTTTGTTTCTTTTTCTTCTGATAACCTGCTTGCAACATGTAAACCCTTTTCTAACACACACCTTTCCACAATTGCCCTCTTAATCAGAGAATGCTTGGCATTGTGTCAACTGTAGTAATATTGGGTCAGCCTTCAAAGCATGTTTTGCCAGTGACGCCCAGAGAGAAACATATTGTGATTACTTAGTCAAAAAATACAAAAAAAAAAGTAATTACCATTATTTATTTTACATACTGAAAGCCAATGCTGAGCTGTTGATTCTGAATACAAAGAGTGACTACTAACACAGAAACCACTTGTATGAGACCCAACAACTCTGATAACCAGCATTTGAGCTTTGCTCAATTTACACGCTTAATCGAACGATATCCGGCAAGCTCAGCTGCTGACCAAAGTGTGCTTCCCTTAAGCACCACTTGCATGGTATAGTGTCCCCTCACAAACAAGCCCTATATGATTGGTCCAAGTTTCAATAACCAGATTGTTTTCAAACGCAGTACCAGTGTTACGGGGGTGGTGATACCCATAATATAAAATAGCAATGTGTCCTCATGGAAGCCTTAGTTTTTTAATAATCAGTAGCCCAACTCGCAGCACATGCATTGTATTTGTTATAACTCACAAGTTAATGGTTTACTGCTTGTATATCCGGACTGGGCATGCTAATAGTACATCCTTCCAGTTGTTCTGAGAATTCTTAGTTATGGGACAAAATTAAATATTTGTTGAGCATACATGCAATAAATAGGTGGATTTTAAACCGGGTGGTAAAATGTCTTGGTAAAAGAATTGAATTATTGGTGTATTTTTCCACCAACGGTCGGCAGACGGACAATGATGGTGGGAGTTCTAATTTGAAAGCATTAAGTGGTTAAATGACACAGTTTTGTAATCAAATGCTGCAACTAGTAAATTATATATATTAGATATTCTATTTTATTTTTATCTTATACAGTAATAACTAATAATCAGGTTCTCCTAAGGACGATAGAACATCGAATAATCCAACTAAAGTACACAGATAGTAAATCAGCATTCCAAGCATTCTCTGCTTTTTGTTATGTTGCGTAAGTGAATGTACAAGAGTTGTAGTTTCACAACGCCTGATATACACGAAGCATACTGACCAAGGAAAATCAATGTTCTAAATGTTTCCAGACTCTGCAAGCCCGAAAGTAAGGTGGATAGGTCATTAAACATGATTGGAGATTTTTTTGCAAAGAATATAATTCTTCAGTTGCCTCTATTCACAGGTGGCACTAGCACATACACATTAAAAATATCTCTAAAACCTGCAAAATATTTAATCATGAAAAGCTTCCATGTGCATTGCTTCAACTTGTGTCAGCCTTTCACTTCTCCATTTAAAGTTAAAATCCTTTTATGTACTTTTTTTAAATGGAATTAGGAAAATAATTACACTAGCTGCTATAGTTTTTTATATGGTTGATTATACTATACTTGTGATTGTTAAAGTTCAATCTTTTCTTTCCTTCTTAAAAAAGGGTTAAATAATTTTCTCTACTAAGAGCATTACAATATATCTACAGTGCCCTGCCTACCTATACCATTGTTTTTATCACTGGTGATTTTTTTTTGGGGGGGGTGGGTCGGGGTGGGGCTAGGCGGGGGGGGTGGGCGGAGAGGGAATGGGGCGGGGGGGGGGGGGGGGGGGGGTGGGGGGGGTGGCAAAAAACCATCAACCCTGGTTACATCAGATTAAAAAAAAAAAAAACAATTAAAAAAAAAGACTCTTTTTATTTAAGCTCTGTGGAGGGCTTTTTTTCTACTTTAAGCCTCCCTCCCCTTCAGATATATAGCTGACTGGTATCATTGTAATCCCAAACTAAATCCCACAACAACCCCATTGAACTGTTCTTGCACTGATAAGGATATCACAATGTCCAATTTTTGTCTGGGCGTCAAAAGACTCAAGTGCGCGGTGATTTGCTCTGTCATCAGACGGATATGGGATTGAGAAGCTCCTAGATGTGATCAGAACATGTGATCTACGCCAAAATATTTAACCAGTTGACATGTCTACAGGACAATTATGGTATTAAGTCTTAAACTTTGTACCCACTTCTACTAACGGGGACGAGTTAATGTTTTTACAATATTTTGCGCATGACTATGGCTCATGCTTAATTAGTGCAGTCCGCCATTAAGTATCGCGCTGAGATGAACTTATGCACCAAACGCAACACTATTCCCTCACCTCCCAACAGCTAATTTTGTACTTGTTTTGTTCTCATTTGTGGCAGGACAGTCCCCTCAGTTTTCCCAATTGAACTCCTGAACAACTTTGTATGGTAGCTGACGTGTCAACTTGATGGCCATTTGCGGATTGTACGGCCGGATGGATGGATGGATTATGGATAGAATAGATAGCTTTGTTTGCCAATTTACTTTTTGGGGGGAAATACATTTTGTCGAAATCTGAATAATGAATCTGATAAACGATTTAGGTATAGCACATTGTTTACTATAATTGACTTGGCAAGATAGATCTAATTGTATATGCATTTACTACATATAGTATGTATAGGAAGGATGTCTGAACATTGCATTATCTTTTTATCATACAGTCTAGTTTCCAAATAAAAAAAACTTCGTGCATTATCTGACACTTTGCAACCACATTTGTATTTTATGACATGGTTGCAAATTGCAAATAAAGGGATAAAGATTCACGAACTGGAGTATTATTCTGACAGCATTTCTGGTGAACCTTCCCCCTGAAGTTCCCAAACTCTGATTCAAACTCATATTGAATGGAATTTTTTCTCGCCAACATTTCAAGATTCATATCAAGTTTCATTTAGAAGGATTTTTTGTCGATTTTTTTAATTTTTCTAATTATATTCCAAATTTTCTCAATACAAAATTGAGTTTTCAAATTTTAGAAAAATCTGTGGATCCTCATATTTTTAAAAACAGACAGTTTTATAAATCGAAAACTCCGGATTCTGGCACTATAAGGAGTATTTTTAGTGGTACAAACCGGCATCTGCATTTTACCATATATATGTACTGATGACTGTTAGTGACATTTTACGCGATTACAAGATAAGTCTGATGGGTATCTTTAAGCTACGAATAAAATAAATACCAGACGTGGATAGGTCACTGTAAAGCATAGTAAACCACTTGGTCAAGAATGACAAAAGGGGCCTTTCGGGCCATGACTTGGCCAGGGCACAACACCCCCTGACAACTTTCTGGGATTGGCTTGTTGGCGTCCCGGGACAGCTATGGTACAGACCTTTTAGGGTCCCCAAAATTGGGTATAATAACATGGGGGGACCTGTAATATGGTAAGTGATAGAATCCCTAAAACATTCGTCTGATCTTAGATATCAGTTAAATGGCATCATAGAGAGCTATACCGCGTTAGAAACATTGTGCGCACATAAATATTCATTCAGATCCCAAAGAAGGTGCTCCAAAGCTACAAGTCTGCATCATGGGTGCAACACTATGTCTTCTCACTAGTTAACTTTTTTTATAGATATTTATATATTTTTAGGCATTTGACATTCTTTTCTGTTGTTGTCAATTTTTTTAAGTGACTGTAATATGGTATTTATTTAGACTATGTATTAAAATCAGAAGTCATTGGTCTGTCTATTTGGGCTATTTTTTTCATATTCTAGAAAACTAAACCCTAAAACACCACTACCCTCAATGTCAAAGGTATCCCTATGTGCTGCTGAGCTGGCTTTTAAAGCGACGGCATTGACCATATGCATCAGCCTGTTGTTAGGTGTGAGACATTTGCATTCCCCTATTATCTCGTAAGCTGGTTTTGCATTTAAAAAGCATTGTGGATGCATTTAAACAAGACAGATCAATTAATGAAAAAAAATTGCTAGAATAACAACACAATAACGAAATGGGACGGGTCTTAGGTTTGTTGTAGTCTATAGTCCAGCATGAATTGGGATATATGAGAGGAATTAACCTATTTTAATACACACGCAGTAACCACAATTTGAGGGGGAATGGGTTTAATAAAAATACAATATATTTGTCGTCTTGGCAAAGAAAGTAGAAGAAATGCTTGACTTTTTTCTAAGTATTAGGTACATTCCAAGAAACACATTAACATCGGTATGCAGGAACAATCTTTATGGCTTCAAGCTTGTAATGAGCCAGCTCCCCTTGCTAATTTAGATGCGCGATATGCTATATTTTATGATGCAATGTATTTTTTGCTTGGTAAAGCCAAGGTTCTGCAACTATTTGCTGCCTTATCAGAACACAGTTTACTATGCTTGAGGCGATCCCAGTCTGTTTGAGGTGAAGAAACACTTTCCATTAGTACTTATCGACTACAATTATAATTTAAAAATTTCTCAATAGCACTGGTTCGTGTTGGTGCCTTTCTTAATGGCCGGACTTTAAATGATAACGTAAGCTTTAATAAAGATGTATATGGGACTTAAGATTGTTTTTTGGGGGGTTTGATCTTTCCTCGGATCCTTACCACCTGGTTTAAAAGTGGTCGGGAGGGGGCATTCTCTTTAAAGAGATTTTATTATTGCACTTTGGCTTCTGTGTATCTTATAAATCAAATCTTTATGGTTAAAGCTCTAAAAAATCTATCTATCTGGAACTGGGGCAATAAAATGTACAATTGTTTCTGACACAAGGTTCTGGGGGGGGATGAAAAAACTGATTGGCTTCTCCCATGGTACAATACTAAACTGTAACATTAAAAGGCCTGTCATGGACGTAGTGAACAAGAATAGGTGACTGGTGCATTTCCCATTCTGCACCAGGAGAACCTAAGTCTTGCACAACCCAGAGAATGCACATGTGCAACAAAAGAATGACAACCGGTGATATGACATCATCCCTCAGGCGATGTGGCGGCCATCGTGGGATCCCCGAACACAGCGTGAACCGCGGGCCATGAGGAGCAGGTAGCCCATCTACCTAACACGTAATTCTCCCACTTATCTATCTGAATTCAAGCTATTCATGAACTTGCCATTACCCAGACATCGCTGGAAGACAGTTCACAGTTTCATCAACCGTTCCCACCTGTAAGAAACCTTTCTACCTGAGATATCTTCCTTTTCTTCCAACCTCAAAGGACATTTCCACCCTTCTAATAACTTTTGACATAATTTTCTTCCTTTCTCCCATACAGAAAGTGGCCCCCCGATAGTTCTTACCTTCCTCTTTCCTCGCCGCACTGCCAGGCCCTCTGCTTGTGCTAAATGAGCCAGGGGGCCGGACCGGCAAGTTGCGGTTCTATGGGGGCACTTTTCTGTCTATACAAAATTAGCGGTTGGGGCTGGGGGAGCGCATGAGGAACATTATTGTCAAAAGTTTGTCTTGATTCTAGGGGGAGGGGAACCAAATAGGGAGGGAGATGGTGGGAGAGGGAGGGGGGGAGGCCTGCAGTAATACGCATGCCAAAATCTCCCCGTAGAGAGGCAGGAGGCAGAGTCCCATATGGACACTGCCATCCTCACATGGTGCCCATTTTTTTGGACTTTGGGGGGGAATTACAGGAGAACCATATGGAGCTAGTGATTTTAGGTAAGGATTAAACTACACTACAACACTTGGGGACAGTAGTCGTGGATTATAGTTTTGGGGTTGGACATGCCCTTTAATAAAGAATGTCCACGAGTCCTCTGATATGACCGATTAATGAAAAGGCTCCAGAGGAGTTCATTGTATGGCCTATTAAATCTTTGGAGAAAGTGATTATATACCCAATGTTGCTTCCTTCCAATGTAAACACCCTAACCTTGTTTTAATCTGCCTGCTAGTCCAGTCCCTCCATTCCCTTGTTGTTTAAGTTGCCCTTCTCTTTATTCCATTTCTAAGGATGTCTCTTTTGAATGGGATTCCAAAAAACTGCACTGCGGTATTTTAAATGAGGCTACTCCCCCCATCTTTAGACCAGACAATATCTTGCTTAGCTCAGCCCGTGGCTGTCTGACATTGTTGCCTACAAGCAGTCCTCACAGTTATCTACTAGAAACCACTCCAATTTTTTTTTCTATTAGAGATTCACTCCGCATGGTTTTATTAATGGGGTAGTGGCACCTTACCACTCTGTCCGATCCTCCTCTTAACATATGCTTGCCAATGTCAAGCAGTTGGAGTCCCTAAATGAGGAAGGAGGCAGAGAGCATCATCTGCAATTTTTCTTTTTGTACTCTTTTTTGATTTTAGATGATGTTATGTACAGAATATGGTTTGTATTCCCTATCAAAGAGTACATCAATGCCAAATGATTTCTTTATTATAATTTATTTTTTATACATTGTAAAAATATAAATACATTATTTTGTTATTGATTAGGAGACAATGAACATATCCCTTACCTTTTGGTTCCTTTTTTTTCCATTTATATAGATTTCCCATGCTGATGTTTATTGCCGCTTTGGTTCACCCAGGAGTGATTGTTTACCAGAAAAGTTTGTACACAATTAAAATGCGACCCATTAAATACATTTTGGATGTGAATTAGTCATATCGCTCTACTTTTAATCAAAATAGGTACTTTTTTTCAAGTAATGGTGCAGCTGTTAAGGGAAAAACTGTATATCTTCTAGCAATAGCATAGACAGATTGAGAGGTTAATTAAACCTTCATTTCATGCCACAGACTTTACAACCCTAATATTTTTGATTATAACACGACCTCTGAGTGGCCCCCAAAACATACATGCAAAATTGGTTTTGGACACTGGAAGTCCTGCCAATATATGAATCTATAATTCTTCAAAGCTCATTTTCTGTGATGAACTGAAACGTCTGTATTTCTGCATAATCTAATGCAAGGGTTGAATTATTTCATAGCTATGGGTGTGGAGGTTGGGTAATATAGATGGTGTTTATTTAGACGGCTTAACTGTTTTAAATACAGAGAGATCTAAATATTTTCCTTTAATGCGTTTGTATAAGCAAAACCTCCCCATGTTGGCATTCAGATATTTCTTATCAAGTTTTTTCTTAAAAAGGGGTTACTCGTTTTTACGGGGTTGGTCTGTTTTAAAGGGTTGGTCTGTTCAAGTGAATGCATTGAGAAACAAAAGCATTTATTAAACTGTGTTTTTTACATTGGTGAACTTTACTAAACCAGCACTATTTTTATTTCTGGGGTGTGCATGTAAATACTTTTTGTTTGTACTGTCTTACTATTGGAATCAGTGGTGGGATTGTTTTAGTACCTTTAAGGCACTGACAGGAGATTCAATACATTTCTTATGTTTAAAATGGTGCTAATTTTGCCAAATCATCCGATCTATTTACCATTTGAAAGCTAAAATCTATTGGTTGGGGCAAATTAGTACCATTTTTATGATCAGAACTTTATTGAAAAACCCTAGTGGTTTCTAAAAACAAGCAAACTGTTTTTCAACTGCATTGCTACTGTAGGGTGGGCTGGGTCAGATATAAACATAAATACATTTTTAAAATTTTCCTCTCTGATTGATGGGGGTGTAGCTTAATTGGGTTTAGAATTATCCGACACTGTAGTGTCCTTTGGTTTATGAACTACACATATAATCTACTTTGCCACCTAGTGGTTTGACATAATACTTGAAGACAACTATCCTTGTGAACACACACATGGTCCAGCAGAGAGTTTAATAGGCATACAATAAAAACCCCACTTTTGTGTTTCACAGTCACACGCGTTATAACATCAGAAAAAAGGTCATGGGGAATCGCGACCATAAATCCTGCCTCCCTCTCTATCAGCGACCACGAAAATTAAAATGTGCTATTTGATTGGTCAGGAAGCAATGCGACCTCTGTCACACTTTATCTACACATTTAAGAGTGTGATTTAACGTTCTGGCCCTAGAGCTTCCGGAGTTCGTGGCTGTAACCAGGTAGATGTTAAAGTAGAATTCTCTACATTCTTGTATTAAAAAAAAGGGCAGAGGGGAGGATGGGGAACTTTGCACAACATACATATAACATTAAACTGGTTTCCCTTTTTTATGAGTATAATTGTCCTTAAGCACTTTATAAAGATTTATAAAGAGGCAAACAGGGAGATACAATATAAGGAGTCACGCTACTTACCGCATGATCTTGTGGATACAATACCACCTATGCGTTACTACTCATGATATTACCACATCTGAGCGTGTCCTTGGAAAGTATGACTGAGCCTGCAAACAAAAGAAAACGAAAGCTATTTGCACAAAAGAAGGAGCAATTCTGACTTTTTTATTGCACAGAAAATTTGCGCTATTTCCTCCAAAAAGATTTGAAGGAGTGTCAGCCCCCGACAAACTGAGTGTTTGACCTAATGTTACCCCCACCACCCACCTCCATGATTGCATCGGGTATTTTGGGTTTTAAGCTGTTTAAAACAGGAAAAACAATGCATATTGAATTTCCCTGAATGTTTCTCTACATAATTGTTTTACACAGACAAGCCACACTGTATAATATTTTTACTTCCTCACAGTATTTAATATCAATGTTGTTATATTCACTTTAGAGAGACCCTGACACAATGATGTCAAATATTGTGGTTCACTGGATTTTTTTTCCAAATCACTGATGCTTGGTTCAAAATACTTTTTTTTTTTAATGACAACTATGGACACTGAGATGAATAATCGGACCACAGATTGTAATTTTTCCACGTATGTTTTTAATTAGTTGGCCACAATCACCTCCTGGGATGAGGCGAGTCGACTTTTTTCTCACCATGGCTCTATTTAAAGGAGAAGGTTTTGTTTGGGGTTTTCCACCTGATGAAAGGCCAAGATATCCCCCTGAAATGTGGTATGTATGTGATTTACAATAATGGAAATTCCTGTATTGTAGTAGTGCAACTTTAATCTATTTCCCCATGAGATTCCCGGGTAAGGGAGATCCTGTGAGTGAGCCCACACTGCTGAGGGTATGGGTGGTAAATGTTTTAGCTATACCAGTATACTTGATGTACTGTATAACAGTTCCAGCCTTTCCGTATTTATTAAGGTCACACTTTGAGATGTTTGCTGGACCTTATAATATTTATTAGGTTTTTCCACCATTTCCTCATAATTAAACGGTTTGTATCCATTTTGCTATTTCTTGAATATATAAAGCCTGACGCTTGTCCTGTTTTATTATGTCTATTTTTCTTATTTGTTGTATATTCTAGCTGGCATGTGCAATAAAATTATACATGGATAATGATTTTTATACCTTTGTAAGGTCCTGTATATTTGGGGTGTTAAATGGTGGAACCCCTTGTAATCTTTTCTTTGATATTCTCCCATTATATACTTCCTACTTTAATACAACTTATATGAGTAGAGATGAAGGAACTGTAAAGTCCGGTGTGACAAGCTTCCCATGGAACTATTTGTTTAAATAGAAATTCGAACCCAAATAAATTGGAACTTTTTGCACTAAGGTCCTGAGTTTTCGATTTCCCACCCTTGTACACATCTGCAAGGATTTCGTCTGTTCTCCCCGTGCTTGCGTGCGTTTCCTCCGGGCACTCCGGTTTCCCCACAATCATAGGTTGTATATTAAATAAAGTGATTGATTGTAATCTTCTTTCGGGCAGGTTCTGATGTGAATGTAAATACCTGTGTATTGTAAAGCCGCTAACGGAAGATGTTGGCGCTAGTATAAATCCACAATATACAATAATATAACATTCAGTTTTCAATTTCTCCTCTAATTTTTCGAAAATCTCTATTTTTCAATGAAAATTTCCAGTTTGCAAAATCTTTAAACAAAAATCCATTGGATCTGTTAGATTTTTTCAAAACACGCAGTTCCGAATTGCAAACCTGGTTTGTTTTTGAGCATGGGGACACATCCTACATAGAAAATCCTGGAGATTTGTTCGGGCACAAAATGTTCAGAGAGTAAGAAAACGATGCCCGAAAAGGTTAAATTCTGTTGTTCCCTCCTTAATATATTTTCTCCTGTCCCTATTGGTGTTTCTTAGTCATCTATGCTCCCATACCAAACAAAACAAATCTACTGGCCATACTCTTACCATACTGCCACTACTGCTCCTCACACATAAAACTTTTCCTGTTTCTACGTCATCATAGTTATTCATCTAATATTGATTTAATGTCTCTCTATCTATTGAATATTATATTGATTATTTATGCCTCTCACTTCAGCACTTTCTATTACTCATATCTGTACATTACCCAGGTCCAAAATGATTAAATCTCTGGGGCATTTTTAGCATTTAAGGACAGTTCAGTGGAAATGATCATATTTGTTAAAATTGTTAAGTTTTGTATGACTTCTTATTTATTCTACTATTCTCCATCCCATTTGAAAATCAGTTATTTTTATAACACCCTTTTGGCTGTTCCCTGTCTTCATGAGTCATTATTTCGGATGCGTTATTTCTACACACAGACAAATGCTGAATTGGGCAATTAGGTACCTTGGGATAGAAAAATACTGCTGTTTTTTCTTGAAAAGCAGATGTTATTTACACTGACTTCCCCATTTTAAGCTGTTTTATTATATATGTCAAGACATTGTGTAGCTTTGTTAGCGTAAAACTTAACCTTCACTGCATTGTTGTGCTGTTTACATGTTTCACCCATGCCATTTTATATTGGGTAGCACTGATTTAGAGATTTTAGGGTTTGCCCTCTTATAACTATATACACTATGTTAGATACTGTTAAAAGCATATCTCCAGATCTCCACCCTTAAATAAACTGTTTTATGTTGTAGGGCACTCTTTCCCACCCTATCCCTCTTGGGTATCTGTATGTACCCATTACTCTAGACCATAAGCTCTATAGTGCAGGGACATTTCCGCACTGGTTCAAGGTTTCAAGCAATTGTTAACTTATTAATTCTAATTATTTCATTATCTTTTTGTAATCCTTGTAAGACGTTTTCTTGATAGAATATTGTCCGCTTGCGTCACTAAGTGGTGATTTAATAAAAACTATACATACCTAAATACCTTTACCACCTGATGTTTATAATATGAAATTTCTCTTTTCTGCCTGTATAACTCAGAAATTGAGTTTTTCATAATCGTGAAGCAAGGGACATACATATGTACTGAAATATACACACTGGGGTCAACACATAATAGTAATAATATATGCTGGATTTGTTTTCATCGGCCCGCCTGCAATTGTGGATGTTTTCACGTCGAAGTATTGAAATAAACGATTCCTGTTATTTGTCTCTAGTCAAACACGACTCGGAGACCAGTAAAAAATCTTCAAGCAAATCATGGTTTGACATGCTGAGATGATACTTTCATTAAAAAGTTTGTCCTTTCCCCGTTCAGGAGTATCTAAATCATATGGATAATAAGGAACCATAACAAACTACCAAAGACATATTGGCGGTCACCTGGACATACAGTTTGTAGATCTTTTCACCCAATTAGAATGAAATAATTAATGTTTTTTTCCGCTAAAACACATCCCAAAATAACTGACTTTATAATAATTTCTAGAGCTGGAGTTCCACAAAATATTATTACAGATGAAGAGTAGGTTTTAATTTGATTTCTAATGCAAGTATGTAACATCATTGCATATAAATGTGTCTGAACTGACCTTAACTTTTCAATGAATTCAAGTACAATTGTGGTCACTGGAGAGATTTTTGTCAGTATTTGAATTTCTTATCAGCACTATATCATTATTGTAATAATTCCAACCCAGCTTCCAACCGAAGATCTTATTAATTCCTCCCCGGGCAAAAATATTATTTTCCTCACTTGGTACTACTTGCCCGAAAAGTACTGGGAGGGCAATCCTACACTGAGTGGAAAGCCACCATGACCCTCTGTAATAAGGAATTTAGTTAGACGGTTAATTCTTTATATTACGAATGTCACTTACCTGTGCTCCAGTCACCACGCCCCTCTGCGCTTCCGGGTGCCACAGCGTTGAGACGTCATTGATTCCGACGCGCCCCCGCGACGAACGCAAGGTTCGAATGCCCGTCTGCCCACTGTCCCAGCACCTGATCATAGCTAGCGTTTGCTTAACCGTCTCCTTGGAACTTACAACACCAGAAAGTACTGGTAGACACTTTTTTTTTTTATACCAAATATATTTAATTAAAATTATACAAATTACAAGTCAAGTGGGAAGAATAATATTAAAGATCAATAACCTATAAAACAATATAGGGGCTGGCCAGCCACAATAAATAAATAACACAGATAGTTGGCAAACAGAATAAAATTTTGCAACTTATCCCACATCAGACCTGCTAAACATCTCATGACACGATATCTCTTATAACCATAAGCGGGAATCCTGCAATAACAAGTTTTGAAGGTATATATATAGCCATGGTCTCTTATTCCACAGGATATTGCTCCTCACAGGCAAATGAGGTAATTAGCAAAACGTCCCGTATGTGTGCACACATTGATTCAATACATAATCAGAATAGGTGGGCGCTTGAATTGAAGATTATACTGCACCGTCGTCTGGTAGTATTGGGGGTAAGCAGTCCTTCCTCGCTGGTCCCCCGACTAAGGCAGTCCGTGGCTCACTGCAGCAACTTGGGATCACAATAACAATAATTTGGTGAACGAATCGTAGTCCAGCAGCGTCCTTCCAACTTCTCAACTTAACCACAACTTAAAACACATTAATAATACACTATCCACGCTTTTTTAAAATCACTACCACCTAACCACCAACCAATGAAGACAACCACCCGACATTTTGCGGAATCCAAGAACCTTCAGGTCATACTAGACGATCTTTCGGGCAAACAAGCCCTTTTCCTTTTCCAGCTTCTCACCCAGTATCGGGATACCACGTCACTTCCTTGGACCCAGTTCTGAGGAATACTACCTTGCTCAAGAAAGTACACCCCAGCACACCTCTTGCACGGCCTCCAATTGAATAGGTGCAATCCTCCCAGCCCTCACCTCAAGGGCCACAGCCAATACGCGAATGCAAAAGTTGGAGGAGCACCACTATTTTCTTTCCAGTGTATTTTATTTTAGGCAAAAACATCAAGTTTCGGGGTATGTGACTACTTCCCCTACCTGAGGAGGTAAGTCACCATCCCCCGAAACCTTGTTTTTTTTGCCTAAAATAAAATACTGGCAATGAATGGGCGTCCTCCAACTTTTTTGCATCGCTGAATCTTCACCTTGCCAGTTCCAGATGAAACTTACCCTTGCCAATTTTTTTCCAGAGGAATATTACCTTGCCATAGCCGCAGAGGATACTTACCTTGCCTTATCCAGAGGACTACTTAACCTTGCCAGTTCAGAGGAAACTTACCTTTGCCAGTTTCCAGAGAATACTTCCCTTGCCATTCCAGAGAATCACTTTACCTTGCCAGTTCCAGGACTACTACTTTATTCTTTCTCGTGATCCAAAGCCCATCGCCCCACTGATCCTTAGACTTCCGTGGCGCGGTTACACAACCCTGTTATAGACTGGTCTAATAATGAACTCTAAGTCTTGGAATCTTTCTGTTTTTCCCGTATTACCTTCCTATTTCCCCTAATTATTGTTCCACCACTGACAGAAACCGTGGTAAATCTCCCTGCAATGCTATCAGGACTTTTCTGATTGTTTTCTGTAAAACGCTGAAGACTACTACCTCACCGAGTCCTATGATTGCCCCATCATCTTCTCCCTGTACAATACCTGATCCGCGGGGACGCACATCCCTTTGTCCCCCTCTGAAACTCTACCATGCAAGAGTAAAATAAGAGCATTTGTCCTTGGGATTTCAATTCAACTTCACTTCCCCTACCAGGAGGTAGGTTTTCTTTTTTGTCAAAAAAATGGATGGAGGTCTCAGGCCCTTCCCTCGATCTACCGTGGTCTAAAAAAATTGTTAGCCAATTTCCTTTCATCTACTGAACTGTTAAATCAGATCAAAGGTGCTAAAAATTCACCAAACTAGATTCTTCGAGGGCATCCAACCTAATCTGATACGCAAGGGTGAGTGAAGTGGAAACAGCTTTTAACACTGGGGGACGGTCCGTACGAGTAATCTGTAATGCCTTTGTCCGCTGAACCGCCCCCACAGTATTCCAATAATTATTAATGACTGTTCCGTGACCTGTTGGGAATTTTTCAGTAATCGGATATCTGACAACGACTTTGATCTTCTCCTCAGACTTACATCGGCTCCATGTTTAGACAAGTGTACTTCATCTCAGAGAACATATTATATGGCAAAATTTCTTGGTTATATTGGTCACTTGCCTGTTTTCCTGATGTATCCGTTAATGTTTCAAAGCCATGCTCGTGGTCTCCTACCTATGGGAACTCTTATTACAAGAAAAGGGTTTCTCTTCTCTCTTTTCTACAGCACGCTGACTCTTGCCCATTCCCTATGGTGGGGCCTAGGATGAGGAGAGATGTTAGACTTAAAATCCAACCGTAACAGCTGTGTTCACTCTAACGTCTTCTAGAACTCTACTTTGGTGGTCTTCCTGGCACCCTATCCATTCCTCCGACCTTGGACCCATTTATCTATGGTCCTTATTGTTGAACTTTCCTCCTTCCAAGAGAATACTTTTATTTGGGTCACGGTAGACCGCTTCAGCAAAAGGCCACTCCTTCATTCCTCCCAATTTCAGTGGAGTTAAGCAACGATATGTATAATAGTTTATACTTTTATTTCACAATTTTCCCACCTTGGACTTCCTATGAAATAGTGTCTGACAGAGGTCCTTAATTTGTTTCTAAATTTTTGAGGATCTCTACTGTAAATCCATGGGCATTAAGTACAATTTTCTCAGCTTACAACTGTAGTCCAATGAGTCTACTGACCACCCCACTAATCATCTCTTAACAATACCCTTTTGGTTGTTACATTTCCTATAACTCAGATGATTGGTCAGATCTTCTGCCTTTGGGGCCAGTTTTTGCCCATAACATGCCACCCTGCCTCTCTGGAAAAATCCCCCTTTTTATGTATCTTTGGAACTAATCCAAATGTTTCTCCCCCCAAGATTTTCCTTTTCAACCAAATACCCCCCCCCGCTGTCGCACTCATGGGCAGTCAACGAAAGTCTGCCTTCGAAATCTGCTCTTGTTTCAACTCTGTGGGAGATAAGTGTGGCTCTTCCTCTGGCCGATTAATCTACGTGTTCCCTCCGTCCAAATTATGACCCACATATCATTGGACCCTTCCCTATTCTGGAATTGGTAGGGTCCCATGGCTTTCGTCTCCTGCATTCCCTTCAACATGCGGATTCCTAATGTTTTTCACATATTTCTCTCATCAAACCAGTATGCCACGATACCAATATTCCACACGCCCTCATCTGTCTTCTCCTTCTGCCCCAATTTCTGTGACGGTAACAAGAATTTAAGATTGATGAAGGTATTGGACTCTAGATTCTTTAGAGATCCTCCGCAGCTATCTGATCCACTGGAAGCTTTTTGGCCGCAGAAGAAAGAGCGTGGATTAACACTCTGACCCTACATGCTCCCTCGTCTGGTCAGGCTTTTCAGAAGATTTTCCAGACAACCGGTCTGGGGTACTGTCCATAAACTTACCTGCTGCCTTCCGGTACAACGCCGCTCACCCTTCCAGGTGAAACGGCATTGAGACGTCATGACATCACAACTGCACGACCCCAACTGGCGAAGGGTTCAAATGCGACGTCCTCCTGGACCCCGATCATAGTGTTTGCTCTACCCCCATGCTCCTTTGGAACATACTCTCCTGGTTCCAGTGACTGCCCGTTTCGAAGTTCCAGAAGAATACTTACCCTTGCCTATTCCAGAGAAATACTTACCTTGTCCAGTTCCAGAGGAATACTTACCTTGCCAGTCCCAGAGGAATACTTACCCCTTGCTAGTTCCAGAAGAATACTTACCTTGCTATATTCCAGAGAATGCTTACCATTGCCAGTTCCAAGGATACTTCCTTGCCAGTCCCAGAGGAACTTTACCTTGCCTGTTCCAGAGTAATACCTTACCTTGCCAGTTCCAGAGGATACTTACCTAGCCCAGTTCCAAGAAGTACTTAACTTCAGTTCCAGAGTCATCTTACCTTACCCACTTCCCGAGAGGTTCTATACCACCTCACTGCCCAGTTTTAGAGACAATACTTACCTTGCCTGTTCCCGAGTCCATACTTCCCTCGCCACTCCAGAGACTACATACCTGCTTCTGCATCCCAGCTCCCAGCAGCACCTTCGTCCTTGGTATCTAGTTTCCAGTGGTGTCTCATTATCCTGCGTACAATTCCCATTAGCCACATCTGCTCCAGTATCCAACCTACAGACTTCTCCTCCTGAAAGCGTACTTGTGAGTACCCCAGCCATCCGGCCATATTTATTTACACCTATAAGCAAAGACCCCTGTGAATGGAGCCTGAATCAGACGTACAGTAAATGTGGTGTAAATTAAAGATGTAACCACCTGACAATCTTGAAATGAACATTTGTAAAACTCCATTTTTCATTATGGAAATTGATCATACTTTAGATAATAATATTCAGGGAGAGTCAATAAAAAGTTCTTATCGTTTTAACAAATGGTGTTCATTTGCTCCAACCAATCAGATGTTAACTTTCCCAATGTGTAAATAAGATTGGATTTTGGGGCAAAATTAGCCACCATTTAAACGTAAGTACCCTTTTACTTGAATAACCCTGATAGTTCTTTTTATTCAGGTTTCACATTTGTGATTCCATTTGAGAAGGAATATTGTTTTCCTCTTTAATGCAAGTTTTTTTTTTTTTGCCTTTCTCTGGACATAAGCTCTTTATTAAAACCCTTCCAATCCTATTAACTTGTATGATATTGTACCGGGGTAGGAATGTGCACAATAATTTTTCCTTTGTATGATTGGTTTGCTATATCATTAAGCCATGTGCCTCTATTTATTTAGCCATCTAAGTGCCTTCCCACTCTATTTTCTATATTCATTTGGAAGATACGTCAAACTTATCCGTATGGTTATGCAGCCTAACACAAGCTTTAATTGGATGTTAGAAGCCGGCTGGCTGGGGGAGGAGACACTGCAATACTATACTATTCAAGTCTAAAAAAAATGCTACATTTTGGAAATAAAGGAACAAAATCTTCCAAACTAGGGTAACCTTGGTGTGGTTTGAAAGTTTTTTCAGTCTTGTGAAATAGGTAAATAATATCATCTTTGTTATAATGTTTGCACCTGCTCTATCTATTGTATGTGCATTGGTTATCTTTGTTTTCAAGGATCCCGGGGCTTATTGTGAGGAAGAAAGGAGGCTCATTTTGTTAATTTCTGGAAGCCCGTATCCAACAAACACTTAGAGAAGGAAGTCCCTCACCTGCATGCCATTTCTTGTTGCGGTATTGCTGTTTTAATCAGGCATTAACGTGGGTTTAAAGGTTAGGGTATTTGATAAGAACAAAAAGTACATTAATGGCGCAAGAACAGAAACCATTCCTAAGTTAAACCTATTTCTCCGAATGGTCTGATCCCTCCCTTTCAACAACATTGAATCTCATCTCCACATTCTGGCTATTTTGACATTTATCTCTTCAACTTGCAACCATTGCACACGTAATACCCATTTTTAATTTTAAATTAGTGCTTAAATAGAATTGTCAGTACAGACCCGGTGGTGCAATCCCTTAATATATCGACATAAACTGGGGATTTACCCGGGCAAGTTTTATAACACCACTATATAAGAAAAAAATCACTTTAAATGTAGCATATAACACAATATCAAATGGCGATCACCGGTTGCTGTTGTGTGCCTTTGGCAAACCCACACAGCTGGCGGATAGAAGGAGTTAAAAACCAATCTTGAATCAGTTATTGCCACTTTGACTCCAAAAATACCTAGCAAACCCCTGGACAATTTGCTAAAAAAACCCATAGAAAATGACTCACTAAAACTTGTAGTTTTACAAATTAAGTAATAATATAATAATGATAATAATGATGATATAATACAGAGTAAAGAAAACAAATCTTAATATTATCGACCCTTTAAAATGGTAATTTTTAATCTCTTTTTAGACATCAACACACAAATATGTCACCGCACCACAATTCTCTACATTTCTAATTGTGCCCCGGCACCCCCATCTGGAAATCTTTGCCCATCTCTGCTATAGGCCGATATTACACAAACATTGCCACCTCACAAGAAATCATTCTCTAACTTTCTGAACCTATGTTAATAAATTTATTTGTTCTTTCTGATTTTTCTTTCTTGCTTCCCATTTTTGTACTTGACCTAAGGCTATAGACTTTGGAGTCAGACATTCGGACATATTCTAGACAATCAACAATCGAAGGGAAAAAAAAAAGGGACGTGCATCCATGAAGCACTGTTGGTTAGGCCAGTAGAGTAATTGTTAAAATCCAAATTTTATTTCAGCACAAGCCATAAACACAAATGGTCCTGACGCTTATTCGTGCTAGTCACACTTACTCATAGCACAAATTTAGGAACTGGAGACCACCGTTATATTAACACACTCTTTAGTCAAAAGGCGTAGCTTAGGAGATCACTTCACAATCATGGGCATCTGTAAGAAGTGTGAGAACCTAGCTAAGTGATAGGTAGAATTAATCCCTAAGTCATCTGTAGTATCTTGCAAACTATGGTAATTGTCTATTTTTGAACTACACTGTAAAAATTTACTTTGTAGGAAAACTGAATGTAAACATTAACGTTTTATCAATGGAGTACTGGGGCCGGGAGGTTGGATTGATTTTTCCACCTTACCATATCATTTAGTTGAGGGGCTACGGCAATGTACAGTTTTCATTTGCAGTTAATCCTGGCCTATCCTGTATTTAGGTGCTTAAGCCAGGAGGAGAATGACAGAATCCATTTTTCTTTATTCTTTTGCGGCTGTGCTCCTCAACAGAAACAAATGGGATGTAGGGGGGAGTTACCAATCCTATATCCTTGTCCCATGTACTTTTCATTTTAACCTTTTTCAAAAAAAGTTACACACAACGATGTTATCCTTTTAAAAATGAAAGGACTAGGAACACCTAACCTCCCAATTTCATTGAGTTGCACCAGCTAGATATTTGCCCGGTTAATGGCCTGGACCTTCCTCCTGAATTAAAGACTAAAGAAGGACTCTGGCAGAAGCAGTTTCCTTATTTGTTCTGCTCCCCACAGACATGAATATTGGAGAGGTAGGCGGATAATTTGTCCAGGCCATCAAATTAACAAGTTAATCCTCAAATTACCGTGGTTTATGTTGTAATGTTTTGTTTCAGTCATTTTTATCACCTGATAATATCCGTAAGAATTAGACATTGGCTATTGCTTCTGTGGCTGTGAGGTGATGTCACCATAAATCCAGCACTGTTTCTCTTCTGACACAGGATAATTGGGGACCAGCTCCCTTGTACCAGATAATATCTGTAGGAACCAGCTCCTTCAGTGCGATCTCCACATCTCCCAGATCGCGTAGAAATGAATCCCAGGGTCAGGTTGGGTATATACAGCGGTTTTTATGTTAGTTTGCCAATGGCAGAATAGAAATCCCAAAGTGCATGAAATGGTCTGATAAGAGCTAGAAAGATGTAAAAGGTAAAAAGAAAAACAAAACTAAAAAGATTAGGGCTGATGACTGAAACCACAAAGGCTCTTATGTCTTAATGTCGACATTAACTCATTTACCAAGGGTAAACGTGACTTTAAGACATAATTGTGGGCGGTTGCGACTGTATGAAAAACTGTGTTGTGCAACTGCCACAAGCTATGCTCCCGAGTCATAACGGCTCTTTAATACAGCAATCTGCTTCATTAATAATGTGACAGATGGGAACCCCCATTCGCTATGTACTGAGAGACGTTATCAGCTCAGTGCATTCTCGTGGGCGATAGAGTCGATAACACGACTCAAGTAATGCCCGTTATCTATATATAGAAAAGTCAATGTATGTATGTTGTATGATGAATCCGAAAAACTTCCAAACTGCTGGGAACAATTTTCATGGACTTGGTATACTTATATTGATGGACCAGGGAAAAGCATAGGCCTACTTTATAACGTCGTTAATTAACCTATCTGCTGCATCTGGTGGTGAATCCAAATGTGTTCAACTTTTAATTGCCACAATTACCAACTATCAATTGTCAGGATACGTAACATACTTTTCCTTCTGTTGGTTGTTGTGATAGGAGGAACAGGCTGTCTCATGAGACAGCAGAACATGTGATATCACAAAGTCATGTGACCACACACTCTCCTCCTAATAACTATGCGATTTCCCCCAGAAACTTTCGACAACTTTCCACACCCTAAGAAAGCGGGGAGTTTCCTATTTGGACTTTGGAACAAATTAAGAAGAGCATTTGACCAGTAGAAATCCACCTCCAAGTCCAACCATGGAAGATCTACGGCCGTAATGCCTAATGGAACATTTTTCTAGACAGATGTGTTTACCCAGAGATCCAAATTGGAGTATGGACTGGCTCTAACACTATGTAGGAAGCCGCACCTCTCAACAAGTGTTTAGAGGGACAAGCTCCAAGGCCGTTTTCTACGACCAACTCCCACAACACAACCTGTAATCGCTTAACGACCAAGTGGTGGTTACCACCGCATGCCCTCCGATTACACAGAGGCCCCTTCCTGGCCTTGCCCATTCTAGCCTCACTACCATTAAATGATTGTTTCTTTGTGGATCGAGTGCACATGTTTTAAAACACGTTTCTCACCCCTCCCGAGTATCTGAGGGACTCCAAACTAGCTATTCCCTTTGCCAGAGGCCATCTTGGCCCATTAACGCAAGCAATACGCTGTTCAAGAACACACATAAATCCAAAAAGGCTTGAAAACCTAATAAGTATGTGATAAAGGGGGGCCACTGGAAGGCTAGAGGGCCATCCTAATCATATTCTTCCGGTGGTAACTCAATGTACTCTGCTTAAGAGGCTTTTTAGACTCAGGGATATAAATAACTGGTGGACCCTAATATATTTCCGCAGGCAGACTTCATTCACCCTCATACTATTACCAGGGTTTATTCTGTGCTAGAGTCCCTGTGGCGCAAATCCTTGGCATGTTAGGTAACGGCCCATTCAGTATGATTGTGGTGTCATAGACTATTTGCCTTCCCTCAGTTTTTGTGGCAATGATCATGGAAATTCTCTACCCTGACAACATTGGGTAGCATTGCAATATATACATTAAGATGTATGCTTAGTGCTGGCATAATATTACTATAACAAAAAGTTAATTTTTTGTATGGTCAGATCTTGAAATGGATACCCGTATCATGGTTGAAAATGTAATGGTAGCAACATTGACAAGATGTATGAGACCATGTGAAACACCTGTTTTGAAGCTTTGCTTGTTGGGATATTGTATTTATATTTTGCCAATCTCGTTAAACGATATACTGTTATATGCTGCATATCCGGTTATATATTTCCCACATCGGGTTTACACTGTCCTCGATATAAGGATCCTATTGGATATTTTTTTTTTTTTATGCTTTAATTTACAAAAAAAAAATGCATGTCCCCCCTCCACACTAGAATTTAACCCACTACTGGGACGGGCTCATGCCCCCACTATGTCGTGTGTAAAAATCCTTACCTCACACTCCCAACTCCATATGGTTCTCACTCCTGTAATCCCCTCCAAAGCTCCCAATACTGGGCAGCAGGAGGACAAGCAGAGTCCATATAGGACTCTGCTTCCTTCCTTCTCCCTCTGGGAGAAGGTTTGGCATGTGCACTGAAGCCCCTCTCTCTCCCTCCTCCCTCCCCCTCACCCGATTTTGTCTCCCTCCCCCAACCATAAAACCCTTTTTATATTATGTACTGCTCCTTCCCTCCAGCCCCAACCGCATTACTATTACGATATACTGCGAGTATAATCCGAGGTTTTCAGGCTTTAAAAAAAGCCCTGAAAATCTTACCTCTTGTTTTATCACTCGAGTCACCTTTCTCCTACCATTGTCCGGCGCCTCGTGATCCCCATCCTCAGTGCCATCCGCATGATGTCACTACATGATAGTCTCACTTTGCGGCGCCGAGTAGGGACATCATCGCGGATGCCACTGAGGATGTGGAGCGAGATGCGAGCGGCCGCCGGACAAGGTAGAGAAGGTTTGTCATCAAAAGTTTACTATTATGGGGGGTTTGATTGAACACGACAGTAAATTTGGTGGTCTTTTTATCTGCAATTATGTTACCCTATGCCACAAGTTCTGTAAGTTTTTGCACTTGCAGTGGCGCTAGATTAGTAAAAGGATCATTACTCATTTCCCTAAGTGGCAAAGTTACAAAGAGCAGTAACGTATTGCAGAGTTAAATAAACAGAGTTGCAGGTAAAATTTGGGCACCATGGCATATTTACAATAAGAGTAAACCTTCTTTATTTTCATACTGGTATCACAAATAAAGGCGGATTTACCACCCCTATTTGCAAGTATTTTTTTTGAAAACTACAACTCCCAGCAATAAAGCCTGATGGGAGTGTAGTTTTCCCAACATCTTAGTGGCAAATACTACCCCCTCGGTTTCTAACTCGAGTCAATATCTTTTTTTCTTTCTTCTCTCCTTTTTTTAGCTAAAACAGGTACCCTCGGTTTTATACTTGATGCGGTTTATACTCGAGTATATATGGTATCACAGAAAGTGCAACGATCTTTACTACGCATGCCTCGCGCCTTTGCTGGCTGACTCCCGCAGCCGCATCTGTGATTGGCTGCCTCTCAGCCAATCATGGACGGACTGCCCTTCCACACCTGCTGGCATTCTGTGCAAGCAGAGGGCCGGGCAGTGCGGCGAAGATGAAGCATAGTAGTCAAAGATCGGGGCCTTCTGTGATAATAGTAATGCGGTTGGGGGCTGGGGGAAGGAGCATACTACTATAAAATTTTTATTTTACAGAAAGGGTGGACATGCCTTTGAAATTTATGTTGTGTATCTTTCAAGAATGGATTATGATCTGTTGTAATCGGGAGAAAGTGTTAAAGAGGGGGCTGGGTGTTCTTGCACTTTGTTTTATTGGATGCCAATGCTCTTAAAAAAAAGAGAAGTGGTAACAATAAAATTTTACCTATGATTAAAGGACACTTGTTTGTCCGAAACACGCTCATGTGTGGGTGAATTTTTCTTTGCCCTGTGATGTTGCTGTGACCCTCCGGACTGTGAATGTTTTAACAGGTACTTCATAAAGATTTGTTTTTATTATAGAACCTTAATGTGGGCTGGCAGCTCTTTTCCCTTTCTTTTACATGTATGTTGGAGGCGCTGAAGGAGTGAGCGCTCCTCAAGCTGTAACTTGCCGCAGATGTAGCTCAAGAAAGAGCTGGATAGGGAGGATCGGAGCTGCCATTTCTCGAACGTGGGAATTTGATCTGTCCAATAAGCTGCAGGCATTTCCAGAACACCCCCGCCCCCAAGGCAAGTCAGTCTTCAATCTGGATAACGCGGACACAATCTACTCGATCAAGTAATAACTTCTACTACTGACCAATTGTACCTGCTCCCTAGTGACCACATCACCCACCCACCCTTCAAAATGCTGCTCAAAGGCCGATCCGACATACGGCAAACAGTGGAGAACAGATAAACAGAGTGGAGACAAGTAGCATTTTGTGGCAAGGATCTGTATTGCAGGGTGACTGAGGCTTCCCCCTAATCAGCCTTGCTGAATCAATCAACTTTTAATTGTTCCCCACGACTATCCCAGAAGTCTTAAACACGTGGCCCATTAAACCCCTTTGGCTGGGCACCAGGGTGAAGCGTACTTGACACCTTCTGACAAGAAACTTCTATTGGCCAGGTCATCTATCAGGATGTACCTTATTTCTGCGCACTGTAAAGGGTGTCTAAACATTTTGGAAGGGATGAGCATGTCACATATTGATGGAATTCACCAGGAAAACGAGGTGTAAAAATTCTGATTCCCTTCACTCCACCCAACAATGGGGTCATCTAATGGCATCTAACTAGGGGGGGAGCCATGTGAGTTCCCATTCTAGTTTAACCTAATTACCTCCAGACCAATCAGAATCTACATGGTAATAGGATAATATGAATCTGCATTCTCTGTCATGGGGTTAGTTTTTATTCAGCCACCACATGAGGGGCTGAGACGAGAGCCGTAGCTTCCACCTTGGAAGTGACCTCAGTGTGTGAGGAGTGGTTAAGTGTTGGAGAAGACGGGATGCACATGTGACTTTGGTACGCTGTGCCCCATAAGACTTTGACACTTACCCAATACAGAGACAGGATTCTAATGTGAGTGGCATTGAAATGTTGGCGCTATAATAATCACACAATTAATAATAATCTAGAGACCATTCTTATTCAGAAGTTTAACTACCATGCCAGAAGCCCTTTGAGAGAAACCTGGCTAGAGTGGTTCTTATCCATCCTTCCCCTTGAAACGTCCTCCTTGTGAGTTCCTGTGGTATCTTTTTTAAGGGTATCTCCACCCCAAATTAAAAAATATATATACATGCATGAACCCCACAACCGTAAATGCTAAAGGGTTTACCTAGGATGTACAATACAAAGATTGTGGAAAGACTCCATTAGGCCTCAATTTACAACTACATTTAGTGGACGTGTCTACTATCGGGTCAACACATTTATACACTAGAAAGATAATCAGCACATCCTAGGCCCCCATACATATCATATTAATCGCTCACTGGCATACTTTATAACAAAGGGGTTTTAGTTATTACTGTGATCACATGAATGACAAAGCCTTCAACCACGTCAAGGTACCCATCTGGAAGGTGTCCTAACGTCTACCTTTTCAATTTCTTTTACTTCAATTACGATTAGCAACTTTTGCATTTCTCATTCTTACACACTGGATCCATTTAACCAGGCTCTCTCCCTTCCCCTCGCGCCTTTGGCTTTTTTAAAATGAGGAAGAGGCCATCCAGTGGCTTTATATTAAAGGAGAGGACCTCCCATAAAAGGGGCGTGTTGGGGTTGCTATTACCCACTGGGGCTTGACCAGCCTCCCATAATACATACAATACAAGAATTGTGGAACACTCCAATTAGGCTATTTACAACTACTTTAGTGGAAGTGCTACTGATGGTTCAAACCATTATCAAACATAGAAAAGAATAATCAATGCACATTCCTAGGCCCCATACAATATCATATTATCTGCTCACATGGCATACTTTATAAACAAGGGGTTTTAGTATACCATTACTGTGATCACATGAATGAAAAGCTCCAACCGTCAGGTAACCCCAGTCTGGAAGGTCCTAACTCGTCTAACCTTTCAATTTCTTTACTTCAATTACGATTAGCAACTTTGCATTTCTCATTCTTACACACTGGATCCATTTAACAGGCTCTCTCCCTCCCCCCTCAGCCCTTTGGCTTTTTAAAATGAGGGAAGAGGCCATCCAGTGCTTTATATTAAAGGCAGAGGACCTCCCATTAAAGGGGCGCATTCATGTGATCACAGTAATGTATACTAAAACCCCTTTGTTTATAAAGTATGCCAGTGAGCAGATAATGATATTGTAGGGCCTAGGAATGTGCATTGATTACTTCTCATGTTTGTATAAATGTTTGACCAGATCAGTAGCACTTCCACTAAATGTAGTTGTAAATTGCGCTAATTGGAGTGCTTCCACAATTCTTGTATTGATGTTATTTATTGGGAGGCTTGGTCAAGCCTCCTGTGGTAAGCACCCCCAACACGCCCCTTTAATGGAGGTCCTCTGCCTTTAATATAAAGCACTGATGGCCTCTTCCCTCATTTTAAAAGCCAAAGGCTGAGGGGAAGGAGAGAGCCTGTTAAATGATCCAGTGTTGTAGAATGAGAAATGCAAAAGTTTGCTAATCGTAATTGAAGTAAAAGAAATTGAAAAGGTTAACGTTAGGACCTTCCAGACTGGGGTTACCTTGACGTGTTGGAAGGCTTTTCATTCATGTGATCACAGTAATGTATACTAAACCCCTTTGTTTAAGTATGCCAGTGAGCAGATAATATGATATTGTATGGGGCCTAGGAATGTGCATTGATTATCTTTTCTATTGTTTGTATAAATGTTTGACCAGATCATAGCACTTCCACTAAATGTAGTTGTAAAATTAGCCTAATTGGAGTGCTTCCACATTCTTGTATTGTATGTATTGTATTGGGAGGCTGGTCAAGCCTCCATGTGGAATAGCACCCCCAACACGCCCCTTTAATGGGAGGTCCTCTGCCTTTAATATAAAGCACTGATGGCCTCTTCCCCTCATTTTTTACAAAGCCAAAGGGCTGAGGGGGAAGGGAGAGAGCCTGTTAAATGGATCCATGTGTAAGAATGAGAAATGCAAAAGTTTGCAATCGTAATGAAGTAAAAGAAATTGAAAAGGTTAGACGTTAGGACCTTCCAACTGGGGTTACCATGACGTGGTTGGAAGCTTTTCATTCATGTTTCACAGTAATGTATACTAAAACCCCTTTGTTTATAAAGTATGCCAGTGAGCAGATAAATGATATTGTATGGGCCTAGAATGTGCATTGATTATCTTTTCTATGTTTGTATAAATGTTTGACCAGATCGTAGCACTTCCACTAAATGTAGTTGTAAATAGCCTAATTGAGTGCTTCCCCATTCTTGTATTGTATGTATTTTTGGGAGGCTTGGTCAAGCCTCCATGTGGTAATAGCCCCCCCACACACGCCCCTTTATGGGAGGTCCTCTGCCTTTAATAAAGCACTGGATGGCCTCTTCCCTCATTTTAAAAGCCAAAGGGCTGAGGGGAAGGGAGAGAGCCTGTTAAATGGATCCAGTGTGTAAGAATGAGAAATGCAAAATTTGCTATCGTAATTGAATTAAAAGAAATTGAAAAGGTTAACTTTAGGACCTTCCAGACGGGGGTTACCTTGACGTGGTTGGAAGGCTTTTCATTCATGTGATCACAGTAATGTATACTAAAACCCTTTGTTTATAAAGTATGCCATTGAGCAGATAATATGATATTGTATGGGGCCTAGGAAGGTGCATTGATTATCTTTCTATGTTTGTATAATGTTTGACCAGATCAGTAGCACTTCCACTAAATGTAGTTTTAAATTAGCCTAATTGGATGCTTCCACAATTCTTGTATTGTATGTATTTATTGGGAGGCTTGGTCAAGCCTCCATGTGGTAATAGCACCCCCAACAGCCCCTTTAATGGGAGGTCCTCTGCCTTTAATATAAAGCACTGGATGGCCTCTTCCCTCATTTTTAAAAAAGCCAAGGGCTGAGGGGGAAGGGAGAGAGCCTGTTAAATGGATCCAGTGTGTAAGAATGAGAATTGCAAAAGTTTGCTAATCGTAATTGAAGTAAAAGAAATTGAAAGGTTAGAACGTTAGGACCTTCCAGACTGGGGTTACCTTGACGTGGTTGGAAGGCTTTCATTCATGTGATCACAGTAAGTTTACTAAAACCCCTTTGTTTATAAGTATGCCAGTGAGCAGATAATATGATTTGTATGGGGCCTAGGAATGTGCATTGATATCTTTTCTATGTTTTTTATACCTAGAGATGGCCAAACTTCTGAAAATCCGTTCTGCTCGAGGATTCGAGGATTTTTGAAAAAATCTCCAGCAGATCCATAAGTCATCAGAATTTTTTTTCCTGAAATTACTGCCTAAAATAATGGTTTAAATAGTCTAGTACGCAGGTTGACTCTCCGTTACAAGTTTATGCTACATATCATCAACACCGCACTTTCAGTGCAAAACAAAATACTATAAAGATGCTTATCAATCCAACCCATGCCACCTTATCTTCATCTTCAACTCTCTTCTCTCCTCTCCGTCTCTCTCCCACTGAATCTCTCCAGACTCTCCCCCCAAGACTTTGCTCCTACTTCATAATTCCATCTGAACACAGAATCGTAACCCTCACCATAGCTCTCAGATTCTTTTACACACACCCCCTTCTACTGCTCTTAGCCTAATCTTTAGTCCCATGACCAAGTCAGAGGTCTCATATCTGCTTCGCTTGTCCCCTCGATCCCACGCCCTTTTTCCAACTGAAGCGTGAAATCAGGCAGTCCCCCCCTAATAACCCACATTCAATGCCTCCTTGTAATCTGGAATTTTCCTTCCTACTTTACATACCCACATAAACCCATAATCAAAAAAGCTTCCCTTGATCCCTATTGTCTTGCTAACTGCCACCTATTTTCTCTTTTACTGATAGCCTCTAAGCTACTGGAACATCTTGTCTTCTTCATATCGCTAATTATCTTCATTCTCATACTTACTGGACCCCTTGCAGTCAGGGTTTCGTCCTGCACACTCCACAGAGACAGCCCTGTGCAAAGTTGTTAATGACCTTCAGCAGCCAAAGCCAATGGACACTTTTCTATTCCCATCCTTCTCGACACAGTAGATCATTATCTCCTAATGCAAATTATTGCCTCCTTGGGCATCCAGAATGAAGCAATGTCCTGGCTACGATCCTACCCTCTCGAACAGAACCTACTCTGTTTCATATGATAATAAAACATCCTCTCTGGTTCTCTTAGTGTTGGGTTTCTACAGGTCTCTGTTCGTGGACCCCTGTTGGTTCTCCCTCTATACTATTTCCCTGGAGAAGTCATCAATCAGATCATTTGGTTTTAACTACTACATCTGTACGCCGATGATGCTCAATATATTTTTCCACACCCATGCTTAGTAGCGACACTTAATCATGCATCTCCGCTGTCTCCGTGCTGTCTCCCCATGGATGGTGCCAACAATGCTTTAAACTAAACCTGATTAAACCGAACTAATCATTTTCCCACCTAAACCTGGTCCTTTCCCACCTTTTTCCATTTCTGTGGACAACACCCCCATTTACCCTATTTAGTCGTCGACACATTGCTTGGGGTTATTATTGATTTCTCTCACTCCTTTTCTAATCACATTAATGGCTAGGCCCACTGCTGCTTTTTTTTTTTTGCGTTTGCGCTTGCGATTGCGCTTGCGTTTTTCAAAAAATCATTAAAACGCGTCAACGCAAAAAAAATGCACGTTTTTTCGGTGCGATTGCGTTTGCGTTCTGCATTTTTAATCGCAATCGCATGCGTTTTCCTATATTTTGAAGACATCGCAGCGCAAATGCAAAAAATCGCACATGAAATCGCATGCCGATTGCAATTTCTCATAAGTATAGGAAATCGCATGCGATGCGATTGCGTGCAGTGTGACCTAGCCCTAACAATGTTTGCTAAACCTGTCGCTTTTTTCTTTGTAACATTGTGAAAATCCATAGATTTCTTTCCCCTCCAACTACTGCTATGCTTATCCATCGCTCTCATCCTATCCCACCTAGACTATTGTAATTCTGCTTGTTCTGCCTGCTTACAATCTTTCTTCAATTCAGTCTATCTTTAACTCTGCCACATGCATTGTCTTGCTCTCTACAATCGGAAATTAGACCTCTTCTGTGCCCCATCTACCTGGCTCCCCATTAAACAACGCATTATCTCTGCTACTCCTTCTTATATTTCTTCTCTAGTGTCCCCATATGTCATTGCCCGTACTCTCCGCTCATCACAGAACCATCGCTTATACAGACCCCCCACTCACACTGCCTCCTCTCGCCTAAACCTTTTTCTCTTTTGGCTCCCGTCCTCTGGATTCTATTCCCCTCTCTCTATGTCAAGAAACCTCAATAAACAAGTTTAAATCTAACCTCTCATCCTATCTCTCTGAGCCAACATAGGACTGTTAACACTGCACATGACTTCCACCTTTACTATGTATCTGTACTGTTTGTTTCCCACCTAAGTAGATCTTAGCCTACGGTCAGGGACCTCGTTCCTCATGTTACATGTTTCAAGCATTTATATTTCATGATGCTCTTACTTATTTATATTTTTTATGTATATATTTATTTTCACCCTTATAACTTTTTGTATTCTATATTGTACAGAGCTGCGTCCCCAAGTGGCGCTAAATCAACAACTTACCTCCCTATACCTACTACAATAGCAATGGAACTTACTGTAAATGGAAATTTCACATGCTTCTGGCACTATGCTGAAGGCCACTGATGTGGAGCTCCGCTATTGGAGGGGGTAGGTGATTGCTCCTTAGTCATTTTCCGTATAGGTTATGGAGCGCTGAAGTCAAGGAACATGGATCCGAATGTTTGATAGTGAAATTCATTAATCATTAAAAGTTTGGAAGTTCAAAATCTGAAATAGTTTCGGGTCCTTTCAAACTGTTAAGTGCATCTATACCGAAAAATAGGTTATTTAAGCCATAACTGGAACACTTCTTCCCAACCACCTCTATAATTTTTTTTGTTGATCTGCCCCCAATTTCTTTAGATATCCAATCTCAAACTTCTTATATTTCGCTGTCAATCAAGTTCCTTGCTCTAAAAACATTATTAGATAGTATAGTATAGTATAGTATAGTATAGTTGGATTGGTATGGTATAGTATAGTATAGTATAGTATAGTATTTGGGGTGAATAAAGACATACATTTAGCAATATCCTCATTGCTAGATGGGCAATTTGGCGGCTTAGCAGACCCCAACAATGACATTACCCCCTTTCCTGTTGCCTTATTCCACCCATATTGCCTCCACATTAACATCCTATCGCCAGTTTATCACTTCTTATAAATTTGGCTTCAATTCTTTTTTACATGAACATATACTCCTCCCCCTTTCCTTTTTTCTCTGTCCTGCCTAAACAAGGCATATCTTTCTAAATTTACAGCCCAGTCGTAAGTACTGTTCAACCACGTTTCGGCTATACCTATTACATCATACTTTTCATTCAATTCATCATTTCCAATTCACCCATTTTGTCAGCCAGGCTTCTCGCATTTGCAAACTACATTTTAGATTATGAAACTGTAATTTATTCATACACTTTAATTCACTGCCTTCCTATCCCCTATGCTAGCCCCACACCCCTTTCCACCGCCACTGGCCTATCTACACCCTGCTTTCCTCCTTGGCTATCTATCTCAGTGGATTGCTAATACCCTCTCCCCTCTCCCCAAACCTAGTTTAAATCTCCTCCAACCCTCTAGCCATCTTCTCCCCTGAACCGCCATCAGTGAGGTGCAACCCTCCCTACTAAAGAGCCTGTAGCTGACAGCAAAGTCTGTCCAGTTCTCAATAACCCAACCCTTCTCCTTACACCACTCTCTTACCCACGCATTAATGCTCCTAAGCTCCCGCTGTCTTCCTGGCTTAGCACGTGCTGTGGTAGTATTTCTGAAAACACTACCCTGGAGGTCCTTGCTTTTAACTTGGCTCCTAGCTCTCGTAAATCATGTTTAAAGGAACTCCCCTCCTCCTCTAACTTCATTAGCACCAATGTAAACCAAGACCGCGGGTCACACCCAGGCCCACCCAATAATCTGTCTACACGATCCACCACATGCTGAACCCCAGCAACAGGCAGGCAACAACCAGTTCAGCATGTAGGGTCTTGGCAGCAGATTACCCTATCTACCTTCCTTATAATGGAGTCCTTACCACTACCAACCACCTGCCTAGCATTCCTGATCCTTAGTTCCTCCTACCGTGATCCGAGATGGCAGTCCCCTGGGTGCTCAAGGGACTGGCCTGCTCCATACACACTAATTCCTGAGGTGTCCTCCTCCACTTCATTACATAAGCGGCAAATCTGTTGGGATGGCAATCGGGGAAGAAGTAGCAATATAATTCAATTCACTTTATTCTGGCAAATTAAAGTACGGTATATTATATATTTATATTAATCCTTCACTAATCCTTTAATTTGGCTTGAGAGAGACAGATCACCGTTCTTTTCTATTTCTCATTCATAGTTATTACATTATTATTCTTATCTTCTTATATTACTCTATATCAGCCCTATTTAAAGGGTAACTAAAGTCAAAAATGAAATCATTAAAAGTTACTTTAACAAATTGATGAAAATTGATACCCACAGCACACATGCGGCTAAAAGGCACACAGACAGCTACACACGACACACAGAAGCTTTCACCCAGATACAAAAAAACAAGACACCTTGACATCTAGAAGGCCTAAATTAAAATTATCAGATCTCTCCACTAAACTGACTTCAACCAAAGTAGCCTGTCTAGCTGCCTTATACCCAGGGGTGTTGCACTGATAAAAATGCTGCTATTGGTGAATTTGGGACATGGAAATTCTCAAAAATTCGAGAATCTTAAAAAAATTTTGAAAATATTAAAATTTTCAAATGTGAGTTCGAAAAACCGGAAAGTTTTATTACGGAATCCATGGGTTCTGCGGATTTGCGGATCTGGGAGATCTGATGCAAAACCAGGTTTGGATACGCGATCTGCCAGAAATAGACTTACCGTATATACTCGAGTATAGTCGATCTGAGTATAAGTCGAGGTACCTATTTTTTACCTGAAAAATTTGTAAAAACTGATTGCACTCGAGTATAAGTCGAGGGTAGAAATTATCACCACTACTGCCTTCTCATTCTGTGTTGTTTTTAGGTTTTAGTTGCCCTTTTAATGGACAGCAGAATTCCCATACATGAATCCCATACAGTTAGCCAAATCCAATACCTTAACCTCCAATTCTTTGGCACTCCAGATGTTTGGAAACTACAACTCCCAGCATGCTTTCTTGCTGGGAGTTTCAGTTTCTAAACATGTGGAGTGGCAAGTTTCAGTAAACTTTTAATTAAGCTTACCATCATTTACAATTCTCCTGAACCCCATATAGTAAAGGGCCCTCTGAACCCCATATAGAAAGCGAACTCTGATCCCCATATAGTAAGGATTCTCTGACCCCAATAGTTAAAAATGTCACCTGAGAGTTGTAGTTTCAAGCTGTCATTTGCACTGTACTGCAGCTGTTTTTTGCCCCAAACTGAGGAGAACCATCAGATTTACAGCATCCAGTGACAGTGCTGAGTGAGTCCAGCAGGCAGAATACAGGAAGCAGGAGTGTAAAGGCAGATCAGCTCCTGTAACTTTCTATCACGTTTAACACAGCACCACCTACTGGTTACTATCTGTATTTGCAGAATTTGGATCTAAATGGACTTGACTCGAGTATAAGTCGTTTTTCAGGCTAATTTTAAGCCTGAAAAATTCGACTTATACTCAAGTATATACGGTACCCCACTACGTTCCTCTGCCTCTTCCTCTACTGTTACTTCTGGGAATGGAAGGCTAAGAGTCAGCCAATCACAGACATGGTTGCGGGTCAGTAAAGAGAGCCGAAGAAAGGTCGGGTAAACCTGTTTCTGTTTTCTTAAAGGTATAACCCTAGCTTTTAGAGTTCCCTCCGATCCCTCACATACCATCTGTATAGGTGGGTGATGTCACAGATTACAGTACTAGCAAGAAACCACAATTTATGCTGCTGTAACTTTGGATGACTGAGACTAGAAGCATGATCCTGGAGTAATTTTAAAGGTAGAAATATGCCCCTAATAAGGGCCACTTGTATGGAGACAACTGTTTCCCTTTAACTCCAAACATTCAATATAAAGATTGGGGAAAAACACAGTAGAGATGTTTAGCAAATCACATATGCAATCTCCAAGGTTAAGAGTGTGTTTTCTTGGCAAATTAGCTGCTTGTATAGAAAAGAATGTCCCTAGATGTAAGTGTCAGGGCTTGCCTAGTAGCAAGTGTCAGGCCTGCCTAGATGTAAGTATCAGGGCATGCCTAGATCCAAATGTCTGGCTTACCTAGTTGCAAGTGTCAGGGCCTGCACTAGATGCTAAGTGTCAGTGTCCTGCTATTCATGTGTCAGTGCTGCCTAGATGTAAGTGTCAGGGCCTGCCTAGATGTAGTGTCAGGCCTGCCTAGATGCAAGTGTCCAGGGCCTGCCTAGTTGCAAGTGTCAGGCCTGCCTATTGCAAGTGTCGGAGGCCTGCCTAGTTGCATGTGTCAGTGCCTGCCTAGATGTAAGTGTCAGGGCCTGCCTAGATGTAAGTGTCAGGGCCTGCCTAGTTGCAAGTGTCAGGCTGCCTAGATGTAAGTGTCAGGGCATGCCTAGATCCCAAATGTCAGGCTTACCTATTTGCAAGTGTCAGGGCCTCCCTAGATGTAAGTGTCAGGGCCGCCTAGTTGCATGTGTCAGTGCATGCCTAGATGTAAGTGTCAGGGCCTGCCTAGATGTAAGTGTCAGGGCCTGCCTAGTGCAAGTGTCAGGGCCTGCCTAGTTGCAAGTGTCAGGGCCTGCCTAGATGTAAGTGTCAGGCCTGCCTAGTTGCATGTGTCAATGCCTGCCTAGATGTAAGTGTCAGGGCCTGCCTAGATGTAAGTGTCAGGGCCTGCCTAGTTGCAAGTGTCAGGGCCTGTCTAGATGTAAGTGTCAGGGCCTGCCTAGTTGCAAGTGTCAGGGCCTGTCTAGATGCAAGTGTCAGGGCCTGCCTAGATGCAAGTGTCAGGGCCTGCACTGATGTAAGTGTCAGGGCCTGCCTAGATGTACAGTAAGTGTCAGGGCCTGCCTAGTTGCAAGTGTCAGGGCCTGCCTAGATGCAAGTGTCAGGGCCTGCCTAGATGCAAGTGTCAGGGCCTGCCTAGATGCAATTGTCAGGGCCTGCCTAGATGTAAGTGTCAGGGCCTGCCTAGTTGCATGTGTCAGGAGCCTGCCTAGATGTAAGTGTCAGGACCTGCCTAGATGCAAATGTCAGGGCCTGTCTAGTTGCAAGTGTCAGGGCCTGCCTAGTTGCAAATGTCAGGCCTGTCTAGTTGCAAGTGTCAGGGCCGGCCTAGTTGCAAGTGTCAGGGCCTCCCTAGAGTACAGTAGTGGTCGGCCTGCCTACTTGCAAGTGTCAGGGTGCCTATGCAAGTGTCAGGGCCTGCCTAGATGTAAGTGTCAGGCCTCCTAGATGTACAGTAAGCGAGGGCCTCCTAGTTTCAGTGTCAGGGCTTGCCTAGATGTAAGTGTCAGGGCCTGCCCTGAGGGTAGAGTCAGGGCCTGCCTAGATGGTACAGTAAGTGTAAGGGCTGCCTAGTTGCAGTCAGGGCCTGCCTAGATGTACAGTAATGTAAGGGCCGCCTAGTTGCAAGTCAGGGCCTGCCTAGATGTAGTAAGTGTAAGGGCCTGCCTAGTTGCAAGTGTCAGGCGTGCCTAGATGTAAGTGTCAGGGCCTGCCCTGATGTAAGTGTCAGGGCCTGCCTAGATGTACAGTAAGTGTAAGGGCCTGCCTAGATGCAATGTCAGGGCAGTGGAGTAACTACGAATCACTGGGACCCCAGAAACTATGATAAACTATCTATGCTTCATCCACAATGGTTTTCCATTAGGAGGCTATATCTATCATAGGAAAAATAAGATCTGGCCCCTTGGCTCTTGGCAACCCCTGCTTTGCTCCCCGTTCCCCTGGTAGTTACGTCCCTGTGCAAGGCTTGCTTAGATGCAAGTGTCAGGGCTTTGTCCAACATATGTGGTAAATGCAGTAGTTTCCATTATAAATTGCAGCTGACCAACGTGATGAAAAGCATGTTTTAGATTACTGCCAGGTGAATGAAACTGCAGTGGGATGAGACTGCGTGATGAGACTGCAGGTGGATGAAGACTGCAGGTGGATGAAGACTGCAGGTGATGAAGACTGCAGGTGGATGAAGACTGCAGGTGGATAAGAACGCAGGATGAGACTGCAGGTGATGAAGACTGCAGGTGGATGAAGACTGCAGGTGATGAAGACTGCAGGTGGATAAGACTGCAGGTGGATGATGAAGACAGCAGGTGGATGAGACAGCATGTGGATGCGGTGATAGACTGCAGGTGGATGAAACTGCAGGTGGATGAAGACTGCATGGTAAGCGAGTGGAATGAACGCAGGTGGATGAAGACAGCAGTGGATAGACAGCGGTGATGAAGACAGCATGGATGAAGACAGCAGGTGGATGAAGACAGCATGTGGTGAGACAGCAGGTGGTGAGACAGCAGGTGATGAAGACAGCAGGTGATGAAGACGAGGTGGATGAAGACAGCAGGTGGATGTAAGACTGCAGTGGATGCAGACTGAGGTGGATGAAGACTGCAGGTGGATGAAGTTCAGGTGGATGAAGACTGAAGGTGGATGAAGACAGCAGGTGTGAAGTGATGAGACAGCAGGTGGAATGAAGACAGCAGGTGGTTGAAGAAGCGGGAACTGCAGGTGGATGAAGACAGCAGGTGGATGAAGACAGCAGGTGGATGAAGACAGCAGGTGGATGAAGACTGCAGGTGGATGAAGACTGCAGGTGGATGAAGACTGCAGGTGGATGCATCTCAGAAAAGTATTGTGCAGGATTATACATCCTGGCAGAATACAACAAAGATTATCTCCTGTTTAGTTCAACTACAATCACCTAGACGAAGGCAGCAACACATGTGGAATTAGTTTTAAAATACTATATAATGGAACCCAGAGATTGTGCTGATTTCTTTCTAAAATAAGCCTGATTCTGAGTTTGACTCGAACTTTAATAGTTTAGACGAACTCAAACTCTTCTGAACTTACCGGACTACGAACTAGTAATTATCGAATTCTCGAATCGGTAACCCTTAAATGTATCCTTCAATTTTGGTAACCCTCAAATGTAGCGTCCGATTCGGTAACCCTCGAATGTAGTATTCGGTTTTGATAACAATCGAATGTATCGTTTGGAAACCATCAAATTGGCCATAACCCTCCAATGTAGCATGCGGAAACCAGACTATTGGGGAAAGGTAGTGTTTTGATGAGATGTACATGTTCCCCAGGCCATTTGCCAGGTGCCACAGTCATTTACAGTAAGTTACTATTGCTATTTTAATTGTATTTAATCCAAACTTTTCAAAAAAATGTCTCCCCTTTGACTTCAATGGGTTCTTTTTTTAGACTTTTATTGAAGTTCAAAATGAACTGAACTTCAGAAAGTACGTCCATCTCTACTTATGGTTGTCCTCTCTATGTATAATCTGGTGCCTGATACTTCCTGCATGTGCAGTGGAGCTCTTCCTCTCCCTCCTCCCCCCCCACGAATCGCTTGGTGCTGTATCAGGGTTTTAAAAAAAACAAAAACAAACTTCATACAAATTTAGCCCCCCCCCCCCCCAAACTCTAGCTTGAAAACCTTAAAATCAGCACTGAAGTTTGCTTACCTGACCTCGTTCCCTCGGCTCCCTCTGAAGGCCAGCAGCTGCATCATTGATTGGCTGGAAGTAGCAGAAGAGGCCGTGGCTGAGGGAACGAAAGTGGGTAAGTACGTTTTGGGACATTTTTAAAGTTTCCAGCTAGCATTTAGGGTGGGGGGTCCTCTACATTAAATGATTTACTTTTCATTTGGGGGTAGAGATACCAGTTTAATCCCACAGACTGTGGCGCTTGGTCTTGACTCCGTAGGGGTTAATTACCCAATCTGGAGTCCAAATCTGGACATTTAGCCTCGATATAGAAAATCCAGCCAGATCCCAGATTTAGTATTCAAGAACAGGACAAACCTGGGAAAAACAGGATGTCTGGAATCCCTATTAAAGAGCATCTCCACCCCACCCCCAAAAAAAAGACTATTGCAATTGAAACGGTGCATAGCCTAGAACTCACTAGGTCTATTTCCCCCAATTTGGAATTTAAATTTACCTACCAGCCCTCTCATTCTTGCCGGCGTCTTGATCCGACGCGACGTCTTCGGGCTGGCGACACCAACCCCACTCAGGTCGCCGATGCCAGGCAGACTCACTGCGGCCGCCAGTGAGCCCGCTGGCACCGCCGGCCTCAGCGGAGCCGATGTTGCCAGCCGCTTCTTTCTTCTTTCTTCAGCCATCTACTGCGATGGCATCTGAGTTCCGCGGCGGAAAGCTCCTCTTTATATAGGTTTGCAGAAATCCATAATCCGTTTCTGATTGGTCAATTTTTAATACTTGCTTTACATTAACCAATCAGATTTCTGGAAAGTTCCAGAAATCTGATTGGTTAATGTAAAGCAAGTATTAAAAATTGACCAATCAGAAACGGATTATGGATTTCTGCAAACCTAAATGTCATTCATATCACCAATAGTAACACAGTCTTTCCAGGGTTTATATCTGTATATAAATGTCATTCATATCACCAATAGTAACATAGTCTTTCCAGGGTTTATATTTGTATATAAATGTCATTCATATCACCAATAGTAACATAGTCTTTCCAGGGTTTATATTTGTATATAAATGTCATTCATATCACCAATAGTAACATAGTGCCTCATACACAGCCCCATAGAAAGCCTCATACACAGCCCCATAGAATGTCCCATACACAGCCCCATAGAAAGTCCCATACACAGCCCCATAGAAAGTCCCATACACAGCCCCATAGAAAGTCCAATACACAGCCCCATAGAAAGTCCAGTACATGGTCCCATAGAAAGTCCCGTACAAAGATGTGCCCTGCATAAGAATACATGAGGTGGCAGGTTCAACTTCCCAGACTACTGTGGTGTGTGTGTGTGTGTGTGTGTGTGTGTGTGTGTGTGTGTGTGTGTGTGTGTGAGAAAAGCAAAGAAATATATCATTTTTAGGGACATGAGCATTTAAATATGTTTACACAAAAGCTGCAATGGCAGATATCAAATATTAGAGAGCTCATATCATACTGTAACTCTTTCAGGTCTGGCGGAAAGGCAACTGGCACACTGTTTATGCCTTGCCACAGAAAGCATTGATTGCAAATTGCAAAAACAAAATGTTGCATATGGCCAACAAACTGTGGAAGACAGTGTGCTGTGAAAAAATGACATATATATATATATAATTCTCCTGACAGATAAACCAGTCCAAGCTTGGAATTTTTATTTTTTAAGTGAAAAAGATCCAGGAAATTCAGTATTATTTTTTTTGGTAGGCCCACCTATCCACAAGTTTTATATCCAGACTGGGCCTTTGTCAAAAGAAGTAGGTACTGTACACTAGTCTTTTTACACCCCTGTGTAAATATGTTACACAATGTGTGTCATTGAGATTCATGTGCAGACACTGTACTGTACACTAGTCTTTTTACACCCCTGTGTAAATATGTTACACACTGTGTGTCATGGAGATTCATGTGCAGACCCTGTACTGTACACTAGTCTTTTTACACCCGTGTAAATATGTTACACACTGTGTGTCATTGAGATTCATGTGAAGACACTGTACTGTACACTAGTCTTTTTACACCCCTGTGTAAATATGTTACAGACTATGGTCGAGGAATATAGAGGATAGCCCTACTGATAGTTAATATAGCGGATAGCCGGTACTATAGTTTATTATAGCAGATACCGTTACTGATAGTTATATAATTAGCGGATAGCCAGTACTGATAGTTAGATATAGCGGATAGCCGGTATGAATAGTTATATATAGAGGATAGCCAGTACTGATAGTTATATATAGGCGGATAGCCGGTACTGATAGTTATATATAGGAGCATAGCCAGTACTGATAGTTATATATAAGCGGATAGCCGGTACTGATAGTTATATATAGCGGGAAGCCAGTATGATAGTTATATATAGCAGCTGCCCTGTACTGATAGTTATATTTTAAGGCAGATAGCCGGTACTGATAGTTTTATATTAGCGGATAGCCGGTACTGTGATAGTTTAAATATAGCGGTAGCCGGTACTGATAGTTTATATTAGCAGATAGCCGGTACTGGATAGTTATATTATAATGGATAACCAGTACTGATATTTATATATATCAGGATAGCCAGTACTGATAGTTATATATAGCGGATAGCCGGTACTATCGTTTATAGTTAGCGGATAGCCAGTACTGATAGTTTGCATATATCAATGGATAGCCAGTACTGATAGTTGATATTAGCGGATAGCCGGTTAACTGGATAGTTATATATAGCTAGATAGCCAGTACTGGGATATTATATATAATGGATAGCCAGTACTTATATTATATATAGCCGGCTAGCCGGTCTGATAGTTTATATATAAGTCGGATAGCCGGTAACTGATAGTTTTATATGCTGATAGCCAGTACTTGATAGTTATATATACGATAGCCCGTTACTGATAGTTTATAATATAGCGGATAGCCAGTACTGATAGTTTAGATAGAGGATAGCCGGTACTGGATCTTTATATATAGCGGATAGCCGGTACTGATAGTTATATATAAGACGGATAGCCCGGCTACTGATAGTTATAATAGCGGATAGCCGGTACTGATAGTTTCTATATAAAGCGGATAGCCGGTAACTGATAGTTATAATAGAGTATAAGCCTAGTACCTGATAGTTATATATAGCGATAGCAGTAACTGATCTTATATATAGTGGATAGCCGGTACTGATGGTATATATTAGCGGATAGCTGGTAACTGATATTTGTTATATATAGAGGATAGCCAGTACTGATAGTTGGATATATAGAGGATAGCCATACTGATATTTGATATATTAGCGGATCGCTGTCTGTAGTTATATATGCGGCTAGCCGTTACTGAAGTTTATATAAGAGGATAGGCCAGTATGAATAGTTATATATAGCGGATAGCCCATTACTGATAGTTTATATATGGGATTGCCGTACTGATAGTTATATATTAGCGGATAGCCGGTCTGAATAGTTATATATATAGCGGATAGCCGTAACTGATAGTTTATATATAGTGGATAGCCGGTAACTGATAGTTAGATATAGCGGATAGCTGGTACTGATAGTTATATATAGCGGATAGCCTGGTACTGATAGTTTTATGATATTAGAGGGATAGCCATTACTGATGTTATAGATAGAGGATAGGCCAGTACTGCATAGTTATATATAGCGGATAGCCCTACTGATAGTATATATAGCGGAACGCCGGTTACTGGATAGTTATATATAGGCTGGTAATGATAGTTTATATATAGCGGTACTGATAGTTATCTAGCAGCGGTAATGATGTTTATATAGAGGATAGCCGTTACTGATAGTTATATATAGAGGATAGCCGGTACTGATAGTTATATATAGATGATAGCCTGTCTTGATAGTTTATATATAGCGGATATCCGGTACTCTGATAGTTATCTATATACGGATAGCCCGGTACTATATTATCAAATAGAGGATACCAGTACTGATAGTTATATATATAGGATAGCCAGTACTGATGTTATATATAGCGGATAGCCAGGTACGGATATTTATATTAGCGAATAGCCAGTAACTGAAGTTATATATAGCGGATATCCAGTACTGATAGTTATATATAGCGGATAGCCGGTACTGATAGTTTATAATAGCGGATAGCCATACTGATAGTTATATATAGCGGATACCGGTACTGATAGTTCTATAATATAGAGTAGCCAGTACTGATAGTTTATATAAGCGGATAGCCAGTACTGATAGTTATATATAGTGGATAGCCGGTACTGATTCAGTTATATATAGCGGAGAGCTGGTACTGATAGTTATATATAGCGGATAGCCTGGTACTGATAGTTTATTAGAGGTAGCCGTACTTATAGTTTATATATAGAGGATACCAGTACTGAAATAGTTATATATAGCGGATAGCTGGTACTGATAGTTATATTATAGCGGATAGCCCGTTACTGATTAGTTTTATATACGGATAGCCAATACTGATAGTTATATATAGCGGATAGAGCCGTCCTGATAGTAAATAGAGGATAGCCGGTACTATAGTTATATATAGCGGATGCCGGTACTGATAGTTTTATAGCAAGATAGCCGGTCAACTGATAGTTTGTTATATATAGTGGAATAGCCGGTACTGATAGTTTAATATAGCGGAGAGCTGTACTGATAGTTTATATATAGCGGATACTGGGTACTGATAGTTTTATATATAGAGGATAGCCAGTACTGATATTTATATATAGAGGATAGCCAGTACTGATAGTTATATAGAGCGGATAGCCATTACTGATAGTTATAGATAGCGGATGCCGGTACTGATATTCTTAAGCGTAATGATAGTTATATATAGTCGGTACTGGATAGTTTATATAGGCGGTAATGATAGTTTATATATAGCGTAATGATAGTTTATAAAAGTGTATAGTCACTAGTGATAATTTTTTTTCCCCCGCCAGGGAACATTTGCCCCGAAACAAGAATGTTTTATGAAATGAGGAAAACCTAATATGACAATCTCCATATCAATGGTAAAAACCACAAAGGACAACGGGAACTGGAACTTTTTGTCTATTCAGACCAACAGAAAGATTCCGGGGATTCAGTCCCACAAAAAAGAGGATACCCCGAAAACAATTCATTTTTATGATGCCCAGCCAACGTTTGCATCATCATCGAACAGATTATAAGGCACCTAAACCTCCTCTCCACCACGTTCCGTCACCCTGCACTGACATATTAGGAATCGTCCGGATGCTAGGGTGTACGGCAGTTCCCGAAAGATCTCCCTATACTTATATTATACAGTTTGTAAGTAAAGAGACTGCTCAGTCCATCTTTGGCCAGCATGACAAAGAATCTTACATTGGAGTGGTGGTTCTACTTTCAGCCTAAGAAAAATGTCTTGAAACATCATTCATTTTGCTTTTGATAAATTTTTATTACTTAAAACACAATCTCGTAAGTTATTAAAATTTCATTATATCTATATAAAGGAACTAACTATTCTGTAAACAAACTTCAAAGGCAATTCACTAACAAGTCGTAGAAATTACACAGAAAGGCAAAATTTTTCAGTTTTCCCTTTTCTGTTCTCTAGCACCACGCAGTAGACATGCAATGGACTTATTGTCCCCCCCCTTGAACTATATATGACGGGTTTCTTTCCAAGCATCTCCAAATTTCACCTAGACCATCTCTCCATCTGAATGTGCACATAGTACGAAAGGGTGCAAAGCATGTGCCCACTGCCGGCTACAGACCAGGAAAATAAAATTGCTGTTATTATGAACCTTATTCCCATTTCCCTTTGTCCTCCCGCAGTGGACATGCAAAGTAAAGCAATGCAGCAACAAATCAAAAAAGGAGATATACATATATTAATTTTATTAATTTAAAATTAACAAAATATAGTTAGTGAAACCACTTGGTAGGATCTAATATTGAAAACACCGAAACGTTCACTTCAAGCACACCACATTTGCTCCGCATGTATTATGTTATCTCTCTCAACAACACATCAAGAAAATACACGGGTGAGGGGGTGCACGTAGGGACGGACAGCACTTGCGGCGCAAAAAAAAACAAGCGGCGCCTCGCGGGGCCCGACTGACGCTCGGGGGGCGGTAATTTGATCGGACCCCATTTTCCTATGCTCTTCACCGTACCTTACCTATTCTCTCTCCTCCATTTTTGACCCTGTACCTGTACACTAGTCTTTTTACACCCGTGTAAATTGTTACCACACTGTGTGTCATTGAGATTCTGTGAGACACTGTCTGTACACTAGTCTTTTTACACCCCTGTGTAAATATGTTACCCTGTGTGTCATGGAGATTAATGTGAAGACACTGTACTGTACATCAGTTTTCTACACCCCAGTGTAAATATGTTACACACTGTGTGTCATGGAGATTAATGTGAAGACGCTGTACTGTGCATCAGTCTTTCTACAACCCCTGTATAATATGTTACACACTGTTGTGCATGGAGATTAATGTGAAGACACTGTATCTGTGCATCAGTCTTTCTACACCCCTTTATAAATATGTTACACACTGTGTGTCTGGAGATTAATGTGAAGACGCTGTACTGTGCATCAGTCTTTCTACACCCCTGTATAAATATGTTACACACTGTGTGTCATGGAGATTATGTGAAGACGCTGTACTGTGCATCAGTCTTTCTACACCCCTGTGTAAATATGTAACACACTGTGTGTCATGGAGATTAATGTTGAAGACACTGTACTGTACATCAGTCTTTCTACACACCTGTGGTAAATATGTTCACACTGTGTGTCGAGGATTCATGTGCAGACACTGTTCTGTACATCAATCTTTCTACACCCCGTGTAAATATGTTACACACTGTGTGTCATGGGGATTAATGTGAAGACACTGTACTGTACATCAGTCTTTCTACGTCCTATGTAATACCTAATTCAAAAAAGGTAGTCGTTCCCAACCTGGTACTAATAACCTGTAAGCCTAACATCAGTGGTAAGGAAGGTAATGGAAAACTTTGTTATGGGATCTATCCTTGACTTGTCTCCAGAACTGATCTTATTAGTAGTAGTCAGCATGGATTCCATGAGAAATAGATCATGCCAGACAAATTTAATTGGTTTTTATGAAGAAGTGAGAAAGAATTTAGATTCAGGCACAGCAGTGGATTGGTATATTTGGATTTTGCGAAAGCTTTTGTACTGTGCCACATAGGCGACTAATGTATAAACTGAGGACTGTTGGCCTAGAAGAAAACATTTGTACATGGATAGAGAATTGGTTATGGATCACAAACAAGAGGTGGTGGTTAATGGAGCTACATCTAGTGGGCTAAAGTTCTAAGTGGAGTGCCTCAGGTTTGTACTGGGGCCGCTTCTGTTTAATCTGTTTATAAATACTTAGAAGGGGGGCTTGAGAGCAAGGTCTCTGTGTTTGCTGATGACACTAAACTATGGAGAGCTTGGAAACTTCAAATGATGTGTAAGTGCAAGCTGACCTAGATAGATTATCAAAATGGGCAGCAGAATGGCAGATGGGATTCAATGTTGATAAATGTAGGTGATGCATTTGTGATTTAATAATCCTGGTGCCACCTACACCATAAATAACTCTGTGTAAGTGAATCTCGACTGGAGAAAGATTTGGGGGTTCTGGTAGATAACACACTTAAAAAAAGTTACACCCCGTAGGTGAATACACATAAAAAAGGCAAAAATAAGGCCAGCCACATGTCTACAACACATAGTAGTAAACCAAGTACTAGACATCAAATAAGTAACATAGTGCACAAGGAAAAAATATTAAATCAATAAAAAGTCCACAGACCCGTATCAAGGGTAACTATGGATAAAAGAACCCAGATCAGCAGCTAAAAAAAGGTTTACCTAGAGGCGTCCAGATAACATGTTCATATGAAACGGTAAACAACGTATTATCACAAAGTTTAGTCGGTGTGCACACCGGGATGGAGAGAAATAATATAAGTAATACTACACCGTTGGAGCAATGAATCGTTGCAGGTTGGATCCGATGTGCTGTTTTTACATGATTTACGATTGGATTTTATGGGCTTTCTGGCTGCCTCCTCCATTCCTACTTTTTATGAATTGTATTGGGGCCGTGTGGGAGCCGGCTTTTTTTCGGAGGTGCAGTGAGCGCTGGAAGTTACCCTTCTTTACCCTTCTGTTGAGCAGTATGCTCCTGATCCGCAAACCGTGAGTATTTTGTATAGATATAAGAGGACATCCTTTAAGATTGAAGAAAATAAGTTTCATCTTCAGTTAGGAAAGGTTTCTTTACAGTGAGAACGGTGGAAACTGTGGAAACTGTCTTCCAGCAGATGTGGGTAATGGCAAGTTCATTGAATAGCTTTAGAAGTGGCCTAGATAAGTTTCTAGAACTAAAAATATTGAGATTACTGGTATTAATCATATACGTAGTTCTGGTTGGTACGGGGATACTATATAATATTGAGAATTACTGGTATTAATACATATACTGTAGTTCTGGTTGGTACAGGGATACTATATATTTAAATTACTGGTATTATACATAACTGTAGTTCTGGTTGGTACAGGGATACTATATAATATTGAGAATTACTGGTATTAATTACATATACTGTAGTTCTGGTTGGTACAGGGATACTATATATATTAGAATTACTGGTATTAATATATATATTGTAGTTTCTTGTGTACAGGGACACTATATAATATTGAGAATTACTGGTATTAATACATATACTGTAGTTTCTGTTGGTACAGGGATACTATATAATATTAGAATTACTGGTATTAATACATACTGTAGTTCTGTTGGTACAGGGATCTATTAATATTGAGAATTACTGATATTATACATATACTGTAGCTCTGGTTGGTACAGGGATACTATATAATATTGAGAATTACTGGTATTTATAGATATATGTAGTTCTGGTTGGTACGGGATAATATGTAATATTGAGAATTACTGGTATTAATACTATACTGTAGTTCTGGTTGGTACGGGGGATATTATATAATATTGAGAATTACTGGTATTAATACATATACTGTAGTTCTGGTTGGTACAGGGATACTATATATATTGAGAATTACTGGTATTAATATATACTGTATTTCTGGTTGTACAGGGATACTATATAATATTGAGAATTACTGGTTAATACATATACTGTAGTTCTGGTTGGACAGGGATACTATATATATTGAGAATTACTGGTATTAATACATATACTGTAGTTCGGTTGGTACGGGATACTATATAATATTGAGAATTACTGGTATTAATACATACTTAGTTCTGGTTGGTACAGTGATACTAATACTATGAGAATTACTGGTATTAATACATATACTGTAAATCTGGTTGGATCTACAGTAAAAAAGAGGTGAAAGTTGGACTTGATGGATGCACGTCTTTATTAAGCCTCAAATGCCATGTTACTATTTAACCTTGCTCTGCATAGATTTTCCTAAGCATGCACCACCAAACTTTATGGACCACTTTCCAGTTTTCTGATCCACCACTTCCGAAAGGACCTTGACACCTTAACATCCCCATGATGCCCTTCCATTGAAGAATTAATGCAGGATATCTGCTTCTAGGTGACACTCTGCCATCTGTGCCACCCAAATAACCTGCAATGAATTATCTGTTAATAACCAATCAGGGCGATCAAATACTTGTGCATTCTTCTCGTCCTTCCCATTGGTTGTTGTGGTTCTGGTGGCAAATTTGAATTGTGGTTATCTTATCTGTTCTAGTCTTTCTGATTCTTGTATTTTGATTGATCTTGTCTTTCTATATTACTCTTGTCTTCCCATGGTTTATTGCCATATAGTCTGTCTTTATCCTGTGCGAGTGGTGTGTTCTTGTATTGCTGTTTCTTTTTTGTCTCCTGCATGTTTACCGTTACGATTGTTCAGCGCTTGTCCTGACCCTTCTGTACTTCACCCTTGCTGACTTATTCCTTTTTACTGACCCTTGGCTCCATCAAAAACTCTGATTCTGATGTACAATGCTATTTTCCAGCCCTAAGCTATTGCACCGTCTGCCTGTTGCCCTCCAGTTTCCTTGAGTATTCTGAGCATCAGCTCAGATACCCGCACTCTAATCCAAAGGGCAACAAATCCAAGTGGGGTGCTACAAGCCTCCCGGCAGGCAGGTGCTTTTCTATTGATAGTGGTGTTAGACCAGGGTTTCTCGGGCTGAAAGATACAAAACACCTTGCTTTTCCTTGCAGACATGGCTTGACTCACTGAAAGGGAAGATGAGAGTTACACCCAGGCCTGCTTGTGGCGCTCAGCTGAGTGCCCGGTGGGCAAGCTAATGGATTAAAGCTAAGGTATAGGTTACCAGAACTGATATAGAAAGAGTTGCTGGGTAAAAACAGGATAGGGATCTTAATGGCTCAACATCTACTCTTATTGTACGTACGTCCTTTCCCAAAAAGAGATTCATTTAAATCAGAGTGTGGCTAAGATTTTATTGAGTTTATAATACACTATGTTGATAGATCCCTATTCTCATGCATGCCCAAAAAATAAAAGTGTATTGAACCTTTCTATTACAGATATAGAATAATAATCTTCTCTATGAGTATTGAAAATACATTCATTAGTATGTTTTCAGAATTAGATTTGTTCCCAAGTAAATGAGCTTTTGTGTTTATTTCAGCTCAAACAAAATTATATAACATTTATGTAGAAATACAGCCTAATAGTCCAGCACTTGAGGTCAATATGGCAAATATCTCCACACACACAGTGTTTTTCCCTTTGGTGCTCAGATAGGCCGGGATCATTGTGATCCAAACACTGCAGAAGACCAGCTGTCTGAAGTGATGTACTTGGCCTCATTAAAACTGTCCGTAAGGTCCGAGCTAAAATGCTAAAACAAAACTAAAGCTGCCAGAAGCCCCCATATACAAATAACGAGTAAAGGCAATAGCTGATCCCTCATTGCACTGAATGATGATTGTTCCAGGTAAGTGTGAATGTCCATATCCTGATAGGGAGAGAAATGGCCAACCAAGTCATACAGATTATATTTGAATAGATGAACAGAGGAAGACTACTGAATTTGAAATTTTTACCCCAACCCATTCCTCCATGTGCTACAGGCTTGGTGGCTTTGAATGCAATGTAAACCTGGTAGTCTTGGCCAGGAGAGAAGAGACAGCTATGGAGAAGGTGATTCCAAAAGTGATTATACGTAACATGCAGGTTATATCCACAGGGCGACCGAGGAACAGAACACACTGAGGAAGCTCAGCTTGATGAGAACAGGAGGAGGAAGCTGAGGCTCCGGTTATTGGCTCTCACAATGGGGGTGTCCCGATTTACAATAAAAATCCCCAGTATTATTACAGTTATAAGGAAAATAGGGCTGAGTTGGATGAGAAAAACACAGAAATGAAATCTTGATTGTATGACAGAAAGTCTTCAACTTTTCAATACATTTAGTCTTGTTCTTATTAGGCCATTCCATATCTGACATCTGATGCAGTTTTCACTGTCTGTCAATACACAAAAGTTTAAGTATATAAAGGCAAAACTTGTAAATCAACAAACATATTCGTACAAATCATGATTAAAAACTTCCTGTGCATCCTCTCTACATTTTCAGGGCAAAGTGACCATGTTAAATTCCCTCTAAACTTTTTAATGTCTTTTTATTTCACGTTTCCACTAGTTTTTGTCACCTATTTGATGGCAGACACATACCTGGATTGCAGGGGTAACACTACTTACATAATACTTACATAATATTTTATCCACACTATGACTACAGGGCGATCATTTCTAGCAAAAGTGTGCCTGTTGGTGCACAGGGAAATTACGTGTGTGTGTGTTTGGATATCATGAGTTGATCTCCTGTTACAGTTCCATAGCACCCAGTACTTTGTTACTTGTGCATGTTCTGTATACAGTATATGGGACATTATACTTTATAACACTATAACAGAGACATTTGGACTTGTGTAATGGGACAGTCTTTATTATTACAGTTACACAACACCATCAAGGAGGTTTATTCAAAGCCACAATAGCTCTGCGTAAATTTCCATTTAAAGAATTCAATATGTGCCTTACCCACATCGCATTTTTAAACACCAGCAATTAGCGTAAAATAGTGGCAATGTCATACGCCCCTGGATTAATAACCCTTCAAATTGTACATGATTAGTGAACTCTGTTGTGTGTGTGTGGTGGTAGGATGGTATTTACGTGGATTTGGTGGAAAGGGTTTATTGATATCAGTGTGTATGTGCTTTATTTATTATAGAATGGGGTTATATGTACTGCTAGTTAGAACCCTGGGGTTAGTTATATAAACTTGTGTTTGTTATTACTGAACTGGTATCATCTTATTGTTTCACATCACCAGACATTAATTGCCCCATCTGTAATATATTGGATATTATGATCCCATTATGAAATGGGACGAGTTTTTTGTTTTTTTGGGGGGGAAGCAAACTGATTGCGTGTATCTTACTTTATACACGTGCCGGGCCCTGAAGTTACGCCACTGGATACCAGTCAGCTATATAGATTAAGGTGAGGTGGCTTAAAAAAAACCTCAATGAAACATACAATTAAATAGAGCCTTCTTACAACAAAAGGTATTTCACATCCTATTTATAGCATTGCTTAAATAATGTAATAAAGGATAAAAAAAACCAAAAAAAAAACTCCAGCATTCTCAGATGCATGGCCAGAGACATGCAAAGTTTTTCTTTTATGTCCTTTCATTAACACGACATCACTCTCTGTCTGCAAACAGAAGCTGGACTCTGTCTTTTGTCTATGGAGACAGAGGGGCTAGGAGTGAATCTGTAGTTGTGTCTGATACATAAATCAAAATGTTTTGATTTTCTTGGACTGTCACGTGTTTTACAAACGTTACAAAACTGTGAATAATACAGGAACTTCCTTACACTTCCTTTCAGTTTTAAAACACATGGAGAGGTTTTAGCAGTGACATAGGTATGGTTAAACCTTCCGTTTTGACTAATCCAAATAAAATAGAGGTAAAGCAATATAAGTATGTTTATAAACTTTATACACACACATACATATACACTTTTCCTACCTATATAATCCTTACCTGCTGCGTCCATGCCTTTGGTTGTGTGCCCCGATTGTCTTGCAGTTTGTTGCTTCGCCACTATTGTGAGACAGTGGGATCATCCCCGCAGTTTCAATTATTTTACCACTAGGCGGAGACACACACATGGAGCACGAACACATCATTTACACGATGGCATGAACACAGACAGCAGTTTAAGGTGATTACTTGGGACACTAAGAGGGACTCAGGGCTTGGGACACAATGGGACCTAGTCTTGGAAAGCAAAGGGGACTCTGACTTTGGGACAGAGGGGACTCTGCTTTGGCACAGAAGGGGTCTTTTGCCTTGAGACAAAGGGGGGCTTTGGCCTTGGAAACTGAGGAGGGGGGTGGCTCTGGCCTTGGGACAATCAGAGGGGACTCTGGCCTTGGAACATGAGAGGGGACTCTGGCCTTGGGACAGTCAGTGGGGACTCTGACCTTGGGGCACTGAGAGGGATTCTGACCTTGGGGCACTGAGAGGGGATTCTGACCTTGGTACACTGAGATGGGACTCTGGCCTTGGGACATACAGGGTTCTCTAGACTGGGACACTGAGAGGGGATTACACAATATAGAGCCCTCCCAAATATATAACTTTATATCGGGGTAGCCTGCATCCCACCTAGGCTATAATCAGCATTCCACCCAGAATACCTCAATCAGTATACAATTAACCCCGAAATAAAATTTATCAAAGATTGAGTTTTATCTAAGACCCGCCGATATTCATAATACACACCAACTATAAGAGCATATTATAAAAATAGAGATTGGCTGGTCAGCCCAAATAAATCTTACACATAATTGTAAAACCAAAATCAATCAATTATTACTACCTACTGTATACAGTATAATCAATTTAAAACATCCTATACACTCTGCAAACCTTGAAGTGTACAACGTCACAAATGTATCCGGGTTGTAAAGTTCCACTTTCAAATCGAATATACAATGTTTGTATTTAGTGAGAACTAACACCACTCTATGAATTGGATACGTATCGATCCTGTAGTTTAATTGTCTGTTTCCGGGAGAGTGAGATCCTTGGGTATCTCCTACAGTGAATCTCGTGGCTTATATCCATCTTCGTTTTTACTCTGCTGTCTCTCCGAGTAGAAACTGACCCCAGTACCCACCGTTCACACTCTGCTGTGTCTCCTGGCCTGGGGCATCCAGTCCACTCTCACAGAGACTGTTTGCTTCGCAGTATTCCACGCTCCACATTCACCCTTGTCCCACTGTGATGACATCACCCGGTCGTCTCTTCATTCTCTCCCTTTACTTATTTGACAATATACTTACCAAATTTCTTTTTATATGAAACACAATTTGGAATTCATAAGGGCAAATTTCAGGGGAGTTTTTATAACGTGTGGATGGGATTATTTTAAGGGTAGGGGGTTAATTTAAGCAATACTTTAGTAAGGTTAGAACAAAAATATATTTATGAGTTAATATCCTAAGTAGATTGAATATGCTATGTATAATTAAAGGTGCTTTGGTATCCAATAATGGGAGATGTGGAATAATATTTAAGGAAGGAGGCGTTGTGGGAGTGGGAAAGAGGGAAGGACACGACTATAAAAAAAACAAAGAGTTAACTTTAATTTTAGGAAAGCAATTTTATTATGTTAAGGAACTACTCATAGACTGGGGGTATTTCTCCTAGGTAAAGATATTAAGCAAAGTGGACTGCTTTAAAGGGATATTAAACTATTATATTTCTAAATTTATACCTTAGGGAACAAGTGTAAAAAAATTAGGCCCACTCCTCCTCGGCTATATGCTCAGGTAAAGGGAAATGGGAAAAAAGAATTGGGTTGGATTGGATTGAAAAAAAGCCAATGTACTGCAATACCATATTCAAAAAAGGTAGTCGTTCCTAGCCTGGTAACTAAAGACCTAAGCCTAACACAGTGGTAGGGAAGGTGATAGAAACTTTGTAACAGGATCATATCCTTGACTTATTGATCTTATTAGTAGTAATCAGCCACAAATTTATAGAAACAAGATCATGCCGACAAATTTACTTGGTTTTTTAATGATGAAGTGAGTAAGAATTTAATTCAGGTATAGCTGTGGATGTAGAATACTTGGATTTTGCTAAGCTTTTGATACTGTCCACATAGGCGACTAATGTTAAACTGAGGTCTGTTGGCCTGGGAAAAAAACATTTGTAGATGGATAGATAATTGATTATTGATCGCAAACAGAGGTGGTGGTCAATGGAGCTACATCTATATGGGCTAAAGTAGATTGCCTCTGGTTCTGTACTGGGGCACTTCTTTTATAAAGGGACTTAGAGGGCATGGAGAGCAAGGTCTCTGTATTTGCAGATGACACCATGCTATGCAGAGCTTTAGAAACTTCAATTGATGTGCAAGTGCTGCAAAAGCAACCTAGATAGATTGGCAGATCAATGGGATAAATGTAAGGTGAAGCATTTGGGGTTAACATCCTGGTGGCTACATTTTACATAATAACTGTGTTAAGTGGATCGCTAATGGAAAATATTTGGGGGTTCTGGTAGATAACAGACTAGCTGTAGCAAACAATGCCAGGCAGCAATGGCTAAGAGCTAGCAAGATATTGTCTTGTATGGTGGAATAGATTCAAGAGAGAAAAATATAATTCTCCCTCTTACAAGGCACTGGTAAGGCCTCATTTGGAATATGCGATGCAGTTTTAGATCTATATACAAAAGGGAAATCTTGGAAATGAAGCAGTTCAGAGAAGGCAACTAAAATAATTAAAGGGAATGGAGGTGGCTTGACTATGCAGGCAGATTAGACAAGTCAGGGCTGTTTACATTGGAGAAGTGACATTTGCGTGGGGATATGATCACTTTATACAAATTATTAATGGCCATACAATAAACTCTCTGGTGCATTGTTCCATAATAAGTCATATCAGAAAAGAAGTTTCATCTTCAGGTTAGAAAACGATTTCTTTACAGTGAGAATGGTGAAACTGTGGAACTGTCTTTCCAGCAGATGTGTAATGGCAAGTTTCTGGTTAGCTTAAGTGGTCTAGATGTTTTTTTTTTTTTTGTACTGTACACTAGTCTTTTTACACCCCTGTGTAAATATGTTACACACTGTGTGTCATGGAGATTAATGTGAAGACACTGTACTGTACATCAGTTTTCTACACCCCAGTGTAAATATGTTACACACTGTGTGTCATGGAGATTAATGTGAAGACGCTGTACTGTGCATCAGTCTTTCTACACCCCTGTATAAATATGTTACATGAATGAGAACCTTCACAAGCATAGATGTAGAAGACTATAATCAGGAGGATCACTCCCCTAGTAATGATAACTAGTCTAAGAGGCAATCATTCTACATATTACAAGATGTCAGAGTTCAAGAGAGTGAATTACAATTTGGGTAACCCATATGTACAGTCCTGTATTTAAATCCAGGCTCATGTATATAGATCCAGGATAATTAAATAAAGTATAAGGTCTCCACTATTGCCATAATATCAAGGAAGAGGAAGTATCCAAATTATTCATCCCAGATGAAACACTTAGAAATGGAATATTTTTAAATTATCTGTTCAATAACAATAGAGAGAGATTTAATTTAAACCACAAAAGAGATATTAAAGGGTATCCCCACCCACAAATCTCTGCCCACAACCCCAACTATCTACCATTTTATCACATGCATTTGTAACCAGTGTGTGGATTCCGAGGGGTTAAACTCCCAAAAAAACGGCTGCTATCAAATGGAGGTGTCCCATTCATTCCCTGCGTAAGGGAGACCAGAGGATGTCAGTGGTCTTCTTTTTTTCTTCCCCCAGCTTCATTGTTGGTTCAGGGTAAGGTACTGAAGGCACTGATCAATATTAGGTATCAATTCTGATCACCTTAGTATTAATCTTTGCAATAAAAAAAATAACTTTTTGGGACGTAATTTTTCCAATTGGTCATTTTGCTTTTCATGGGTGTTCAATTTGAAAAACTGAAAGCTGATCAAAATACAATTTCTTGGGTTTTATTACACTTATGCATTGATCTCATTTGGGGTTAGTTAGTGGTTTTATCTCTGTACACACTCTTAAATGTGGAATACCATTGTATTTCAGGATATGTGGAATATTGATGTTTAGTGGGGTTTTGTTTTACTTATCATGTGGGTTTGGCAAGATTTCTAACTTTGCATTAGTTGTTTTTTTTTTTACAGAAAATCTCCTAAAAGTGTGAAGCTCTACGAAGAATTGTATTTGGAATTCTGCACATACATGTTAAAGGATGCCACCATTATATAGCTGATGGTGTGTCAATTCCAATAATATATAGTTTTTAGGATTGTTTCCCATGTGGGGGGTATTGACTTCATTTGAGGCTATTTGCTGACTGTGTCTGTGTGCATTGATGCAAGTAAGGTAGTGTAGAAGATTAATATTAATTGAAAGTTTTTATTCATACTGGAGGTTTGTTCAAGATTTCTACCTTTCTTTGCTTTCCCCCTCAAAAAATCTGCAAAAAGTAAAAAATTTCAAAACTAATTCTGCACGTGTGTATAAAAAAACGGCATCATTTAGCTGAAGGTGTGAAGGTGTGTAGGTTCCAGAATTATACCGTATATACTCTAGTATAAACCGTCCCGAGTATAAACCGAGGTACCTAGTTTTAGGGAAAAAAGTAGGAAAACCACACTGACCCGAGTATAAACCGAGGGGGTAGTATTTGCCACTAAAGATGTTTGGAAACTACAACTCCCAGCATGCTTTATTGCTGGGAGTTGTAGTTTTCAAACATCTTAAGCTGCAAATACTTACAAATAAGAGTAAAACCTTCTTTATTTGTGCATACTGTATGCACAAATATAGGAGGATTTACCCCTATTTGCAAGTATTTGCCACTTAAGATGTTTGAAAACTACAACTCCCAGCAAAAAGCTGATGGGAGTTGTAGTTTTCAAAACATCTAAGTTGCAATACTTGCAATAGGGGTAAATCCTCCTATATTTGTGCATACGTATGCCACAATAAAGAAGGTTTTTCTCTATTGTATGTATTTGCCCCTTAAGTGTGTTCCCTGTTGTAAATAAAGTACCGGTAAATGTTTTCTCTACCTTGTCCGGCGGCTCGGATCCGCATCCTCGCTCCAAGCCTCTGCGCATCGGATGATGTCACTACCCGGGCCATCACTTTGCGGCGCCGAGGGTAGTGACATCATCCGGATGCCAGAAGCTGTGGAGCGAGGATGCGGATCTCGCGGCCGCGGACACCAAGGTAGGGGAAACATTGACTCGAGTATAAACCGAGGTAAGATTTTCAGGCTTCAAGCCTGAAAACCTTGGTTTATACTCGAGTATATACGGTATATTTCTGAGTTTAAATTGAAAACTGAAAACTGATTAAATTTCTTCCCTGTAATTGGACTTGGGCCTTGGTTTATTTGGGATTATTTGGTATCTGTGTCTATGTGTACATCTATACATGTGGCATACAGTTTGATTCAGGACATGTGGGAGCCTGATATTTAGGGCAATATTTTAAGTGCTGTCATCACAATGAATTAAATTTCAATTTCAAAGAACGGCTGCAAAGTATCCCTTTGAGCTAACTCATCTGAGCCAAGAATAAAATGTAACTGTAGTGACGGAAATGTATATAGAAAATACATATAAAGAACAATGTAATACTTTGGTTGAGAGGTTCCTAGAGGTTCCTACAAAAGCAATAGAGGAAGCTAATACAAGGGAAAGAACTACTCTGTTAACATTCAAAAATAAAAGGGAAAGAAAAACTATGAAGCAAACAGAAATAAGAAATAAGATAATCAATAAAAATTGCCACATTTTACATCAAGATAAGGAACTGAGGGCCATCTTTATAAACCCGCAGTATCGCAAGTTTGCAATACCGCGGTTTTCCATTAATGTGTGACAACGATAGTACATTTACGGCAAACAGTCGTAAATCTACGACCCTTCGTTTGCAGAATACCATGAGGTAGTAGACTACGGCAATGGTATTCTATGATGGCCGTAAATCTACGTTTGCGGTAGATTTACAGCCACTATCGTACATTTATGGCTGCTATTGTACATTTATGGTAACGGTCATAAATGTACGACCACTGAACCGGTCTTTAAAAGTGCTTTATTGCTTAAAAGCGATATCGTGCCTTTAGAAATATGTCCCTGAACCCCTTACTAGGAAAGAAACCCAAAAGCAGTTTTAGAAAACCCATACCCTAAAGAATATTCTATCTCCAAGTGTAATTCATCATAATAGGAGAATTGGAGGGGTTGAAGGGAAAAAGACTGTAAGTGTTATAATTGTCACTTATGTCTATTTGTTGTAGAAAACCTAGGTTTCTATAAAAAACATTTTAGTAGATCTACCCCCTTAAACAATTCTTTAACTGTTCATTCAGATTTGTTGTATATGGTATTTTATGTCCATGCAAAAAACTGTATGAGGGGAAAAAACAGTGTCTCTCTCACTATCCAAATGAAAGAAAGAGGGGGGTTGGATTGAACAGAAATTGGAACAAAGATGTATTTTTGAATTCAAAAGTTTATATGCAAGTGGCCTGAATGATGCAATTGAGCCAACTCCCTTTCTAGGAAGATAATGTTGATTTAAGGGTTAACATTAAGAGGTTCCAGCTCCCCACTCTGAGTGGTTCATCCCAAGTGGTTTTAAACTGCATTTGATACTAACAGTGAAACGCGTAGCTATTTACTGCCTCCTATGTCCTTCAGTATCCTAAATATTTATTCCTATATCTACTATATTTAATTTATTACACAATTTTTTTTAAAGCACTTTTGAACTGTAGGGTGTACTTTCCCTTGAATCTGTCAACTCTGACCACTGGAGGGGGGAGGAGGTGGCTCCAGACCTCACTAGAATGAGGCCAAGGACAGAGAGTGCCTAGGCAGCATATCAAGGGGAGGACTGACCTAGTAGACTGGTCTCCAATGAAAAATTTGGGCTGCCACAGAAGCTATTAGTAAGTTATGTGCTTGCTTAAATGACACAAACTAAAATGATTTATGTGAATGGGAGGTCAGTAATGAGATTTTGGAGACAACTCCTCAGTTTAAACTCCTCAGTTTAAACCTTAACTATGTGCTCCCTGCTTTGGCTGACTTGCTAAAAGATTGATCTGCTTTTGGGCCCCTTAAAACTCCTGCCCCAGACTGTCAGATTAATAGAAGCAGCACAGCAGTGTCTATAGTTTAGCAGTTCTGCTCTGAGCTCCCAATATTTGAATAAATAGAATTATGAGTAAGTCAATAGAAAAAAAAGCTTCCATTGAAAATATATCTGTCAGCTTGTGAATCAATGTTTTTTACATTTACTCTCTTTTACTAAAATTAATAAAAATGTGCAAGGCAAAGCATGAAGCACAATTTATTAAATAAGGGTCAATGTGTCTCTTACAGGTTAATATAAGGATATTACTTCCCCAAGGAGGACTATATAAAAACACAATATAATGTGAAGGGGTACACTATTTCTTATAATACACAAGGTTTTTATATTTACATTTGTGCCTTTAAGGGCATGTCCATCCCCAAAACTAAAGTTTAATCCACTACTGGGTCATTAAGTCATCTGGTCCCTGCTATTTCCTTGTCATTGTTGAGGTGTCTGACATGCGCAGGGGAGCCCCGCCTCCACCCTCCCACTGGATCCTTTCATGGTTGCCTTTTCCCTAGCTTTACAACCCTTTTCTGTAGTATAGGGCACCCTAGCCCACCCCTAACCACCATGTTTATTTAGTTAAAAAAGCTGCAGAAATGTACTTGCATTGATTTGTTTTCAGGCATTCTGCATTGCCAGCAGCTGTGTCTGTGATTTGCTGCCTTTCAACCAATCACAGACACGACTGCCAGTCCGGACCCCTGCTTGCAGTTCTGGCAAGCAGAGGGCCTGGATCAGAATGCCAGGGGAACGAAGAGATGTAAGTACATTTCTTCTGCTTTTTTAACTAAACAAACATGGCAGTTGGGGGTGGGCTAGGGTGCCCTACACTACACAAAACCCCATTTCAGAGTGGAGATATCAAGGCTCTATACAGCTTTAAAATAATTTATGCTGTAAATGTGACTGTCGCTGTGCTGTCTCCTCATGGATGGCACACCGATGCCTCAAACTAAACCTGATTAAAACTGAACTAATCATTTTCCCACCTAAACCTGGTCCTATCCCACCTTTTTCCATTTCTGGGGTTATTATTGATTCCTTTCTCTCCTTTTCTAATCACATTAACTATGTTGCTAAAACCTGTCGCTTTTTTCTCTGTAAAATTGCAAAAATCCATAGATTCCTCTCTCCTCCGACTACTGCTATGCTTATCCATGCTCTCATCCTTTCAAGCCTGGACTATTGTAACCTTCTACTTTCTGGTCTTCCTACTTCCCATCTTTCTCCACTTCAGTCTGTACTTAACTCTGCTGCACACATTGTCTCGCTCTCTAACAATCGGGAAATTAAATCTCCTCTGTGTCGCACATCTACGTGGCTCCCCATTAAACAACGCATTATATACAAAATCTGTTATGTGATTGCACAGAGTAACCAGACTTTCAGTAAAGCAGAACTTGTATTTATTAATAAGTCTAAAATAACATGTGGTCTCAGCACCAGAGCTAATACAACACCAGCCACTTATACTTCCTGTTACATCACTAGCTAGCTGTACTAGAACTACAGGTGCTGACATAGTCCAATATACCACACCCCCCTCCTTAATGAAGAATAGTTATATCTATTTGCATTATATTATTTTGCTTATTTACATATGCAACAACATTTAACAAAAAATTACTTCACATGAAAACTTTTTCTACACATTATAAGCTTTAACTTTTAACACTGAATTTTGAACCTGTATGATTACATATTATTACTCTCTATACCTGTATGAGTACATATTTTTACTCTCTATACCTGTATGAGTACATATTATTACTCTCTATACTCTATACCTGTATGAGTAATATTATTACTCTCTATACCTGTATGAGTACTATTATTACTCTCTATAACCTGTATGAGTACATATTATTACTCTCTATACCTGAATGATAACATTTTATATTACTCTCTATACCTGTATAGTACATATTATTACTCTCTTTATCTGTATGAGTACATTTTATTACTCTCTATACCCTGTATGAGTACATATTATACTCTCTATACCCCGTATGAGTACATATATTACTCTCTATACCTATGAGTACATATTATTCCTCTATACCCGTATGATACATATTATTACTCTCTATATACCCGTATGATTACATATTATTCTCTCTATACCCGTATGGGTACATATTATTACTCTCTATACCCGTATGAGTAACTATTATTACTCTCTATACATGTATGAGTACATATTATTACTCTCTATACCTGTATGAGTACATATTATTACTCTCTAACCTGTATGAGTAATTTATTACTCTCTATACCTGTATGAGTACATATTATTACTCTCTTTATCTGTAGGAGTACATTTTTTTACTCTCTTAACCTGTATGAGTACATATTATTTCTCTCTATATCTGTATGAGTACATATTATTACTCTCTATATCTGTATGAGTACATATTATTCTCTATATCTTATGAACATATTATACTCTCTATAACCTGTATGAGGACATATTATTACTCTCTATATCTGTATGAGTACATATTATTACCCTCTATACCTGTATGGTACATATTATTACTCTCTATACCTTATGAGTACATATATTACTCTCTATACCTGTATGAGTACATATTATTCTCTATACCTGTATGAGTACATATTATTACTCTCTATATCTGTATGAGTACATATTATTACTCTATATCTGTATGAGTACATATTATTACTCTCTATACCTGTATGAGTACATATTATTACCCTCTATATCTGTATGAGTACATATTATTACCCTCTATACCTGTATGAGTACATATTATTACTCTCTATACCTGTATGAGTACATATTATTACTCTCTATACCTGTATGAGTACATATTTTACTCTCTATACCTGTATGAGTACATATTATTACTCTCTATATCTGTATGAGTACATATTTACTCTCTCATTACCTGTATGAGTACATATTATTGCTCTCTATACCTGTATGAGTACATATTATCGCTCTCTATACCTGTATGAGTACATATTATTGCTCTCTATATCTGTATGAGTACATATTATTACATATTATTACTCTCTATACCTGTATGAGTACATATTATTGCTCTCTATACCTGTATGAGTACATATTATTGCTCTCTATACCTGTATGAGTACATATATAATGCTCTCTCTAAAACCTGTATGAGTACATATTATCTCTCTATACCTGTATGAGTACATATTATCGCTCTCTATACTGTATGAGTACATATTATCGCTCTCTATACCTGTATGAGTACTATTAATCACTCTCTATACTTTATGAGTACATATTATTATCCTATACCTGTATGAGTACATATTATTGCTCTCTTACTGTTATACATTTATCTCTCTATACTGTATGAGTACATATTATTCTCTCTATACCTGTATGAGTACATATTATTGCTCTCTATACCTGTATGAGTACATATTATCGCTCTCTATACCTGTATGAGTACATATTATCGCTCTCTATACCTGTATGAGTACATATTATCGCTCTCTATACCTGTATGAGTACATATTAGCGCTCTCTATACCTGTATGAGTACATATTATTACTCTCTATACCTGTATGAGTAATATTATTACTCTCTATACCTGTATGAGTACATATTATTACTCTCTATACCCGTATGAGTACATATTATTACTCTCTATACCTGTATGAGTACATATTATTACTCTCTATATCTGTATGAGTACATATCATTACTCTCTATACCTGTATGAGTACATATTATTACTCTCTATATCTGTATGAGTACATATTATTACTCTCTATATCTGTATGAGTCTATAATATTACTCTCTATACCTGTATGAGTACATTTATCGCTCCATTATACCTGTAGATGAGTACATATTATTGCTCTCTATATCTGTATGAGTAATATATCAGTAATTATTACTTTATACCCTGTATGAGTACATATTATTGCTCTTATACCTGTATGAGTACATATTATTGCTCTCTATACCTGTATTTTTTCTTTTATGAGTACATATTATTGCTCTCTATACCGTGTATGAGTACATATATTCTCTCTATACATGTATAGTAGTACATATTTCGCTCTCTATACCGTATGAGTACATATTATCGCACTCTCATACCTGTATGAGTACATATTATACGTCTCTATACTGTATGGAGTACCATATATATACTCTCTAACCTGCTAGTACATTTTATTGCTCTATACCGTATGAGTACATATTATTACTCTCTTATACCGTATTGAGTACATATTATTGCTCTCTTACTACACTGTCATGAGACATGATTATTTGCCCTCTCTTTATACATTATTTGTTTTTTTTTTTCTTATTGAGCATATTATCGCTCCTCATATTTACCTGTTTACTCCTTTTTTTTTAATTCTTATGAGTGAACATTTATTATCGTCTCTATTTCTGTTATACCTGCTTATTATGATGTACATTATGATCGTGTCTCTGCTCATTACGCGTGTTTATGAATGTTACATATTCTAGCGTTCTATTACCTGTTTATGTTAGTAAATATATTTTTACAGCTCTTTTATACTCTGTTTTTTTTTATGGAGTAGTCATAGTATTCCTCTCTATACTCTGTTGAGACATATTATACTCGTACTTATACCGGGATTATGATGTCATATTATTACTGTCTCTTACCTGTATGAGTATCATTTATATTACTCTCTTTATACTGTATGAGTAAACATATTATTTATCTTCTCTGATACATGTAGGAGTATCATTAAATGTATACTCTCTATTATTCTGTGTATGAGTACTTTATATTTTATGTAATCTCTTATACTGTTTTTCATGAGATCATGTATGTATTTACTCTCTATGATCGTGGATGATTGTATCATTATTTTAACTCGTGCTATGACACGGTTCTATGAGTACATATTATTACTCTCTATACCTGTATGAGTAAATATTATTACTCTCTATATCTCATAGGCAGTTTAATTTGTCTCCCAAACCTAGTTTTGTAAGGTTGAGAACTTTGTTTAGATACAAGTACATTTGACTGATCTCCATCTTCAGTATTATCTGGTTGAATATCATCTGATGGCAGTTCACCCTGATCAGTGTCAGTTCTGTCCATGCATTGTTCATTATTTGTCATAATGTCTTGATTATCAGAAAACAGCCATGTGTTCTCCATTGTCTTTCTCAGATACTTTCTGTTTCTCCTGAATTGTTTCCCTTCAGGTGTGTGTACAATGAAAGATCTGGGTTGTTCATGTTTTTGCACAACAACAGCTGGTTGCCATATTTTCCCTCTTTGCATTCTTACAGCATCCCTTACGTGTAAATCAGGTAGTGCTTTGGATTGCCTGTCATAGTGCAGTTTCTGTTTCCTTTCTTTTAGCCGATTCTGTACCCTTGCAAATCCTCTAGGTACAAGTAGTGAAGTGGCTGTTGGCAGTTTTGTTTTTAGCCTTCTACCCATCAAAAGCTGTGAAGGTGAAAACCCAATCCCAAGTAGTGTAGTACGATATTCCATTAAGGCAGTGTAGGGATCACTGCTATTATCTTGGGATTTTTTCAGCATGTTTTTAACAGTCTGTACTGTTCTCTCAGCTTGTCCATTTGACTGAGAATGAAAAGGACTTGAAGTTATGTGTTTGAATTCCCAACTTTTAGCAAACAAGTTGAATTCATCACTAACATACAGTGGACCATTGTCAGATATGACAATATCAGGAATACCGTGTCTTGCAAACATACAGGAAGATTCAATAAAAGTTCTTATCATTTAAAATGGTGCTAATTTTGCCCCAACCAATCAGAACTTTTGAAAGCTAACATCTGATTGGTTGGAGCAAAATTAGCACCATTTTTAACAATAAGAACTTTTATTGAATAACCCCCATAGACTTTAATGCAGTGATTAGACTTTTGCTTTTCGTATCAGATAATTTAAGAATTTCTGGAAACTTTGAGAAGTAATCCACACATAACAAATAGTATGATCCATTAGATTGAAATAAGTCAGTTCCTTCCTTTTCCCAAGGTCGTCTAGGTAGATCATGAGGAATCAAAGGTTCTTTTTGGTTACTGTTCCTTTGTTCATTGCATATTGAGCATGTTTTTAATATCAGCAGACCTTCCAGGCCAATATAGTATATCTATAGCTCTTTCCTTGCATTTCACTATTCCCAAGTGTGATTCATGGATTTTTCTGAGCATTTCTTGCCTTGATTAAGAAGGAACTATCACTTTTGCAGATTTAAACATTAGTCCAGACACATAACTGATTTCATCCCTGAAATTCCAGTATGCTTGGATTTCTATAGATACAGCTCTTTGGGCCATCCTGACATTGTGATGCTTTTTAATTTCTGCAAAGTAGAATCCTCTGATGTAGCTTTTTTGAATCTGTGAAGATGTTCCTCTGATATGGGAAGATGAGAAGCAATCCAGTTCACTTCAAGTTCATCTCCCAACAGGTCTTCACTGTGTTCTTTTAGATATGCTCTACTTAATGCATCTGCAATATGCATTTCTTTGCCAGGAATGTATACGACTTTCAAATGGTATCTTTGTAACCTTAGAAGCATTCTTTGTAATCTCATTGGTGCTTGATAAATTGGATTATGATCACTTTCAACATACACATACTGATGGATTTTTTCACAACCATACACTATAGCAAGTAGTTCTCTTTCTATCTGTGCATATCTACGTTGACAGTCTGTTAGGGCTCTTGATGCATAGGCTACTGGCTGACCTTCTTGAAGTATTACAGCTCCAATGCCTTCTGAGTTGGCATCTACTGACAATGTGCTATCCTTCTGCACATCATAAAATAGTGTAGGTGCATTTGTTATTTTCCCCTTAAAATTTCAAAACTTTTTCTCTGAGCTTCTTCCCAGTGCCACTCAGTGTCTTGCTCCAGTAATTTTCTCAAAGGTGCACTGATGTCTGATAACTTTGGAATAAATTTAGCTAAATATTGTATCATTCCCATGAACCTCATTAACTCTTATTTATTATTTGGTTCTTGAAGCTGTGTGATGGCTCTAACTTTTTCTTCATCTGGTTTGAGACCATCTGCACTTAGTGTGTGACCTATGTATTTGATTTCAGTTGTTCTGATTTTGCATTTGCATTTGTTCAACTTTAAATTGCATTATTCTTACTCTTTGCAACAGTTTTATTAATCTGGCATCATGTTATTCTATAGAATCTCCCCAGACAAACTAATCATCAATTATATTCACAACACCATCAAGATCTTCTATCATCTGTGCAATAGCTCTTCCTGAATCCCAAAAGGTAGTCTTAGAAAGCGATATCTCCCTATTGGTGTATTAAATGTACACAGCTTGGAACTTTCTTCATCAAGCTTTATTTGCCAGAACCCTTGATTTGCATCTAATACTAAAAAGTATTTGGCATACTTGAAACAACTTCCTCCACTGTTAGCAATGGGTAATGTTCTCTTCTGATTGCTTTATTTAAGTCTCTTGGGTCCATGCAAATTCTTATTTGTTTGGTGATGTCACTGTTACCATGCTATTGACCCATTCTGTTGGTTCTGTTGTTGCAAATTACTCCCATTTTTTCACTCTGTGTAACTCTTCAACCACTTTCTCTCTGAGAGCTACTGGTATTTTCCTAGAATCATGTACAACTGGTTTAATATTGTCGTCAATTTCTATAGGGTGTTGTCCTGGTAAGCAACACAGACCATTAAAAAGATCACTGTAGTCTTTAAAAATATCTACTTCTTTTGTAACACCATACAGTCTTTTTATCAAACATAACTTAAGACATGCAGCTCTACCCAGTACTGATGAAGCATTTTGTTGTATGATTTCAAAGTTGATATAGTGCTTTTTGCCTTTATATTCACACAGCAGCGCTATATTACCTAGTGGTGAAATCTGGTGGCCAGAATAAGAAATGAGCTTGAGTTTGGAAGATTTAAGTTTTGTTTTGATGTTTAGAGCTTTGAAAGTTTCCTCTGACATTACATTGCATTCAGCTCCTGTGTCAAGTTTAAATAACACTGACTTGCTGTTGATCTTTAACTTTTCAGACCAATTTCCTTCAGTACTTCCAGTCTCTGCATTTCCATTAGCACTGTTATATTTCTCACTTTCAGTTTCAATTGTCCCAATAAATATATCTGTGTCTTTTTTAACTTGCTCATGCATTCTTTTAGCAGGATTTTGTGGCAAAGTGATTTGTCTTATGACACAATTTACATGTCTGTCCTATTGCTGGGCATTTGTTGTATTCATGTTTGTAACCACATCTGCTACAACTTGTGTTACTCTGCTCTGTAACTTTAGGATTACATTTCACTCTGTGCTTAACTGTTTGCTCCACTGCTCTGATTTTGTGCAGGTCAATCCCTTCATTTAGAGCTTTAACTTGGCTTGATGTGATGTCACTTGCTCTGCAGATATCAATATCTTTTTCTAGGCTCTGGTCTGCTTCCCTAAATAATCTGCCTCTGACTTGGTCATTTCTTATAGCACAGACAATTCTGTCTCTGATTAGGGAATCATGCAGCTGCCCAGACCCACAGTCTTTTGCCTTATTTTAAGTCTGTCACATATCCATCTGTGGTTTCTGTCTGTCCTTGAGCACGTGTGAAGAATAAATGTCTTATATATGGTAAGTTCTTTCTAGGCTCACAGTAGTCTTGGAACTTTCTCTTCAGCACATTTATCTTGTGTCTTTCACCATCCGAACATTCCAATGTGTTACTTTTATTGCTTCCTCTCCAGCATCATGTAGAAATGTAACACACTGAACCTTGTCACTCTTGTCCTCAATCCCACTGGCAGTGCTGAATAGATCATATCTCTGGATCCATGTCCTCCAGCTTTCAGCAGGATTTCCATGTAGATTCAGATTTGGAGGTTGTTGAAACTGAGCCATGTTCAATTCTATGTCCTTTTAATCTTCTGACACCATGTTATGTGATTGCACCGAGTCACCAGACTTTCAGTAAAGCAGAACTTGTATTTATTAATGAGTCTAAATAACATGTGGTCTCAGCACCAGAGCTTATACAACACCAGCCACTTATACTTCCTGTTACATCACTAGCTAGCTGTACTAGAACTACAGGTGCTGACATAGTCCAATATACTACATTCCTTCTCTTAACATTTACATATCTTTGCTCTGCTGCTCCTTCTTATATTTCTTCTCTTGTGTCCCCATATGTCCCTGACCGTACCCTCCACTCATCACAGAACCAGCTCCTGTACAGATCCCTCGCTCACACTGCCTCCTCTCGCCTTAAACCTTTTTCTCTTCTGGCTCCTGTCCTCTGGAATTCTATTCCCCTCTCTCTACGTCAAGAAACCTCAATAAACAAGTTTAAATCTAACCTCCCATCCTATCTCTCTGAGCACAGCACAACATAGGACTGTTAACACAGAACCCGTTCTTACTCTGGCACTTCTACTCTTTCCTACGTATCTGTATGTTACCCACCTAATTAGATTGTAAGCTCTATGGGGCAGGGACCTCTTTCCTCATGTTACATGTTTCAAGCACTTGTACATTTCATGATGCTCTTACTTATTTATGTATCTATTTATTGTCCCTCTTGTACAACTTTTTGTGTTCTACATTGTACAGTGCTACATGCCCAAGTGGTGCCATATAAATAAACATATACTTACATACATACATACATACATAGTAAATGTGTTTTCACATTTACATAGATATATTATATTGATATAAAAAAGTTAAAGAATAGGAGAATAATGCATAGCTGGCTATAACTATTCCAAACTGTAGGTGGCGTACTAGAACAGAACAGTACTGTATTTGAGAAAACGGGGTACCGTATATACTGTGAGAACTCTGCCTGAGAAGGCTGTTTACACATAGTGGGAAAGAAGGGCTGTAGATTCCCGTACCTAATCTGTCAGGACTTCACAGAGCAGTGAGGGGGAGGGACTTCCTGTCTCCCACACACATTGAGGGAGTCTGAGGCTGTGCTCGCCAGCGGCACTATGCAGGAGAAGCCTTAGGAATGTCACATGTCAGCCTACCATCCATTTCTCATCCAACTTTCAGGTCAGTCATTTCTTTATATCTTGGGCTGTGGAGCACGTAGAGAGGTGGTTGATGGCTCATTTTAAAGGTAGGAAACTGGCCTACCTCAACAAAACTCAACATGTTTGAAGACCACAGTTCCCCTTTAAAAGTAAGTGATAACATATATTGTGTATGATGATTAAAGGACAAGTAATGACCAGATAAAATTGTAATAAAGAGTTGGAAATAAGCAGCTAACAAGTAAACTTGGCTCTGTGTCCTTATTCTTTTCTAATACAGAACATTAACTGTTGGTACGCCTTTAACCTGGGCCTGTAACATAAACAAGCAGAACAAACTGACCGTGATTTCATTTTTTGATTTACCTCAGGTTGGGAAAAGAATTAATCCTCCATAACTCAGCAATTGTTTTTTCCCAGGATGCAGAGAAATAGAGATGATGCCTTTCTTATACAGTAACAGGGGCACGCTCTCTCATCTCTCCATTACGTGAAAGAAAAAAATCATAGAGTTACGGAGGATTAATCCTGGTTAACCAGAGGTTGGGAAAAGAAAGTCAATCATGGTCAGTTCTTTAAAGTCTTACTTTTTTGAACAATTATGAGGTTGGAACAGTGGATGACCAGAAGGATATGGAAGCTGCAGTGGAACATTTTATTATAATATAGTATAATAGTCACATATAATCAGTCACATAGCTGAGTCATTATAAGATGAAAATATTACACTGATTTTCTTGCTATAATTTGAGCCTCTTATGTATTATATTCTGATTAACATGATTTGTTTCTTTGAGTTCATCTCAGGTCTAAATAATATTGAGAAGCATTTGGGCAAAAATATACAGCCTAAAATTCCAGCAATTGAGGTCTGAATAGCAAATATCTCCACACACACAGTGTTTTTCCCTTTGGTGCTCAGATAGGCCGGGATCATTGTGATCCAAACACTGCAGAAGACCAGCATGCTGAAAGTGATGTACTTGGCCTCATTAAAACTGTCCGGTAAGGTCCGAGCTAAAAATGCTAAAACAAAACTAACAGCTGCCAGAAGCCCCATATAACCAATAACTGAGTAAAAGGCAATAGCTGATCCCTCATTGCACTGAATGATGATTGTTCCAGGGTAAGTGTGAATGTCCATATCCTGAAAGGGAGGAGAAATGGCCAACCAAGTAATACAGATTATTATTTGAATGGATGAACAGGTCAAGACTACAGAATTGGACAGTTTGACTCCCACCCATTTCCTCCATGAGCTCCCAGGCTTGGTGGCTTTGAAGGCAATGTAAACCATGATAGTCTTGGCCAGGAGAGAAGAGACAGCTATGGAGAAGGTGATTCCAAAAGTGATTATACGTAACATGCAGGTTATATCCACAGGGCGACCGAGGAACAGAAACACACTGAGGAAGCTCAGCTTGATGGAGACAAGGAGGAGGAAGCTGAGGCTCCTGTTATTGGCTCTCACTAAAGGAGTGTCCCGATATATTAAAAAAATTCCCAATATCATCAATGTTATAAGGAAAGACAGGACAGAGGTAGATGAAAAACACAAGGAGATTACATGAGAGAAAGAGAGAAAATCCACTTTCTTGGCAATACATTGAGTCTTAATATGATTAGGCCATTCCATTTCTGGGCATTTAATGCAGTTTTCACTGTCTGTAGGAATAAGAAAAATAGCAATGAAAAAGCAATCTGATAGATGTGGATACTAAAAATTATCTCTCTTAAGCAAAGACCATTGGAGGAAAAAAGCCCTTACTGGAAAAGCTTTCCAGGAAGTGATTTTTCAGATCGATTTCATATTTAAAAAATGGGCATTAATACCCATATTCTAAGTTTGTTATCATTACCAACAGTGATCTGATCTTAGGAAATAATAAAGAAATTAAAGGGAGAGACACATGAAAAAAAACACATATTTTTTATTATAATAAAACCATGATCAGTGAATGAATTGGTCTTTTCCAAGCTGTGTCCCCAGAGAATCATCAAGGTTGGACCAGATGGATGTATGTCTTTATTAAACCTCAATTACTATGTTACTATATTACTATTTTATCAAAGTAAATGCAGATTGTTATTATATTCAAGGGAAACTGAGCCTTACTTACACATACAGGAAATTTTACACAGGGTAGGTACCAATACAAAAGAAATGGAGGGCCTCCTTTACCCAGAGCTATAGTGCTTTGTTTATGGAGTAAAAGTAATGCTAACCTATTATATCTGTTGTATTCAGTTAGATCAACTGGACTTAAAGTTTAGTTGAAGACCTTTGGCTAGTCATCCGACTGAACCTTTCAATTTAGGATGACTTGTACAAGAATCTGTTTGCAATTAGTACCCTGGCAAGTCCCAATCAGCAAGGTGTTAGGGACTTTCTGAGTGCAAGGTGTGATTGCATTGTGGTGTTATCGAAACCACCCAGGGTAAGGCGTAGAACCCCCACATCTATTAGTAGTTGGTTTCTTTATTTTCACATAAATGGCCTCCTTGATACCTCTCTTGAACCAATCATGTTCTTTTGCCAAGATGTTGACATTACAATTTTTAAAGGTATGTTCTTTTTTCTTAAGATGCAGGTACATGGCTGAGTTTTGACCCAAAGAATTGGCTCTTCTGTGCTGGGACATACGTTAGTTTAGTTTCTGTTTGGTCCTCCCCACATATAAAATCAGAGCACTCTTAACTGCATTGCACTGCATATAAGACCTAATACTGAAACATAAGAAGAGTGACATATTATGTCACTCTTCTTATGTTTCAGTATTAGGTCTTTCGGATGCACCAGTTGTTGCCTCAGTGTGTTGTTTGGTTTAAAGCAGACAGGGATACAGTGTTTATTGAAAATTCTTTTCTAGGAGACCCCTGCTACATATAGGATTTTCCTCCTTGGTAGAGATGTCCGAACTTCGCAAAATCCAGTCCGCTTGTGGACCATTATCCTACAACCATTCTCTCTCCTTCCATCCACCTCTGGATGGACCTTTTAAGGAGTTTTGGGGCAGGGCTTATGATGAAGCAGGTTAAGCTCTGTCCCAGCAGTGAGCATAATCCAGACTGAGACTTGGTCGTAGAGCAGGAAAAAAATACCATTTACAGTGCTGTAACTTTGGAAGACTGAAGCTAGAAGTGTGTGCTCTTTTGAATAAAGACCACTGTTTCCTTTTAACAGCTATGGCAAAAGGAAAGGTGAGACACCATTTGTTATATCTTTGTTAATATGCTCTGACTATTGTGGAAATGATGTCTGGAGACTTTAGTTCCACTTTAAGGGATGTTTTTTTTTTTTTTTTTTCAGAATATTTGCTAAAATCATGAGAAACTATGAAGACCTGCATCTGGAATTCTAAAAATATCACCATTTGGTAGTGGTCATTCTAAAAACATATATAGGGAGATTCAATATTCCTTAAATAGGTGTAAAACCCACTTTAACACAATGTCTTATCAGGTTAACATGTGTTTTACACTAAATTTAGGGCACTGCACTGTTTCCAAATGTTTCTGGAAATAGCCCAGCATAACCCGCACAACTCATCACTTTTTACCTTTACCTTTAATTGCGTTTACGTCCCCCATTGTATCGCATTACTGAATGATTACTGAATGAATTTACGTCCCCCATTGAATGAATTTACGTCGCTCATTGTATCACTTTACTGAATGATTACTGAATGAATTTATGCCCCCCATTGTATCGCATTACTGAATGATTACTGAATGAATTTACGCCCCCCATTTTATCGCATTACTGAATGATTACTGAATGAATTTACGCCCCCCATTGAATGAATTTACGTCCCTCATTGTATCGCTTTACTGAATGATTACTGAATGAATTTACGTCCCCCATTGTATCGCATTACTGAATGATTACTGAATAAATTTACGCCCCCCATTGTATCGCATTACTGAATGATTACTGAATGAATTTATGTCCCAAATTGTATCGCAGGATCGAGACTTCTCAGACAGTTTGTGTGGGTATTTTCAAAATTTTATATTTGAAGAAAAGAAGGAGAATATGAGAGAGTTCATAAAAATTCCAGTTTTATGAACAGCTGTTCAAAATATCTGCATTTTGATTAAACCTAACTCCAATTAGAAAAACCTGTGGGGAATGTCATTTCAAAAAATGGGTTTGGCAGTTATTCTAACTGTTATAAGGGCTCATTCATTTCGGTGTCTAGTAGACAGGATGTGTGCGGCCCGTATACAGGTCTGGTATTGCACTCTGGAGAAGCAGAGCTTTTAGAAACAACAAGACATTCATTCATAAAGGTAACTTATACAAATAAAAATGCCAAATATAGGCACATTTTGCAAATCTTGATATTTTTGGGAAATTTTCTGCCTAAAATCTAGTGAAAGATAGAAAAAATAGTAATCATTCTAAATAAAAAATATTTGGGATTTCCTACATTAAAGGGCATGACCACACCCAAAACTATAATTTGTACCAGTGATGGCCCAACTGCAGGGCACTGCCCAAAATTTCAAAACGAGAAGAGTAGGAGCTTTGAGTGAGTCATCTGGTCCCTTCATCTTCCTTCCTGAATGCCAGAGGACTCTGGCATTCAAAGGAGAGCCCTACCCACTAACTCATCCCTCCTGATCCATTGTGGCCCACCCCCAACCACCAATTTAGATTTGTAAAACAAGCCCAAGAATTATTCTTACACTCCTTCTTTCCCTCGGCTAACTGCATAGCTGGCAGCAGTGTCTGTGATTGACTGCCTTTCACCCCCTGTTTGCAAATTCTGGCAAGCAGAGGGCAAGGAGAAGAGCGGTGATGGAACAAAGGAGTGTAAGTATATTTCTGGGGCTTGTTTTATAAAATTAAGTTGGGGATGAGCTACACAATGTAAAAAAAATTTTCTGGGTGGAAATACCCTTTAAAACCATATGAGGGCATAATCTCGCAAATATTATTTGGTTAACCCGTGAGATTAAAACAACATTCGAATTGATTTTAATTTATCAGTAATTGGAAGTTTTTGAAACCTTTTTATGTTATATTTTCTAAAAACAAAAAATAATGATAAATCAGAGCTTTTAATTTTTTCCCCTGCAAATATGTTGCCAAATTCATAGATTCCAGCAGTGCGAAAATTATTCAGAAAAATACGGCAATTTTTCAGTTGGATTACTCATATCTGTTGTATTCAATTAGATCAACTGGACTTGAAGTTTAGTTCTTGAAGACGTTTCGCTAGTCATCCGACTGGATCTCTCAATTCAGAATGACTTGTACAAGAATCTGTGGCAATTATGTACCCTGGAAAATCCCAATTAGCATATCACAGCCAAGTGTTAAGGGTGTGATGCTAATTGGGATTTTCCAGGGTACATAATTGCCACAGATTCTTGTACAAGTCATTCTGAATTGAGAGATCCAGTCGGATGACTAGCGAAACGTCTTCAAGAACTAAGCTTCAAGTCCAGTTGATCTAATTGAATACAACAGATATACCATGACCTGGATGAATGAGAACCTTCACAAGCAGTTGGATTACTCTCATATATTTACAGCAACTGCAAAAATAGATTAGATAGAAAAAAATAGATAGAAAAATTTTAAAGGGCAAGTCTATCCCCAAAATCCAATTTGTATACTGATAGAACACGCACGAAACCTAACAACTGGAATGCTTACATAGTCCAATACTGCTAGAGGAAGGAGCAATGCTGCCTGATCTCTCCACTTTGGTCTTCTGCTCCTGGATCTTTCAGGTATAAGCTACAGTCATGGGCATGATGAATGGTGTCATGGCCATTCTTTCCTGAATGTTGAATTCGGCATTCCCATGGAATGAACTGATAATGTTGTTCACTCTACTACTAACTCTTGCACATGGTGGCAGTTTCTGAACTGTCTATAGTTATAGAGAGATTTATGGTAATTCACTCCAGAGGGAGGACTGTGGATACAGTAATTCACATTAGTGGGAGGGTTTGACTTGATAAATGTTTTTACCGGCCTTCGTCTTTCTTGGGTCTACCAGGTGCATGCTCATACATTCACCCTCTGTATTCCATAGAATTCACCAAGGAACATCCACTTTATTTCCTTTAAAAATCCATTACAATCTCTGCAACTTTACATGGCTCACATGGCTGGTGAATTATATGGAATACAGAGGTTATGACTTACCTGTCATTCACAAAATGATTAACAGGTCCTCCCACTGAATCATAGAAATTTATAAATCTAATATGCTGTATACAAAATGAGTAGATGGATTTAGAGACATGTTGAAGGATCAAAAACCAAAGGGACCAGCCGATAATCCTCCAGTAATAGATTTACAACAGGGAATAGCCCGCATCCCGCTGAGGCTGTAAATAACACATGGGAAAGTTCATTAATAGAAAAAACAACCTATCCCTTTAACCTGAAAAATAAATTGAAAGTAGAAAAAAGCCAGTTTTATTCAGTATAATTTAATAGAGAACATAGCTATATGGATCCAGTGTGCAAGTATGAGAAATGCAAACGTTTGCTTATTATAGTTCAAGTAAAAAAAGTTTAGAAGTTAGGACCTTCCAGACTGGGGTTACCTTGACGTGGTTGGAAGGCTTTTCATTTATGTGATCACAGTAATGTATACTAAAACCCCTTTGTTTATAATGTATGCCAGTGTGTAGATAATATGCTATTGTATGGGGCCTAGGGGCCCTGACTGTAGAAAATGGAGTTCTATATGTGTTTTAGAACTCCATTATATACAGTCAGGGTATAAGATATAACAGCATTCTACAGACAGAAATCTGCACCTGGAACAGCTTAAAAAAGATTTTACAAAACAGGGATACAGTCAGTCCATTACAGAAACACAGACCAAGAAAGCAAAGAGCATCCCCAGAACCAACCTGCTACAATACAAACATATCCAAAAGGAGGACCGTATCCCACTGGCTGTTACATACCACCCCCACATGGAAATACTCCAACCAGCATCCCCAGAACCAACCTGCTACAATACAAACCTATCCAAAAGGAGGACCGTATCCCACTGGTTATTACATACCACCCCACATGGAAATACTCCAACCAGCATCCCCAGAACCAACCTGCTACAATACAAACCTATCCAAAAGGAGGAACGTATCCCACTGGTTATTACATACCACCCCCACACCCAATGGAAATACTCCCAACCAGCATCCCACAAACAACCTGCTACAATACAAACCTATCCAAAAGGAGACCGTATCCCCTGGTTATTACATACCACCCCAAATGAAATACTCCAACCAGCATCCCTAGAAACAACCTGCTACAATACAAACATACCAAAGGAGGACCGTATCCCACTGGTTTTACATACCACCCCCAAATGGAAATACTCCAACCAGCATCCCTAGAAACAACCTGCTAAAATACAAACATACCAAAAGGAGGACCGTATCCCACTGGTTATTACATACCACCCCCACATGGAAATACTCCAACCAGCACCCCCAAACCCCTGCTACAATACAACCTATCCAAAAGGAGGACCGTATCCCACTGTTATTACATACCACCCCCACATGGAATACTCCAACCAGCATCCCCAGAACCAACCTGCTACAATACAACACAATCCAAAAGGAGGATTGTATCCCACTGGCTGTTACATACCACCCCCAAATGGAAATACTCCAACCAGCATCCCCAGACAACCAACCTGCTACAATCAAACATCCAAAAGGAGGAACGTATCCCACTGGTTGTTACATACCACCTCCACATGGAAATACTCCAACCAGCATCCCCAGAACCAACCTGTACAATACAAAATATCCAAAAGGAGGACCGTATCCCACTGGTTGTTACATACCACCCCCACATGAAATACTCCAACCAGCATCCCCAGAACCACCTGCTACAATACAACCTATCCAAAAGGAGGAACGTATCCCACTGGCTGTTACATACCACCCCCAAATGGAAATACTCCAACCAGCATCCCCAGAACCAACCTGCTACAATACAACCTATCCAAAAGGAGGACCGTATCCCACTGGTTATTACATACCACCCCAAATGGAAATACTCCAACCACATCCCCAGAACCAACCTGCTACAATACAAACATATCCAAAGGAGGACCGTATCCCACTGGCTTACATACCACCCCCACATGAATACTCCAACCAGCATCCCCAGAAACAACCTGCTACAATACAAACATATCCAAAAGGAGACCGTATCCCACTGGCTGTTTACATACCACCCCCAATGAATACTCAACCACACATCCCCGAACCACTGCTACAATACCAACATATCCAAAAGGAGGACCGTATCCCACTGGCTTACATACCCACCCACCAAATGGAAATACTCCAACCAGCATCCCCAGAAACAACCTGCTACAATCAAACATATCCAAAAGGAGGACCGTATCCCACTGGTTGTTACATACCCCCCCCCACATGGAAATACTCCAACCAGCATCCCCAGAACCAACCTGCTACAATACAAACATATCCAAAAGGAGGAACGTATCCCACTGGTTGTTACATACCACCCCCACATGGAAATACTCCAACCAGCATCCCCAGAACCAACCTGCTACAATACAAACATATCCAAAAGGAGGAACGTATCATCCACTGGTTGTTTCATACCACCCACAAATGGAAATACTCCAACCAGCATCCCCAGAACCCACCTGCTACAATACAAACACATACAAAAGGAGGAACGTATCCCACTGGTTGTTTCATACCACCCACAAATGGAAATACTCCAACCAGCATCCCCAGAACCCACCTGCTACAATACAAACACATACAAAAGGAGGAACGTATCCCACTGGTTGTTACATACCACCCCCAAATCACCAAGAAACTCCAACCCATTTTACAAAAGGAAGACAGATTACTAGAAATATTCCCAGACCACCCCTCTCTTAGCTTATCCGACAACACAACACACTAACTTATACAAATGCTTGTAAGAAGTTCCTAACAGGCCCCCTCAAAATGGAACATCTCCCGTTTCAGACAAAGGTGTGAAAACTGCAAGTCACTCACACTGGAGACAGGAGACCAATACCAGGAACCCAACATTGGTTTGAAATAAAGGGAACCTTCTCCAGCAAATCATCCAATGTAGTATACCTGATTGTATGTCTCAGGTGCCCCTCAGAACTGTATGTAGGAGAGACCGGACAGACCCCTGAGGCAAAGGATGAACTCACAAAGGTTCACAATTAACAACAATAAACGAGATGTCCTGTGGGTGCCCATTTCTGCAGCCAAGGACACAGCCTGAAAGTCACAGTGCTCATGGGAAATTTTAGATCCAAAAGGAGAGGTTAGAATGGGAATGTAAAATGTGTCACTATGTTTCTAATCTAAATGTCATGTAGAATTAATAAGAGATGGTCGAACTATTGAAAGTTCGGTTCCATTAAAGTCAATGGAAGACATTGAAAAATCAATTTTACTCTAACTCGCGCTATATTTCGAGTCGTTCGCGCCTAGGTACCATGTACATTTTTACTGCGGATTCGATGCTCGTGTATAGGCTTTAATGGACACTTTACTCGCGGATTTGCTGTTCCCTCCTAGATAACATGTACATTTTACTCACGGATTCGATGCTCACGTATAGATCTTAATCGACACGGAACTCACAGGCATTACCTTTTGAGGCTCAAGCAGGAGAGTGCACGGAACTCACAGGCATAACTGTTTGAGGCTCAAGCAGGAGAGTGCACGGAACTCACAAGCATTACTGTTTGAAGCTCAAGCAGGAGAGTGCATGGAACTCACAGGCATTACTGTTTGAGGCTCAAGCAGGAGAGTGCACGGACCTCACAGGCATTACTGTTTGAGGCTCAAGGCGAGAGTGCATGGAACTCACAAGCATTACTGTTTTGAAGCTCAAGCAGGAGAGTGCACGGAACTCCAGGCATTACTGTTTGAGGCTCAAGCAGAGAGTGCACGGAACTCACAAGCATTACTGTTTTGAAGCTCAAGCAGGAGAGTGCACGGAACTCACAGGCATTACTGTTTGAGGCTCAAGCAGGAGAGTGCATGGAACTCACAGGCATTACTGTTTGAGGCTCAAGCAGGAGAGTGCACGGAACTCACAAGCATTACTGTTTGAAGCTCAAGCAGGAGAGTGCACGGAATCACAGGCATTACTGTTTGAGGCTCAAGCAGGGAGTGCACGGAACTCACAAGCATTACTGTTTGAGGCTCAAGCAGGAGAGTGCACGGAACTCACAGGCATTACTGTTTGAGGCTCAAGCAGGAGAGTGCACGGAACTCACAAGCATTACTGTTTGAGGCTCAAGCAGGAGAGTGCACATAACTCACAGGCATTACTGTTTGAGGCTCAAGCAGGAGAGTGCACGGAACTCATAGGCATTACTGTTTGAGGCTCAAGCAGGAGAGTGCACGGAACTCACAGGCATTACCTTTTGAGGCTCAAGCAGGAGAGTGCACGGAACTCACAGGCATTACTGTTTGAGGTTCAAGCAGGAGAGTGCATGGAACTTACATGCATTACTGTTTGAAGCTCAAGCAGGAGAGTGCACGGAACTCACAGGCATTACTGTTTGAGGCTCAAGCAGGAGAGTGCACGGAACTCACAGGCATTATCCTTTGAGGCTCAAGCAGGAGAGTGCACAGAACTCACAGGCATTACTGTTTGAGGCTCAAGCAGGAGAGTGCACGGAACACACAGGCATTACTGTTTGAGGCTCAAGCAGGAGAGTGCACGGAACTCACAGGCATTACTGTTTGAGTCTCAAGCAGGAGAGTGCACGGAACTCACAGGCATTACTGTTTGAGGCTCAAGCAGGAGAGTGCACGGAACTCACAGGCATTACTATTTGAGGCTCAAGCAGGAGAGTGCATGGAATTCACAAGCATTACTGTTTGAGGCTCAAGCAGGATAAAGCAGAGGAAATCTAAGAGGGGCGGAGCTTAACATTCAGCAAACCAGTAACAGATGTCAGCAACTTCCAAGGCACAATGCTAGGTAGGTTAGGTAGTAGTAGGCTCTGGAGGGACATAGGGAAAAAAAATATGGCAACAGTATTTTTAAAGCTGCAGCTTCCAAATAAACATAACTTGATTTTACAGTGCACTTATCCTTTAAGTTTTGTTGGTCGGTATGTTTTGGTGATTGGTATTACTTTCTGAACTTTCGGATTTTATTCCCGTGAATTCTATGGGTCCGTTTTCGAATATTTGGATTTTCAGGGTTTTTTTGGAATTCCAAAAATCAGAAAATGGAACGAAAGTCGACGGTTTTGACCATCTCTAGTAATGACTAATATCAAGGAAAATGTTTGTTTCCTTATAAATGGCATCAAACAATCTGCAAAATGTACAGAATAAAAAACAAAATGACTTACACCACTTCCCCTATTGTAACAGTTCTACTTTAGGTCAACCACATACTGAATTCATACAGCCATATTATACCCATATAACTACCAGTGCTACTGGAGATCTCTCCCTCTGCATCTGACACAACCATTGCAGCAGGACGGGGCTCCAGTTTTAGCACCTCCTAAAGCCAGGGAGACAATACTCTGTACATCTTCCTCTAGGAATCTAATACAAAACAAAATACTGTATATATTGTGATATAACTCATAAATGAAAGACAACAAACCCTTTAAAAAGTACCCAGAGCAAAGAAAAACAAGTCCTAATATTATTATTGTTCTTCTTATTGTTTAAAATTGTGCTAATTTTTGCCCCAACTAATCAGATGTAAGCTTTCAATGTTAAATAAAATCTGATTGGTTGGGGACAAGTAACGTATGGCAGGAAAGTGAGACCCCATTTGTTATATCTTGTGTTATATGCTCTGACTATTGTGGAAATGATGGCTGGAGACTTTAGTTCCACTTTAAGGATGTTTTTTTTTTTTTTTTTTCAGAATATTTGCTAAAATCATGAGAAACTATGAAGACCTGCATCTGGAATTCTAAAAAATCACCATTGGTAGTGGTCATTCTAAAAACATATATAGGGAGATTCAATATTCCTTAAATAGGTGAAAACCCACTTTAACACAATGTCTTATCAGGTTAACATGTGTTTTACACTAAATTTAGGGCACTGCACTGTTTCCAAATGTTTCTGGAAATAGCCCAGCATAACCCGCCACAACTCATCACTTTTTACCTTTACCTTTAATTGCGTTTAGTCCCCCATCTGTATCGCATTACTGAATGATTACTGAATGAATTTACGTCCCCCATTGAATGAATTTACGTCGCTTGTTATCACTTTACTGAATGATTACTGAATGAATTTATGCCCCCCATTGTATCGCATTACTGAATGATTACTGAATGAATTTACGCCCCCCATTTTATCGCATACTGAATGATTACTGAATGAATTTACGCCCCCCATTGAATGAATTTACGTCCTATTGTATCGCTTTACTGAATGATTACTGAATGAATTTACGTCCCCATGTTATCGCATTACTGAATGATTACTGAATAAATTTACGCCCCCCATTGTATCGCATTACTGAATGATTACGAATGAATTTATGTCCCAAATTGTATCGCAGGATCGAGACTTCTCAGACAGTTTGTGTGGGTATTTCAAAATTTATTATTTGAAGAAAAGAAGGAGAATATGAGAGAGTTCATAAAAATTCAGTTTATGAACAGCTGTTCAAAATATTGCATTTTGATTAAACCTAACTCCAATTAGAAAAACCTGTGGGGAATGTCATTTCAAAAAATGGGTTTGGCAGTTATTCTAACTGTTATAAGGGCTCATTCATTTCGTGTGTCTAGTAGACAGGATGTGTGGCGCCCGTATACAGGTCTGGTATTGCACTCTGGAGAAGCAGAGCTTTAGAAAACAACAAGACATATTTCATAAAGGTAACTTATACAAATAAAAAAATGCCAAATATAGGCACATTTTGCAAATCTTGATATTTTTGGGAAATTTTCTGCCTAAAATTAGTGAAAGATAGAAAAAATAGTATCATCAAATAAAAAATATTTGGGATTTCCTACATTAAAGGCATGACCACACCCAAAACTATAATTTGTACCAGTGATGGCCCAACTGCAGGGCACTGCCCAAAATTTCAAACGGAAGAGTAGGAGCTTTGAGTGAGTCATCTGGTCCCTTCATCTTCCTTCCTGAATGCCAGAGGACTCTGGCATTCAAAGGAGAGCCCTACCACAACTCATCCCTCCTGATCCATTGTGGCCCCACCCCCCAACCACAATTTAGATTTGTAAAACAAGCCCAAGAATTATTCTTAACTCCTTCTTTCCCTCGGCTAACTGCATAGCTGGCAGCAGGGTCTGTGATTGACTGCCTTTCACCCCCTGTTTGCAAATTCTGGCAAGCAGAGGGCAAGAGAAGAGCGTGATGGAAACAAGGAGTGTAAGTATATTTCTGGGGCTTGTTTATAAAATTAAGTTGGGGTGGATGAGCTACACATGTAAAAAAAATTTTCTGGGTGGAATACCCTTTAAAACCATATGAGGGCATAATCTCGCAAATATTATTGGTTAACCCGTGAGATAAAAACAACATTCGAATTGATTTTAATTTATCAGTAATTGGAAGTTTTTGAAACCTTTTTATGTTATATTTTCTAAAAACAAAAAATAATGATAACAGAGCTTTTAATTTTTTCCCCTGCAAATATGTTGCCAATTCATAGATTCCAGCAGTGCGAAATTATTCAGAAAAATACGGCAATTTTTCAGTTGGATTACTCATATCTGTTGTATTCAATTAGATCAACTGGACTTGAAGTTTAGTTCTTGAAGACGTTTCGCTAGTCATCCGACTGGATCTCTCAATTCAGAATGACTTGTACAAGAATCTGTGGCAATTATGTACCCTGGAAAATCCCATTAGCATATCACAGCCAAGTGTTTAAGGGTGTGATGCTAATTGGGATTTTCCAGGGTACATAATTGCCACAGATTCTTGTACAAGTCATTCTGAATGAGAGATCCAGTCGGATGACTAGCGAAACGTCTTCAAGAACTAAGCTTCAAGTCCAGTTGATCTAATTGAATACAAACGATATACCATGACCTGGATGAATGAGAAACTTCACAAGCAGTTGGATTACTCTCATATTTACAGCAACTGCAAAGATGAGATAGAAAAAATAGATAGAAAAAATTTTAAGGGCAAGTCTATCCCCAAAATCCAATTTGTATACTGTATAACACGCACGAAACCTAACAACTGGAATGCTTACATAGTCCAATACTGCTAGAGGAAGGAGCAAAGCTGCCTGATCTCTCCACTTTGTGTTCTGCTCCTGGATCTTTCAGGTATAAGCTACAGTCATGGCATGATGAATGGTGTCATGGCCATTCTTTCCTGAATGTTGAATTCGGCATTCCATGGAATGAACTGATAATGTGTTCACTCTACTACTAACTCTTGCACATGTGGCAGTTTCTGAACTGTCTATAGTTATAGAGAGATTTATGGTAATTCACTCCAGAGGGAGGACTGTGGATACAGTAATTCACCTTAGTGGAGGGTTTGACTTGATAAATGTTTTTACCGGCCTTCGTCTTTCTTGGGTCTACCCGGTGCATGCTCATACATTCACCCTCTGTATTCCATAGAATTCACCAAGGAACATCCACTTTATTTCCTTAAAAATCCATTACAATCTCTGCAACTTTACAAGGCTCACATGGCTGGTGAATTATATGGAATACAGAGGTTATGACTTACCTGTCATTCACAAAATGATAAAACAGTCCTCCCACTGAATCATAGAAATTTATAAATCTAATATGCTGTATACAATGAGTAGATGGATTTAGAGACATGTTGAAGGATCAAAAACCAAAGGACCAGCCGATAATCCTCCAGTAATAGATTTACAACAGGGAATAGCCCGCATCCCGCTGAGGCTGTAAATAACAATGGGAAAGTTCATAATAGAAAAAACAACCTATCCCTTTAACCTGAAAAATAAATTGAAAGTAGAAAAAAGCCGCAGTTTTATTCAGTATAATTTAATAGAGAACATAGCTATATGGATCCAGTGTGCAGTATGAGAAATGCAAACGTTTGCTTATTATAGTTCAAGTAAAAAAAGTTTAGAAGTTAGGACCTTCCAGACTGGGGTTACCTTGACGTGGTTGGAAGGCTTTTCATTTATGTGATCACAGTAATGTATACTAAAACCCCTTTGTTATTAATGTATGCCGTGTGTAATATATGCTATTGTATGGGGCCTAGGGGCCTGACTGTAGAAAATGGAGTTCTATATGTGTTTTAGAACTCCATATATACAGTCAGGGTATAAGATATAACAGCATTCTACAGACAGAAATCTGCACCTGGAACAGCTTAAAAAAGATTTTACAAAACGGGATACAGTCAGTCCTAACAGAAACACAGACCAAGAAAGCAAAGAGCATCCCCAGAACCAACCTGCTACAATACAAACATATCCAAAGGAGGACCGTATCCCACTGGCTGTTACATACCACCCCCACAATGGAAATACTCCAACCAGCATCCCCAGAAACCAACCTGCTACAATACAAACCTATCCAAAAGGAGGACCGTATCCACTGTATTACATACCACCCCCACATGGAAATACTCCAACCAGCATCCCCAGACAAACCTGCTCAATACAAACATATCCAAAAGGAGGACCGTATCCCACTGGTTATTACATACCACCCCACATGGAAATACTCCAACAGCATCCCACAAACAACCTGCTACAATACAAACCTATCCAAAAGGAGGACCGTATCCCACTGGTTATTACATACCACCCCAAATGGAAATACTCCAACCAGCATCCCTAGAAACAACCTGCTACAATACAAACATATCAAAAGGAGGCCGTATCCCACTGGTTATTACATACCACCCCCAAATGAAATACTCCAACCAGCATCCCTAGAAACAACCTGCTACAATACAACATATCAAAAGGAGGACCGTATCCCACTGGTTTATACATACCACCCCCACATGGAAATACTCAACCAGCATCCCCACAACAACCTGCTACAATACAAACCATCCAAAAGGAGGACCGTATCCCACTGGTTATTACTACACCCCCACATGGAAATACTCCAACCAGCATCCCCAGAACCAACCGCTACAATACAAACACATCCAAAAGGAGGATTGTATCCCACTGGCTGTTACATACCACCCCACAATGGAAATACTCCAACCAGATCCCCAAACCAACCTGCTACAATACAAACATATCCCAAAGGAGGAACGTATCCCATGGTTGTTAACATACCCCTCCACATGGAAATACTCCAACCAGCATCCCCAAACAAACCTGCTACAATACAAAAACTATCCAAAGGAGGACCGTATCCCACTGGTTGTTACATACCACCCCCACATGGAAATACTCCAACCAGCATCCCCAGAACCAACCTGCTACAATACAAACCTATCCAAAAGGAGGAACGTATCCCACTGGCTGTTACATACCACCCCCAAATGGAAATACTCCAACCAGCATCCCCAGAACCAACCTGCTACAATACAAACCTATCCAAAAGGAGGACCGTATCCCACTGGTTATTACATACCACCCACAAATGGAAATACTCCAACCAGCATCCCCAGAACCAACCTGCTACAATACAAACATATCCAAAGGAGGACCGTATCCCACTGGCTATTACATACCACCCCCACATGGAAATACTCCAACCAGCATCCCCAGAAACAACCTGCTACAATACAAACATATCCAAAAGGAGGACCGTATCCCACTGGCTGTTACATACCACCCCCAAATGGAAATACTCCAACCAGCATCCCCAGAACCCACCTGCTACAATACCAACATATCCAAAAGGAGGACCGTATCCCACTGGCTATTACATACCACCCCCAAATGGAAATACTCCAACCAGCATCCCCAGAAACAACCTGCTACAATACAAACATATCCAAAAGGAGGACCGTATCCCACTGGTTGTTACATACCACCCCCACATGGAATACTCAACACCGATCCCCAGAACCAACTGCTACAATACAAACATATCCAAAAGGAGGAACGTATCCATGGTTGTTACATACCACCCCCACATGGAAATACTCCAAACCAGCATCCCCAGAACCAACCTGCTACAATACAAACAATCACAAAAGGAGGAAGTATCCCACTGGTTTTTTCATACCACCCACAAATGGAATACTCCAACCAGCATCCCCAGAACCCACCTGCTACAATCAAACACATACAAAAGGAGGAACGTATCCACTGGTTGTTTCATACCACCCACAAATGGAAATACTCCAACCAGCATCCCAGAACCCACCTGCTACAATACAAACACATACAAACGGAAGGAACGTATCCACTGGTTGTTACATACCACCCCCAAATCACCAAGAAACTCCAACCCATTTTACAAAAGGAAGACAGATTACTAGAAATATTCCCAGACCCCCCTCTCTTAGCTTACCGACAACCAACAAACTTAATACAAATGCTTGTAAGAAGTTCCCTAACAGGCCCCACTCAAAATGGAACATCTCCCTGTTTGCAGAAAAGGTGTGAAAACTGCAAGTACATCCACACTGGAGACAGGAGACCAATACCAGGAACCCAACATTGGTTTGAAATAAAGGGAACCTTCTCCAGCAAATCATCCAATGTAGTATACCTGATTGTATGTTCTAGGTGCCCCTCAGAACTGTATGTAGGAGAGACCGGACAGACCCTGAGGCAAAGGATGAACTCACAAAGGTTCACAATTAACAACAATAAACGAGATGTCCCTGTGGGTGCCCATTTCTGCAGCCAAGGACACAGCCTGAAAGTCACAGTGCTCATGGGAAATTTTAGATCCAAAAGGAGAGGTTAGAATGGGAATGTAAAATGTGTCACTATGTTTCTAATCTAAATGTCATGTAGAATTAATAAGAGATGGTCGAACTATTGAAAGTTCGGTTCCATTAAAGTCAATGGAAGACATTCGAAAAATCAATTTTACTCTAACTCGCGCTATATTCGAGCTCGTTCGCGCCTAGGTACCATGTACATTTTACTTGCGGATTCGATGCTCGTGTATAGGCTTTAATGGACCACTACTCGCGGATTTGCTGTTCCCTCCTGATAACATGTACATTTTACTCACGGATTCGATGCTCACGTATAGATCTTAATCGACACGGAACTACAGCATTACCTTTTAAGGCTCAAGCAGGAGAGTGCACGGAACTCACAGGCATAACTGTTTGAGGGTCAAGCAGGAGAGTGCACGGAACTCACAAGCATTACTGTTTGAACTCAGCAGGAGAGTGCATGAAAATCACAGGCATACTGTTTGAGGCTCAAGCAGGAGAGTGCACGGAACTCACAGGCATTACTGTTTGAGGCTCAAGCAGGAGAGTGCATGGAACTCACAAGCATTCTGTTTGAAGCTCAAGCAGGAGAGTGCACGGAACTCACAGGCATTACTGTTTGAGGCTCAAGCAGAAGAGTGCACGGAACTCACAAGCATTACTGTTTGAAGCTCAAGCAGGAAGAGTGCACGGAACTCACAGGCATTACTGTTTGAGGCTCAAGCAGGAGATGCATGGAACTACAGGCATTACTGTTTGAGGCTCAAGCAGAGAGGAGGAGAGTCCGGAACACCAAGCATTACTGTTGAAGCCAAGCAGGAGAGTGCACGGAACTCAAGGCATTACTGTTTGAGGCTCAGCAGGAGAGTGCACGGAACTCACAAGCATTACTGTTTGAGGCTCAAGCGAGGAGAGTGCACGGAAACACAGGCATTACTGTTTGAGGCTCAAGCAGGAGAGTGCACGGAACTCACAAGCATTACTGTGAGGCTCAAAGCAGGAGAGTGCACATAATCACAGGCATTACTGTTTGAGGCTCAAGCGAGGAGAGTGCCAGGAACTCATAGGCATTACTGTTTGAGGCTCAAGCAGGAGAGTGCACGGAACTCACAGGCATTACCTTTTGAGGCTCAAGCAGGAGAGTGCACGGAACTCACAGGCATTACTGTTGAGGTCAAGCAGGAGAGTGCAGGAACTTACAGCATTACTGTTTGAAGCTCAAGCAGGAGAGTGCACGGAACTCAACAGGCATTATGTTGAGGCTCAAGCAGGAGAGTGCACGGAACTCACAGGCATTATCTTTGAGGCTCAAGCAGGAGAGGCACAGAACTCACAAGGCATTACTGTTTGAGGCTCAAGCAGGAGGAGAGTGCACGGAACACACAGGCATTACTGTTTGAGGCTCAAGCAGGAGAGTGCACGGGAACTCACAGCATTATGTTTGAGTCTCAAGCAGGAAGAAGTGCACGGAACTCACAGGCATTACTGTTTGAGGCTCAAGCAGGAGAGTGCACGGAACTCACAGGCATTACTATTTGAGGCTCAAGCAGGAGAGTGCATGGAATTCACAAGCATTACTGTTTGAGGCTCAAGCAGGATAAAGCAGAGGAAATCTAAGAGGGGCGGAGCTTAACATTCAGCAAACCAGTAACAAGATGTCAGCAACTTCCAAGGCACAATGCTAGGTAGGTAGGTAGGTAGGTAGGCTCTGGAGGGACATAGGGAAAAAAAATATGGCAACAGTATTTTTAAAGCTGCAGCTTCCAAATAAACATAACTTGATTTTACAGTGCACTTATCCTTTAAGTTTTGTTGGTCGGTATGTTTTGGTGATTGGTATTACTTTCTGAACTTTCGGATTTTATTTCCCCGTTGAATTCTATGGGTCCGTTTTCGAATATTTGGATTTTCAGGGTTTTTTTGGAATTCCAAAAATCAGAAAATGGAACGAAAGTCGACGGTTTTGACCATCTCTAGTAATGACTAATTATCAAGGAAAATGTTTGTTTCCTTATAAATGGCATCAAACAATCTGCAAAATGTACAGAATAAAAAACAAAATGACTTTACCACTTTCCCCTAATTGTAACAGTTCTACTTTAGGTCAACCACATACTGAATTCATACAGCCATATTATACCCATATAACTACCAGTGCTACTGGAGATCTCTCCCTCTGGACATCTGACACAACCATTGCAGCAGGACGGGGCTCCAGGTTTTAGCACCTTCCTAAAGCCAGGGAGACAATACTCTGTACATCTTCCTCTAGGAATCTAAATACAAAACAAAAATACTGTATATATTGTGATATAACTCATAAATGAAAGACAACAAACCCTTTAAAAAGTACCCAGAGCAAAGAAAACAAAGTCCTAATATTATTATTGTTCTTCTTATTGTTTAAAATTGTGCTAATTTTGCCCCAACTAATCAGATGTAAGCTTTCAAATGTTAAATAAAATCTGATTGGTTGGGACAAAGTACCATTTTAAACGATAAGAACTTTTATTGAATCTCCCTGAATATGTACCTATAATTGTGATCAATATTCTGGTCCCTGTCCCCCTGCAGATACATTTTACACTTAACTATTTAACCCTTTATTGAAAAAAAATTTATGAGATCTTCCAGGTCCCTCCTGTCACTCATTGGTCCCCTTATCTTGCCATTGAATGGATCTCTGAGTGATGAAGGTGGTTAAATTAAAAAGAGAGGGGTGTTGACCACTGCCATACTTAGGACCAGGAAAGGAATATCTTGGTAAGTATTATAGGATTTTGTTTTAGTTTTTCCTGGTCCTGCATGTCAGTGTTAATGAATTGGAATTTGAAAAGCTCTTTAAAAAGGAAGGGCGGGACACAAGTTTTTGTAAAAAAAAATGTATTCAAGAAATGGTGCAGTCTGCAGGACCTCTCCCAAAGTCTGCTTGGGCTGCCAAGACTAAATCCGCTTTATAATGTTTTGCGAAAGTAGACATAGTAGACCAGGTTGCTGCCTGGCAAATTACTTTGGTAAACTTTGGGCATGGAAGGCTAAAGAGGCTGCCTTGGATCTAGTTGAATGCACTGAAACCATGGAGGGTTGAGGTTCTGCCTTATTTGTATATGCCTGTCTTATGCAGGATGAGATCCAGGAAGCTAAAATTGCCTATAAAGGTTGTAGATCCTTAATTTTCCCAGCAAATATTATAAAGAGATAGTCCAATTTCCTGAAGTTTTTAGTTTTGTCTAGAGAAGAGGCTAGATATCTGCCCAAATCTAGCATATGGGGTAAAGCACTAGCTGTGACTCGTGGTGTAGGAAGAACTTTATTCTGGTTGAGGTAAAAAGGTGCAGATAAGAAATGGGTCTGGTGGTCAAAGCACTACATTCTCTGGGAAGAAAGTTACAAAGGTTTCGTAAAATATTTTAATCCTGTCATTTTTGAAACTCTCCTGGAGGAGGTTATTGCAACCAAACAGGCTGTTTTTTAGAGATATCTCCAGAACTGAGAACATTTAAATGGACTCAAATGGAGCCTTTTGTAATGCTTGGAGAACCTACAAAAGGTACCAAGGAGACTTGACTCCTATTTATGGCTTATGTGTTTTGACTCCCAGGAAAAATCTTACAACCAATGAGTCAAAAGCACTTTTTATATTAGAGATACTAGATATAGCCATCACCTGGATCTTTAGAGTATTTAAAGGGGAAGTTCAGTGCAAATACATATGCTTTTCAGAAAAAAGAGCAGTATTATTTTGTCCCAATGACCTTAATCTGCCAATTCAGCATTGTGTCTGTGTATAAATAAATGCAACCGAAATATTGACTTCCTGTTTGCAGGACCCCTAGTAGAGACCGTTATGGTCTTGCCCTTGACCCAGCGCCTGGGTTGATTCAGTTGCTCAGTAGAGATCTGAGCATCTTTGACCATCCAACAGCCAATCAGTAGAAATTACTGTTAGGAACATTCCAAGGATGTGGTACATCCTGGGAAGAAGGACCGTTAGAACCTGAAATGGCAGCTTACTAATGTCAACAGCAGGGAACAGCAAAGGGTATGAAATCAACTGATTTTTCACAATGGGAGAGAATTTGTAGAATAACTAAGAAGGCATTACACAAACTAACAATTTATCAAATATTGATAATTTCCACTGAACTGTCCCTTTAAGTCCAGATTCCTGTTAAAACCTTCTTGAAGAAACCCCTGAATGACCTTGACTATAGACTTTCTAGCAGCCAGATAAGTGCTTATTGTGTCCTCTGACAGGCCTTTAATTTTCACACAGGTTTCAGTAAACAGGCCATTAGGTTCAAGTTCACAAAGTCTTGGTGATAGAGTGGGCTTTGGAACAATAGGTCCAACCTCATTGAGATCTTGATAGTGGTCACAGTTAACTTCTGGAGGGCCCAACATAATCATTTCCTCCTCAGCCACCAAGGAAAAATTGCCATTACTATAGCTCTGCTGTAAAAAATAAGGATTGGGTTACAAGAAAGCTTTAGGAGTAGGTAAGTCCGAGTATGGAAAGAAGCTGGGGTAAACTCTATGGCTGACACAGAGTGATGGCAGAAGGCTGGATCTGGATTCCAGAAGCAGGTGAGTGCCAGTTGCAAGATGCAGGAGAGTGGCTGAATGTTGGAACAGGTAACAAGGTGGCAGGATACTGGATGCAAGCAGAGGTAAGTAGCTGGATACTGGATACAAGTGGACGTGAGTAGCTGGATAATGGATGCAGGCAGAGCTAAGTAGATGGATATTGGAAACAGGCACAAGAAAGTAGTGGGATACTGGATATAGGCAAAGTTGAGTAGCTCAATACTGGATGGAGGGAGAGGTAAGTAGTTAGATACTGGATACAGGCAGGTTACTGGATGCAAGCAGAGGTAAGAAAGGATCCAAGCAAAGGTGAGTAGCTGGATACTGGATTCAGGCAGAGGTGATTAGCAGGATATTAAATACAGGCAGATGTAAATTGCTGGATATTGTATACAGGCTGAGGTTAGTAGTTGGATACTGGATACAGGCAAGGGTAAGTAGCTGGAAATTAGATACAGGCAGATGTAAGTTGTGGGATATTGGATACAGGCAAAGGTAAGTAGCTAGATACTGGATGAAGGTAGAGGTAAGTAGTTGGATACTGGATACAGGCAGAGGTGAATAGCTGGATACTGGATGCAGGCAGAGGTAAATAGCTGGATATAGGCAGAGGTAAGTAGAATACAGAAAACGGGAGCCTGGCTATTTTGAATATTCTTCCTGCCTGACAACGTGCTGTGGGTGCTGGCCACGGCGCATGATGTCACTGCTCTGGACCCGGGACCTCAGAGCATCGGAGGATCAATGGTGCAGGTAAGGGGACTTTGGAATCTAAGGTATCAGTAAAAAATGTAGGTTATGGATCTAATTAAAGGAGAAGGCATCTATTTTCGAAGATTTGCTGTCCTTGCATGGATGCCTGGACATTTAATTTGGTAGCCATCAGTTCCATGAAAGGTATGCCCCATGACTGAAAAAAAAAGCAAAAACGTCTGGGTGGAGACCCCATTTGTTTTGGGAAAATGGGTGCCTGCTTAAGTAGTCTGCCATAGGGTTCTGAGTTCCAAGAATGTGAAATGAACTGATTTGAGAAAGATTCTGTTTTGCTCCAGCTGTTTTTGAGCGCATGAAGAACAGCAATTATCTCTCTGCCATTATGAGGTGCTGATGAGCAATATTTGACCAATATATGCTGACATATCCAGACCATTGTTACTGGTCAGGAGATGAAATTTTGGATCTCTTTTGCGATTTTCTTCTTCAGAGGAGGTGGAAGAGAGATTAACAAGTTAATGGAGTTCAAAAATGCCCCTATAAACTGGATAATTTGAATAGGAAGGACTTCTTGAAGTTGATGATCCATCGATGCTATTGGAGATGTGCCTTAGTGGAGTTGAAGGGTTTGAGGATCTGAGGCTTTGATCAAGATGTCCATATATCTTGATGCCTCTAAAGTCTTAAAGAAGCAATGATAAGTACTGGAATCTTGGTTAAGACCCTCTGAGCTGTGGCCAGGCCAAAGGGTAGGACTGTGTATTGGAAAAAAAAAAGGTTAAGAACCCAAGAAATTTCTTGCATGGTAGAAAAATCGGGATTTGCAAGTAGGCATTTATTTTGTCGACCTTGGCCATCCCATTACCCTAGCATAGTTGAATGAGAACTGTATTTAGTATTTCCATTTTGAGTTTGGAATTCTTAAAAACAAATTTACACTTTTTAAGTTCAAGGTGGGGGGAAACTAGCCTTTTTTACTCTTAAGGAAAAAGGTTTGAATAGGTTCCCTTCTTTAGAGGGGCTTCTATAACAAGGTTGTATTGTAGTTCCTGTAAAAAATAACTTCTTATATAGTAGAGGACCCAAGAGTCTGAACTTGTTTGAGCCCACCCCTCTCTGTACATTGTAATCTGCCTCCTACTAGAAGATGATGGGCTTCTGAATGCAATGCAGGATTTAATTGTGGCTAAGAGGTGTTATCGAAAAACTGCCCAAGGTAAGGTGTCAAAACAGCATAGTACGTGGCAGAAAGATGGTATTAAAACACCCCCCCCACCACCTCTATTCTGGATTGGTTTCTTTATTTTCAAATACATGGCCTCCTTGACCCCTCTCTTAAACTAGTCATGTTCCTTTGCCAATATGTTGAAATTACAATCTTCTAAGGTATGTCCTTTTCCCTTAAGATGCAGGTACATGGCTGAGTCCTGACCTGAGGAATTAACTCTTCTGTGCTGGGCCATACATTGATTTGCTGTTTGGTCTCCCCCACATATAAATCAGAGCATTCTTCACTGCACTGCACTGCATTTATGATGTCGCTTTTCTTGTGTTTCTGTATTGGGTCTTTCAGATGTACTAATTGCTGCCTCAGTGTGTTGTTCAGTTTAAAGCAGACAGGGATACGGTGTTTTTTGAAAATTCTTCTTGATTTCTCGGAGACCCCTGCTACATATGGGATGACCATGTTCTTTCTCCTGTCTTGCCTTTCCCCTTCACTGTTGGTATTCTTCTTTTCTTTCCTTTCTTTTGACAAAGGCTCCTCTGAGATTTTATTTAATTTATTTTCCCTTCACCTCTGTGCTAGTGGGGATGTTTTCTGCTCTGTGTTGCAGGGTTCTGATGAAACCCAGCTTGTGATCTAAAGGGTGGTGGGAGTCAAACATCAAATACTGATCTGTGTGTGTTGGTTTTCTGTAAACCTCTACTTCCACTTTACCATTCTCCCTGACTTCTACCAAGCAGTCCAAGAAAGCCAGTTTGTTGTTTGTATCTTCCCTTGTAAATTTGATGTTCTGGTCCACAGCATTAATGTGTTCTGTAAAGGCTTGTACTTCCCTCTGGTGGATTTTAACCCAGGTATCATGCCCATATCTGAACCAGTGGCTGGGTGCTATGCCCTAAAAGGTGTTAAGCACCTGTTTTTCCACTTCCTCCATGTAAAGGTTGGCCACAATAGGTGAAACTGGAGATCCCATAGCAAATCTATGTTTTTGCTTATAGAACTTATCCTTGTATTTGAAATAGGTGGTATTCAGGCACAAGTCCAGTAGGGAACACACCTGTTCTGGGTTAAGATCAGTTCTGCTGGTAAGGGTACTATTTTGGCCTAGCTGTTTTCTCACCATGTTAACAGCCTCCTTGGTGGGTATACAGGTATACAAGAGAGATGTCAGATCATAGGGCACCATAGTTTCTTCTGCACCGTGCACTATAATCTTCAATCTTCAACCTTGTTGGTGAAATCCTGGGAGATCTGGATGTGATGTATAGAACTTCCAACCAATGACCCTAAGATGTTGGCAAGGTATTTTGCCACCTTGTATGTTACAGAGTTGATGCTGCTGACTATAGGTCTTTGTGGTGCCCCTTCCTTATGTATCTTTGGGAGTCCATATATGTATGGATGTGCCCTCACCAGGGTAGAGGTGATGATACATTGCTCGATCAATGGCTTTATTCTTTTGAATCTGTTTTAGTAAGTCTATGACCTTTTTCTTGTAGCAGCTTGTTGGATCCCAAGTCTCATATGTATTGTTATCGGCCAGGAGTGTGGTCACCTTAGCATGGTAGTCTGAGATGTTGAGTACCACTGTGCATCTTTTGTTGTCTCCCGGTAGAATGGTGATACATAATCTTTCTTGGGGGATATTAAGGCTCTTTTTTCTGTGTGGTCAGGTTAGATGAAGGAGGTTTAGCACTGGCTTAGGCTGCAGACTTAAGGCTAAGTTGTTCTGCCTCACCCTGTGATACTTTATTATTTTGAATTAAGGCTTCTGTGGCTGCTATAATATCCACCACAGGGATGGCTTATGAGTGATGACAAAGTTCAAGCCCTTAGCCAGGTCTTCCATTTCTGGCTGGGTAAGGGTCCTGTTAGACAAGTTTCTCCCCCATTCCTCCTTGTTTGATGACGTGACATCAACCTTTGTACCTTCAACCTTTTGTATAAAAATAGTTTGTCTCCTTTGGGGGTGTTCTGGGATGACAGAATAGAGAAAGTGTTCTGTTGCCTTTTTTGCCCTTCCAGTTCTGAGAAAGTTTGGTGAACTCCATCACTCTTTCCCAGATGGCCACAGGTAGCTGTGAGGCCAGGTTCTGTTCTAGTTGACTGATGTTGTGCATTAAAGCGTCAACTGTAAAATGTGTCTGTTGTACTCATTTGTTTAGGAGCTGTGTTTGAGCCTTTTGTAGTATCTGATTGGCTCTGATTCCTTTAAATGTGGAATCCAGATGTATGCTGCATGGTACTAGCCTTTGTTGTCTGCATCAGATGTTAAATCGCAGGTGGTTTCTGTAGTCTGCAAATTTCCTTGCTGTCTTTTCATATTGCCATACAACTTTGAGGGTTTTCTCCCCAAAATGATTTGCCCCAACTGTCTGCCATGTACAATGATGTTTTGACACATTACCCTGGGCAGTTCCTATAACACCTCCAATCACACCTTGCATTCAGAAGGTCCCTAACATCTGGCTGTGATATGCTAAATGAGACTTTCCAGGGTACATAATTGCCAACAGATTCTTGTACAAGTCATTTTGAATTGGGAAAGCCAGTCGGATGACTGGCGAAAGGACTTCAAGAACTAAACTTTAAGTCCAGTTGATCTAATTGAATACAACAGATATACCATGTCCTGGATGAATGAATATTACAGATATACCATGTCCTGGATGAATGAATATTACAGATATAGCATGTCCTGGATGAATGAATATTACAGATATACCATGACCTGGATGTATGAATATTACAGATATACCATGACCTGGATGAATGAATATTACAGATATACCATGACCTGGATGGATGAATATTACAGATATACCATGTCCTGGATGAATGAATATTACAGATATACCATGACCTGATGAGAGGAATATTACAGATATACCATGACCTGGATGAATGTATATTACAGATATACCAGTCCGGATGATGAATATTAAGATATACCATGATTGGATGATGAATATTACAGATATACCATGACCTGGATGAGTGATATTACAGATATACCATGACCTGGATGAATGAATATTACAGATATTACCATGCCTGGATGAATGAATATACAGATATACCATGTCCTGGATGAATGAATATTACAGATATACCATGACCTGGATGGATGAATATTACAGATATACCATGTCCTGGATGAATGAATATTACCGATATACCATACCTGGATGAATGAATATTACAGAATACCATGACCTGGATGAATTAATATTACAGATATACCATGACCTGGATGAATTATATTACAGATATAACCATGTCATGGATGAATGATATTACAGATATACCATGACCTGGATGGATGAATATTAAGATATACCATGACCTGGATGAATGTATATTACAGATATACCATGACCTGGATGATGAATATTAGATATACCATGACCATGGATGAATGTATATTACAGATTTATACCATGACCTGGATGAGGATGATTACAGATATACCATGTCCTGGATGAATGAATATTACAGATACCATGACCTGGATGAATGATTACAGATATACCATGTCCTGGATGAATGAATATTACAGATATACCATGACCTGGATGGGAATATTACAGATATACCATGACCTGGATTGAATGAATATTACAGATATTACCATGACCTGGATGGATGAATATTCAGATATACCATGTACCGATGAATGAAATATTACAGATATACCATGACCTGGATGATGAATATTACAGATATATACCATGTCCTGGATGAATGAATATTACAGATATACCATGACCTGGATGAATGATATACAGATAACCATAAACCTGGATGGATGAATAGTATAGATATACCATGACCTGGATGATGAATATTACAGATATACCATGACCTGGATGGATGAATATACAGATATACCATGACCTGGTAGAATGAATATTACAGATATACCATGACGGATGAAAGAATATTACAGATATACAGACTGGAGAATGAATATTAGATATTACCATGACCTGGATGATGAATATTACAGATATACCATGACCTGGATGAATGAATATTACAGATATACATGACCTGGATGGATGAATATTAAGATATACCATGACCTGTTGAAGAATAACAGATATACCATGACCTGGATGGATGATATTACAGATTACCATGACCTGGATGGATGAATATTACAGATATACCATGACCTGGATGGATGAATATTACAGATATACCATGACCTGGATGGATGAATATTACAGATATACCATGACCTGGAGGATGAATATTACAGTATACATGACCTGGATGGAGATTTACAGATATACCATGACCTGGATGAATGATATTACAGATATACCATGACCTGGATGGATGAATATTACAGATATACCATGACCTGGATGATAGAATATTACAGATATACCATGACCTGGATGAATGAATATTACAGATTACATGACCTGGATGATGAATATTACAGATATACCTAGACCTGGATGGATGAATATTACAGATATACCATGACCTGGAGGATGGGAATATTACAGTATACCATGACCTGGATGAATGAATATTACAGATACCATGACCTGGATGGATGATTACGAGATACCATGACCTGGGTGAATGAATATTACAGATATACCATGACCTGGATGAATGAATATTACAGATATACCAATGACCTGGATGAATGAATATTACAGATATACCATGACCTGGATGGATGAATATTACAGATATACCATGACCTGGATGAATGAATATTACAGATATACCATGACCTGGATGGATGGATGAATATTACAGATATACCATGACCTGGATGAATGAATATTACAGATATACCATGACCTGGGTGGATGAATATTACAGATATACCATGACCTGGATGGATGAATATTACAGATATACCATGACCTGGATGAATGAATATTACAGATATACCATGACCTGGATGAATGAGAACCTTCACAAGCTCCTGGATGGGGTATTTTGGCAGCGTTTTGATCAATTAGCTCATTTACTTACAAAACAAAAAGAGGGGTACCCTTCAATGGGAATTGTGGTAAGGTTTTCCTTGGATTGGGCATCTGCTTTCCATTGCCGCATCCATACAGCTCCTGTGGCTACAACTGAGCAACTTACTCTCCACCTATTCTCCAAATCAAATATTTATTGTTCTAATGATAAAATATACAGTATGTCCAGGATACCCATTACCCAGCCCTCTTTTACCAGAACCCTTACTCTAGTAAGTAATGTGACCTGTTGGCAGCTTCTTTCACCTTTTCTTTGGGTATGGTATGGTGAAGGGGATGGTGAAGGGGAAGGCCACTAGTGATATGATGGTCCAGACTCTTATCACACTGACTTGCACAGTTATAGACTGGTGTATATCTGGTGATGATGATAATGAGATGGGATTTGCAGCAGGTCACTAAGTCAGTCAGTAAAGTAACAGCCTGGGGGTGGGACCGACTGCTACCGAAAGATGTCTGCAAAAAGTGGCTGTAGCTAAGAGACTAATATGGACCTAGGGGTAGGGACATATCAGTTTAGGTCCTCTGTTCATGTGTGGAGTGTTTACCTTAGTGCAATAGACTAGGGAAAAAATTAAAATTTGTAGTCCTGTCTTCTAAGATTTATTTATAAATTATGCAGCATCTTAACGAAAAAGCTTGTGATACCGTATGGAGTCAGACAATGCAATCATCCAACCTGTCATATGTCTTCTAAATCTTTTCTTGCAGCATTTATATTTAACAAAAATGGAGATGTAAAACCTGTCGACTCCATCTATGCAGTCCATTCTCCCTCTCCTATGTATCCTGGTGGGCAAACAGGCGGGATCGCAAGAGGAACAGACAGGAAAGAGCATGAGTGGAATGATGTCATGGTTCACGATCGTGCACTGGGAGCAGCGTCTAACTGACAGTGCACAATCGTGAATGCAAGTTGAGAAACTGGGATGTTGGGAAGGGGGGCTCTTTGGGGGGCACAGCATCTGTAAACTGGGCCCCAGTGTAGCGCATGCAAAATTTTGGAAATCTTTGAAAACTTCAATGTTGAGTGCAACGAGAATGCTGGGTAGGAGAGCGACGAAACCCATCAAAGCCTAGTGGTGAACTGGAGAAAACCCCAGGGAGGGAACTGTCACTCAACCAGATGAGGGAAGTTAACCCATTCTTGACCACGGCCGTGCAGGACAATGAAATATAAAAATCACCAAAAAGTACACATGTTAAATAGCAATCATTAAACCACACAAAGTCACATCCCTGTCTCTCTGTACAGACAAAACTTTCTCTGCTTATTTTCTGCATAGAATTGAATACAAATCTCTACACATATTGGTTCTAATTCAATTTTTTTTAGAACAATTAAATAACAAGAACATATTGTATGTGTGTTTTCTTTATAGCTGGGTTTATCCATATGATGTGGTTTGTCTACCAAAAGAGATTATGGGCTAATGATGATTTTCATTGATAATACATTAAAGGGCATGTCCACCCCCAAAACTATAATTCCCCCCACTAATGGCCCCACCATGTAGTGTAATAAAATCCTTACCTCACATCCCAGCTCCCTAAGGTTCTCCTGTAGTCCCCACCCCCCAAAGTCCCATAAACTGCCCACCAGGAGGATAGCAGAGTCCATATAGGACTGCCTCCTGTCTCGCCCCCGGGAGAAGTTTGGCATGCGCGCTGCAGGCTGCAGCCCTTCTCCCCCTCCCTCTCCCTCCCGTTTTGCAATCCCTCCCCCTACCATAAAACCCCTTGCCCATATCATAGTATATCATCCCCCAGCCCCAACCGCTAAAAAATAATTTTAAGAAAGACCCCCGAATTCTACTTACCTTCCCTCTCTCCCCCGGCATTCTGAGAAGCCGGCAGCCGCATCCGTGATTGGCTGCCTCTCAGCCAATCACGGACGCGGCTGCCGGTCCCGCCCCCTGCTTGCAGTGTCTTGCAAGCAGAAGGCCGGGCCGGGCGTCGGAGGAGAGAGGGAAGGTAAGTAAACATCGGGGCACTTTCTTAAATTTATTTTATTGCGGTTGGGGCTGGGGGAAGATATACTATGATATGGCAAAAGTTTATTATAAGGGTGGACATGCCCTTTAACATATTCACACTGTGTTATATTGCTTGTTAGGAGAAAAGGATCATTTCACTTACATTTTTGTTGTTTTTATTAAATTGTATAGATTTAGGCATGATGTTTATCTGCTGATCTGATGCACCCCAGGGAGTGATGGTTCCAGAAAATGTGTTAAAGAATTTAATAGACCCGTTAAATATACTTTTTATATAATAATTAGTCATAATCGCTCTACTTTCGTCAAAATAGGAGAGTTTCTTCAGGTAATGGTGCAGCTGTTAAGTAAAATAAAAATATTATATCTGAGGGCAACAGAAATAAAATAAGCAGGGCTACAGGATTTTTCCCCCCATAAATTTTTATTAGAGAGCAAAACAAAACAAAAGTAAGACTGTTACATCAGTAGTAAAAGATTTGTTACAGTAATAAGGGGAACAAGTTCTGTGTATAATCGAGTATTATGTTATGCACTCTGACACTTTTTTTTATATTTTCAAACAAAAAAGTACATGTCTATAGACTGTTTATATCACATATAGACTGTAGTTATATGATTAAATATAACAAATAATAAATATTAATAATAATTTTTTTTAAAAAGGTGGGGAAGGGGAAAGAATAAAAAACCAGGGAGACTTGTCTCCCTATTCCTACCTCCATGTCCCCCACCTGTTCAATCCTCACAGGTTGTATGCACAGCCCCCCCCCACACACACAACCGCACCCCATATCTTCCGTTAATTAATGTTTGGTTCTGACATAGCAGATATCCAGGGGGTCCATATCTTGTCATAACGTTTCAACGTACCCCTGTACCCTTGCACAGATACTATGAATTAACTTGTTGCTTTCTAGCGATATCTGTGCTTTAGTTCTGTCAAAAAGGGCTGTCCACGGATCTAGAGCTACTGTGGTGTATAATACCTCCTGAATTATAGATTCACATGACTTCCACACCTTCTGTACCTTGGTACAGTCCCACCAACAGTGCTTCAGATTTGCTAAAGTATCACATCCTCTGTAGCAAAGGTTGGAGGCTTGGGGAAATATTCTGTGTGTTTTCAGGGGGGACATGCAGTATTCCATTGGTGCGATATTTTAAAATCTTTCTAGAACCACAATGTTTGAGAAACATTTTCTAAGTGTTTCAAATATGTCTGTCCACCTGTTGTTCTCCAGTTTTTCGCCCAAGTAGGTCCTCCCATTTTTCCATGAAAGCAACTTTAGAGGCGTGGCGAGACCCATCAAATAATGAGTATATTTTAGAGAACATTCATGAACCCTGTGAGATGGAGTTACAGATTGATTCGAAAGTAGAGAATTGAGTGGTAGTAGAGCCATCTAGTAAGGTGTGTATATAATGGGGTAGTTAAGCATAGCGGATCCATTCAGATGGGGGTAGTATGAATTGATGTTGTATTTGGCTCCATTGAAGGATTTTCCCAGAGGGTGCCAAATGTCCCATTCTATATATATTGCTTTCTTGCCACGTCCTCCAGTTTGGCTACAGGATCATAGTATCTGCAGTATCAGTTAGGGATCACATACTATAAAGTAAGAGAGTAATAGGGCCATGTACGGAAAGCCATTATTGTCTTTTTCAGTCTTAAAGTTACGTTAACCCATTTACCAAGGGTTACCGTGACTTTAAGACATAACTAATGGTTGTGGTGGTAAGCAAAAAGCGTGTCACACAACCGCCGCAAGCAATGTACCTCAAGCTCTTTAAGACAAAACCTTTAATGCCAGCAGATAGCTGGTGTTGCAGATTTGGAATGGGTAAACCCCATTTGCTATTGGCTCAGTGCATTGCCTTTAGGAGGCAATAGAGAGTGATACCGGATCTCCGTGCATAGCCCTGCTAGTCCTGTGTGAGATCTGTGAATTACAATTTGTCTATTTGTGCTTTGGGCTGTAATACCACTAGTTTCTACCACAGCTAATTGTTAAAATTTGGTTTAATAATTGTTAAAATTTGGTAGTTCCAATGAATACAGTTATATATAACCTGTGACATGTGGCATAGATGGCAGTATACTGTAGCAGAACAAAAGGACAAAATGTTTGAACCATGAGCAGAAATGTCAGATCAGCCTGGAATTAGTCAGATGGCAGTGGCACTAAGGGGAATGATGGGGCAGGTACATGCAGCATACCTCTTGGTCCAGTGACAGCATACCTTCCAAAGTTTGATGGGTACAATTTTCCCTTGATGATTGAATTCAGAGAGTGCAAGGTACAATTCAGTCCTCCTCAAAGTCTACAAATTGAAGTAATGCTTCACACTGCAGGAAAAACTATGAGGTATGTACCAGAAAGTGACCATAAAGTCTGAAAGCTGTTTTTGCCTATTAAAAGATACCTCATGCAGTTTTTCCTCTAATCCATCAATCTGGAATCAGTTTTACACCCTCTACCATACAGAAAACCATGAGGTATGCACCTGGTAGTGACCGTAGATCAACTTTCCATACGGGAGAGGTAACGAACAATACCTCCATACCTATAAAAAGGTACTATTCAGGCAGATGCTAGAAAGACAGGTCATTACAGATAGTTACATCCCATGGGCAGCATCTATTGTGTTAGTCTGGGAACAAATGTGGATTGCTGAGATTTTGTGTTGATTATCGCCGCCTGAACGTCTGCACAACAAATGAAGTATTTTTCAATCCTCGATTGGCAGATATCAGTGGCAAAAAATATTTAACTTAAGACTTTGTAACCCCTATGGGACTTTTTGTGTTTAAGAGGATGTTCTTTGGTCTAACAAATGTCCCTGCCACTTATCAGAGATTTATGGAGCAGTGCTTGGGAATCTTTTAACTTTGAGAAACATGTAGTGTATCTGATTGATGTGATAGTGTTTGCACTTAATTTAGGAAACATCTACAGTGACTGAACCATATTTTAAAACATTTCAGTATGGGCTAAACTAATACCTAAGACCTGCTCCGAATGTCCTTGGAGTTCCTGGGACATGTCACCAAGTATGGGGCAAAGCCCACTGGCACAAAAGTACGAGCAGTCCTTGATTGGTCAGTCCCCAAAACAGTGACTGAGCTATGAATTTTTAGGACTGAATTTTTTAGAACTGGTGGGAGACTATAGACTTTTGTTCAAAACAGGTTTCGAGAAGAAGTATGACTGGAACATGAACATATAAAATATGTTTATGGCAACTTAGCACTAGAGATGGACTAGAACTTCGAGCCGAAACCCAGATTTCTCGGACTTTCGAATATTCGATAATTATCCCATAAACTATTTGAATATTTGATAATTATCGAATTCAAAAGTCAAACGATCTTCGAATTGTTTATGGGATAATTAGCGAATGTTCGAATTGTTTATAGGATAATTATCGAATGTTCAAATCGTTTATGGGATAATTATCGAAAGTCGAACGCGGGAGCTCGAAAGTACCGCACGTGAGAATAAAATTGATTTTTTGAAAGTTCTGGATATACAAATGTGTTCTCCAGACCATTTCCCAGGTCCTACAGCCATTTACATTAAGTTTCCATTGATATTTTAATTGTATTTCATTAGAACTTTTCAAACTATTTGACTCCCATTGACTTTAATGGGTCCGTTTTCGAACTTTCGAACTTTCAATATAGTTTGAAAGTTCGGAAATGGGCTGAACTTTCACATCAACGGTAGGTACCTGATAGAAGATTTTCTATCTATCCATCTTTTCAGAGGGTATCCCTTTGGCGTAAATTTTAGGCAGTGTCCACATGGCACATGGCAGAGAGGAGACACAAGAGAAAGAGGAGAGAACCAATATCTACATCAATAATAACTCCATATTACTCTCTCCATGCTTGATGATTTAAGGTACTTATATATTACTATTTTAATGTATCTTTATATATTTATGAAGGAAGCCTCAATAAACTGTTATATAATAGAAGAGCTGCAGCTTCTTCAATTGAAAAGTTTTATCACCCCATTAATTAAAAGACAATTGATTAATTAATTACATATCTATAAAAACTATTTGAGGTAATAAACATGGCTACTAATTAGTATTTACCTGGTGTTTATAATAAGATTTTTGTACATTTTCCTTTTGTAATTGCTCAGTAAGTGAGACTTCCATATCGTGAAGTGCAAGGGACATTATATGTACTGAAAGATACACACTGGGTAACACATACGTGTAATAGATAGATGCTGGTTGTATTTCTGTCAGCCAGTTGCAATTACGGAGAGTTTTCTGGTAGAAGTATTGAAATATAAGATTCCTGTTATCGTCTCTAGTCAAACACGAGTGGGAGTTCATTAAAACATCTTCAATTAAATCAAATGGTGGAAATGACAAGTTCAAACATTTCATTAAAAACATCCTCCTTTCAGGAGTATCCAAATCATATGGATAATAAGGAACCAGTAACAAACTACCAAAGAATACACGGGCACTCTGAATAAACGTGTTAAAATCTTTTCCCCAATTGGCTGAAATAATTAATGTTTTTTCACTGAACAAATCCCATAAACGAACAAATTTATAATAAATTTGTAGAGCTGGAGTTCCACAAACTATTATCACAGATGAAGAATAGGTTTTAATTTTACTCTTAAATGTATTTAAATCAAGATCATGTACATATATATGTGTCATGAACTTACTCAACTTTTCAGTGAATTCAATACAGATGTGGTGACTGGAGAGATGTTTTGTCAGTATTTGAAGTTCTTTATCAGCACTGATATCATTAGTTGTAATAATTCCAACCCAGTTCCAACCGAAATATCTAATTAATTCTCCCAGGGCAAAAATATTATTTTCCTCACTTGGTACTGCCCGAAAAAGATATTGGGAGGCAATCCTACCACTGAGGGAAGCACCATGACTGATCTGTAATAAAGGAATTTGAAAGGAAGGTTAAAGGGTATGTTTACTCAATAAAATGAAAGGTTTAGCAATAGTACCGTTGAATAGATGAAATGCCCACAACCATTACTGTTTTCCAATTTGAGCATTAAATACAATGATATCATTAGTTGAATTATTCAGTTACAGAGCAGGAAGACTCCAACTATAAACTAACCAAAAAGTCTCTCATAACACCACCTCTTCCCCTTATCTGTGATCACAACAGAAAGCAGAGAAAAGCAAGAGGAGATTAACTCTGTCCATACCACGCTACAATTTTCATTAAAAAAAACCTCCTCAGACATTGCGATGTAATGCCAGCCACATGAAGATAACAAACCTCTCCCAATAGCAGAGAGTACCAGTGCAGAGTGATAATGAAGAGTATATTAGCTTTGCCAGAACTGAGAGGAGGCAGTGATTAATAGAGGAAGGTTGGGGGGATGAAGAGTACAATTAGGAACAATTACTATAAACAGATTATTTATTGACACAGCAAACACAGAGGAGGATGTGAGTACTATCATTTAAAGTGGAACTAAACATTATTTTTTTAAATCTGAATGTGAAAGCTTTTTCTCCCAGAACACCTGTACATTAGATTAGATTCTTCTCTAGTTAGTTGCATTTTTGTACACGTGTACAATAACTAAGAAGCTTTTCATGTTGATAGCACAACTCACAGCCGATATAGTCATCAAAGAGCCGAGCCTTGTGTGCGTGTGAACCTACAGTATCACCCTGACCCCGGTATCCACTGTCTCTATGAGTATTTTCTTTAAGGTTTTCTCCAATATCAAAATTCCTGATAAGATTTTGAAAGCTGCTTGTTACCCTGCAGTTTATTTTCCAATTATTATACATTGCTGACAGCTTTCCAGCCGTCCAACAATACAACATATTCAGCTGATTTTACTTTTGTTTTTCAGTCTGTTAAAGGGTATCTCCACTTGTTTTTATAAGTTTTGGGAATCTAGTTCTATTGAAGAACGGGAGGTAAAGAAGCTGTGCCTTACCTTCCGTTCTTCAATAGAACACACAGGAGCCAGGAGAGAAGGTAAGAAACTTACCCGCTCGCTCGCTCCCCCGGCGTGTAGTCTGACAGGTCCCGAACCTTGTCTTCTATGCGCATGCGCGATCTGCGCATAGAGACAAGGTCCGTCGGGACCTGTCAGACCAGCGCCGGGGGAGCTAGCGAGTGGGTACGTTTCTTACCTTCCTCTCCTGGCTCCTGTGTGTTCTATTGAAGAACGGAAGGTAAGGCACAGCTTCTTTACCTCCCGTTCTTCAATAGAACTAGATTCCCAAAACTTATAAAAACAAGTGGAGATACCCTTTAATAATAAAATGTTGTTTCTAAATGTAGTTTTTCCATTGGAGGTGCCGGTCCTCCTGGGACTGGAAGTCTCCCTGCAGTGCTGAGTCCGATGGTAGACCGGAGTAGGTAAGTCACCAGACTGTGTTTGTGTAGTTTCTAAATGAACCTGTTTTTGCATAAAACCTGTTTTTCTGCAGTCTGAAGTGCTTATTTCAGAATCAAACAACCCATGAGGTCACAGGTTAAAATCCCCACTTATATTTTAGAAATAAACTATAAAGATGAATTTTGTTTTGTGAATAAAATGCAAAAAATCACTGTTTAATGTCAGCACTGTATTTTCAAAAGTGTTAAATCTCTGTTCTGTGTCTGAGATTTAGAATTTGCTATAGCATGATCTGTGACTAACAGAAGCGTGTCTCTGTGCTGTTATATGATTGTCTGTCAGCTTGACAGCTTCTAGAAAACAAGGCTAGAGATCCTTGTTTCGACCCGTTGAGCACTACAGAGCATCAGAATTGTACCATGAAGTGAAGCGTAGAGCTGCAGAAATATTGATACAGACACCAGAAATTAATTTTCTAAATCTTTAAATGCGGTTTTGAAAGAAGTTAAGTCGTTACAAATTAAAAAGGATATATAAATTTTTACTGACACTGTAGATTATTAAAAAAAAATTCTGACTATTAAAAGTGCCTCCTTCTTTCTCTATGAGGGCATTATACTGTGCATGGGAACATGTGACCAAATTCTTATATTGTTGTGGATAACAATAAATCCACCAGAGGAAAACACCATTTTCCAGCTATAGCCATTATCAGAAATTTCGGATTACTCATCAGTGGCGTAACTACCGCCCCCGCCACCCCCGCGATCACTACAAGCCAAGATCTCTTTCAGGATCAGACGTTTTAAACAGCTGAATGAAACATACACAGGATCAGCTGTTTAAATCGGATAATAAATGTTCATTCCTGGCAGGAAAGCACCAGGGGCATCAGGATGTAAAGTTAAATTATGGGCAGGAAAGTTATGCTGGCTAGGTGCATAGAAATATTGCTATGTATGAGTACACTACCCAGATCATATGCACTGTAGTCCAGGGGGCTGTGTTCATTTTTGGACTTTTGCAACTTTAACTCTTTAACAACTTTGCGCCGGCTGTGAAAAAAAAGGTGATGTTGTTTATAAATAAGGCCCCTTTCCAATATGCCCTTCTCTGTTGTCTTTCCATTACATCTAGTTTTCCTACCAGCATACAATCTAATCTACTTTATCTGTTACTTTATAATTCTTCAGTGTTTATCTCACCTGAGAATATCCGTAGAGATTAAGAATCTGGGCTATTGCTTCTGTTGGCTGTGAGGTGATGTCACCAATAAATCCAGCAATGTTTCTCTTCCTGACACAGGAATAATTGGGGACCAGCTCCCTGGTACCAGATAATATCTGTAGGACACTCCTTACAGCGATCTCCACATCTCCACAGGAGTCGTATAAATGGAATCCCAGGGTCAGGTTGGGTAGATACACCGGGTTTATGTTAGTTTGCTCAATGGCAGAATAAAAATCCACAAAGTGCTTGAAATTGTCTGTATTAGTGCTGGAAAAAAATGATAAAATGTCCATTGAATTCATTAGAAGTCCCCAAGGTGAGGTCCTAAAACACTGTGTCCTTACCCCTAGATTTAGTTTTAGGCACAAAAAAACTTGTATTGAGGCTTCAGCCTTCCCTCTCTGCTATTGGTGGCTGCAGGTCACTTGTCCAGTGTGTGTCAGAGCATTCCTCCCCCACTGCAAATGGATTAGCTTTGTAACTTTGTAAGTAAAGAACACCAGTGGTCTTCTTAGTATTAAAAAAATAACATCCATACCATAAAGGTGCATATGAATATATATACACAAAGGTGTCATAGTCCCTTTCTCATAGACTTAAAGACTCAAAGTTCCTCCATCTATTTATAAACAGTCATCAATTAAAATATGTTCCATTAGCAATCCCTACATTTAAAGGGATATTGTGATTCAAATTAAGTCTCTATGTACTGTACGAACAACAGAAATTAAACTTACCTTTTATTTTTTCTTTTAAATCCTTAAATCCAAGAGGAACTTTACAATTTAATTTAATAATTCGGAATTGAGGAATCCAATTGGATGACTAGCGAAAAGTCAACTTGATCTAACTGAAGTTCAATCCCCAAATGTCTGTTCTCTATCTGTTCTCTATGGCGCACCCTCACCTTAAACTCATTCTATCCAAAACGGAATTAATCAATTTCCCCCCCTAAACTGGGACTTAGTCCTCCCTTCTCCATCTCTATTGACAATATGGTCATTAACCCAGTTGAATCTGCACGCTGCCTTGGACTTATCTTTGACTCCTTACCACTGCATACTGTGGCAATAATGAATGCGGAAGCTCAAAAGTAGTACGCGTGTGAAGGAAGTGACTTTATTTCAAGTTCCGGATATTTGTATGTGTTCCTCAGACCATTTCCCACATCCCAGTCCACGGTAAGTTACCATTGCTATTTTATCATTGTTTTATAACTTTTCGAACTATTTATTACCATTTTAACAGTGGAGTCTAACAATGGGTTTAACAATGGGTCTGATTTTCGATTTTAGAAATGTAACCCCTCCACTTTCTTTCTTCACACTACATTACCGAACCCCCCAATGCCAGTGTTTAATAGAGCAGCTCAAGCTCTTATAATGCATATATGTACAGCAGCCAGAGAACCCTCTTAGTAGCTATGTTGAAACAATCTAGCATGGCCATCTAGGGCAGCTTTAAATGGTATCTCCACCCTAAAATATGACTTCTTTTTTCCTGTTTAATGAAGAATGGGAAGTAAAGGAGCTACTTTATGTCTTTGCTTTCATTGCAAAATACTAAGACCTGTCAGTATAATCAACCATAATACAGGATAGGAGAAACCTTGGGATCTGCACCGGGGCCCCCCTGGGCACTCCGGACCAGAACTCTTAGTGGGGAGATTAGTTTTTATATGTCAATGATGTAAGTTATGCATAGGATGTAACATAAACCATGGAACTATAGACTCTATGTCTGTAATAGAACAACAATCTACATTATCATCACTAATATCAGGATTATGAAGGCCTAGAGCACAATGTCCTCATCCAGTTTCATATTGTGTGGTAAAAGGGGAACTGTGGTGTTAAAACAAGTTAATCCTAAATGAAAGGCCAGGTTTCTACCTTTAAAAAGAGTCATCAATCACCTCTCTATGTGCAGCACAGCCCAAGCTACAAGTAAATGACTATTAAGAAAGTGAAGGGGTGGGATGCTGACAGATTCCATTTCAGTAGCTTCCTCTCCCCCTCCCCGGCGGCGAGCACAGCCGTATTGTTATCTCCAATTGTTCTTGGAGGTAAACGGAAGTCCCTCCCCTACCATCAATTGACAGGCAGGCCAGTACTGTTAACATTGCCCGATTCTCCCTGTGATTTTCCCAGCACTAGTAAAAAATAAGAGTACTGTGATACTTTTTCTATGGACTAACAGTTTATTTATTTGACAAGCTTCCGAGGGCTAAACCCTCTTCATCAGGTCAGAGCAGTACTTGTATCTCTCTTCAAGTCTCTCTCTGCAGTGGGCTGCTCTCTCCCTTACTCCTTTGCTTTGATCCACTTGCAGCACCGTAACACTCCCAGCTGATCTCTTGTAACCCAATCTTGCATAGAATTATTACAGACTGATCATAGTAGTTCTATGCAAGATCGTGATACAAGCAGTGATAACCTGTGAACAAAAGAACATTGCTTTAAGTGGATCAAAGCAAACAGGGAGAAAGGGTCTGACAATGCACAGTAACTGACAGGGAGACTCAGCTGTTTTAGAGCAGGAAGCAGGAAGTGCAGGGCATCTGGTGATGCTGCTATTGTATCACACACAAAAATGTAAATATCTTCAAAACTATATAAAAAAAACAATGACAGTGAATTGCAAAAATACTCAGGAAAGCAATTGCTGTCAATTTACCTAAAGTCAATTTTGGACCACAAGTCCCCCTTTAATGTAATAGACTGACAATAGTAAATACACAATTCAAATTAATACACATTACCTGCCCTAAAAACACAACTAGAATGAAACTTTACTATTTAATTTATCTAATGTTTATTATGTCTGTAATAGAACAAACTTACCAAAAATGTATTTTATTTTTACTAATATCAGGATCATGAAGACTTAGTCCACGTCCAGTTATCACTCCACCAATAATAATGTCCCCGTCCAGTTTATATTCATTTAGTGCGGAGTCAAAGCCTTTCCAATGACAAGCAGGGTTGATGATCTGAGAGGCAGAGCTGCAGGGTCCTACACACAGAATTATCATACATAGCAGGATTTTAATGAAATTAGATGCAATTGTGACTCTCAGCATCACACCCCTATAGAGCAAAATGCACCATAACACTAGGTAAGGAATGGGAGAGTCTCCCCAACAGTCAGTAGAACAGACTGACACAGAGGAGAGAGGATTCAGCTGCATCTGTAGATCAGTGTAAGGAAACTAACTAATCCAATGCCATTATATAGAGAATGAGATACAGAAGATAGACACATGCACCTGGGATCTCTACTATTATAGTTACTATCTCTTCTCAAGGATAAAATAACTGTACTTGTGATTGTCTCTTTTTAGGTTAATTTGTTATGTCAGTGTTAACTTTTTCTAAATATGTTACACACTGTGTGTCATGGAGAATTAATGTGAAGACACTGTACTGTGCATCAGTCTTTCTACATCCCTGTGTAAATATGTTACACACTGTGTGTCATGGAGATTAATGTGAAGACACTGTACTGTACATCAGTCTTTCTACATCCCTGTGTAAATATGTTACACACTGTGTGTCATGGAGATTAATGTGGAGACGCTGTACTGTGCATTGTCTTTCTAAATCCCTGTGTAAATATGTTACACACGGTGTGTCATGGAGATTATGTGAAGACACTGTACTGTACATCAGACTTTCTACACCCCTGTGTAAATATGTTACACACTGTGTGTCATGGAGATTCATGTGAAGACACTGTACTGTGCATTAGTCTTTCTACATCCCTGTGTAAATATGTTACACACTGTGTGTCATGGAGATTAATGTGAAGACGCTGTACTGTACATCAGTCTTTCTACACCCCTGTGTAAATATGTTACACACTGTGGTGTCATGGAGTTATATGACAACACGTACTGTGCATCAATCTTTCTACACCCCTGTGAAATATGTTACACATGTGTGTCATGGAGATTATGTGAAGACACTGTACTGTCAAGTCTTTCTACATCCCTGTGTAAATATGTTACACACTGTGTGTCATGGAGATTAATGTGAAGACGCTGTACTGTACATCAGTCTTTCTACACCCCTGTGTAAATATGTTACACACTGTGTGTCATGAGATTAATGTGACAACAATGTACTGTGCATCAGTCTTTCTACACCCCTGTGTAAATATGTTACACACTGGGGGTCATGGGGATTATGTGAGACACTGTACTGTGCATCAGTCTTTCTACACCCTGTGTAAATAGTTCACCACTGTGTGTCATGGGATTACTGTGAAGACACTGTACTGTGCATCAGTCTTTCTACACCCTGTGTAAATATGTTACACTGTGTGTCATGGAGATTAATGTGAAGACACTGTACTGTACATCAGTCTTTCTACCACCGTGTAAATATGTTACACACTGTGTCATGGAGATCATGTGAAGACACTGTACTGTTTCATTAGTCTTTCTACACCCCTGTGTAAAATAGTTACACACTGTGTGTCATGGAGATTAGTGAAGACACTGTACTGTACATCAGTCTTTTTACATGCTGTGTAAATATGTTACACACTATGTGTCAGGAGATAATGTGACGACACGTACTGTACATCAGTCTTCTTACACCCCTGTGTAAATATGTTACACACTGTGTGTCATGGGGATTAATGTGAAGACACTGTACTGTACATCAGTCTTTCTACATCCCTGTGTAAATATGTTACACACTGTGGGTCATGGAGATTCATGTGAAGACACTGTACTGTGCATTAGTCTTTCTACATCCCTGGTGTAAATATGTTACACACTGGGTGTCATGGAGATTAATTGAAGACGCTGTACTGTACATACGTCTTCTACACCCCTGTGTAAATATGTTACACACTGTGTTCATGGAGATTCATGTGAAGACACTGTACTGTACATCAGTCTTTCTACATCCCTGTGTAAATATGTTCAACACTGGTGTGCATGGAGATTAATGTGAAGACGCTGTACTGTACATCAGTCTTTCTACACCCCCGTGTAAATATGTTACACACTGTGTGTCATGGAGATTCATGTGAAGACACCGTACTGTACATCAGTCTTTCTACATCCCGTGTAAATATGTTACACACTGTGTGTCATGGAGATTAATGTGAAGACACTGTACTGTACATCAGTCTTTTACACCCCTGTGTAAATATGTTACACACTGTGTGTCATGGAGATTAATGTGAAGACACTGTACTGTACATCAGTCTTTCTACACCCCTGTGTAAATATGTTACACACTGTGTGTCATGGAGATTAATGTGAAGACACTGTACTGTACATCAGTCTTTCTACACCCTGTGTAAATATGTTACACACTGTGTGTCATGGAGATTAATTGAGACACTGTACTGTACATCAGTTTTCTACACCCCTGTGTAATAGTTACACATGTGTGCATGGAGATATGTGAAGACACTGTACTGTACATCAGTCTTTACACCCCTGTGTAAATATGTTACACACTGTGTGTTCATGGAGATTATGTGAAGACACTGTACTGTACATCAGTCTTTCTACACCCTGTGTAAATATGTTCACACTGTGTGTCATGGAGATTAATGTGAAGACACTGTACTGTACATTAGTCTTTCTACACCCTGTGTAAATATGTTACACTGTGTGTCATGGAGATTAATGTGAAGACACTGGACTGTACATAGTCTTTCTACCCCTGTGTAAATAGTGACACACTGTGTGTCATGGGGATTAATGTGAGACACGTACGTACATCAGTCTTTCTACACCCCTGTGTAAATATGTTACACACTGTGTGTCATGGAGATTAATGTGAGACACTGTACTGTACATCAGTCTTTCTAACCCCTGTAAATATGGTACACACTGTGTGTCATGGAGATTATGTGAAGACATTGTACTGTACATCAGTCTTACTACACCCCTGTGTAAATATGTACACACTGTGTGTCATGGAGATTAATTGAAGACACTGTACTGTACATCAGTCTTTCTACACCGTGTAAATATGTTACACACTGGGGTGTCATGGAGATTAATGTGAAGACACTGTACTGTACATCAGTCTTTACACCTGTGTAAATATGTTACACACTGTGGTCATGGAGATTAATGTGAAGACACTGTACTGTACATCGTTTCTACACCCCTGTGAAATATGTTACCCACAGTGTGTCATGGAGATTAATTGTGAAGACACTGTACTGTAAATCAGTCTTTCTACACCCCTGTGTAAATATGTTACAACCTGTGTGTATGGAGATAATGTGAAGAAAATGTACTGTACATCAGTCTTTCTACACCCCGTGTAAATAGTTACACACTGTGTGTCATGGAGATTAATGTGAAGATTGTCTGTACATCAGTCTTCTACACCCCTGTGTAAATATTACACACTGTGTGTCATGGAGATTAATTTGAAGACACTGTACTGTACATCAGTCTTTCTACACCCGTGTAAATATGTTACACACTGTGTGCATGGAGATAATGGAAGACACGTATGTGTCAGTCTTCTAAACCCCGTGAAAATAGTACACACAGTGTGTATGGAGATTAATGTGAAGACACTGTACTGTAGCATCAGTCTTTCTACATCCCTGTGAAATATGTTACACACTGTGTGTCATGGAGATCATGTGAAGACACTGTACTGTACATCGTCTTTACATCCCCGTGTAAAATAGTTCCACACTAGTGTCATGGAGATTAATGTGAAGACAAGTTACTGTACATCAGTCTTTCTACACCCCTGTGTAAATAATTACACACTGTGTGTCATGGAGATTAATGTGAAGACACTGTACTGTACATCAGTCTTTCTCACCCCTGTGTAATGTAAATATGTTACACACTGTGTGTCATGGAGATTAATGTGAAGACACTGTACTGTACATCAGTCTTTCTACACACCTGTGTAAATATGTTACACACTGTGTGTCATGGAGATTAATGTGAAGACACTGTACTGTACATCAGTCTTTCTACACCCCTGTGTAAATATGTTACACACTGTGTGTCATGGAGATTAATATGAAGACACTGTACTGTACATCAGTCTTCTACATCCCTGTGTAAAATATGTTACACAATGTGTTCATGGGATTATGTGAAGACACTGTACTGTACATCAGTCTTCTACACCCCTGTGTAAATATGTTACACACAGTGTGTCATGGAAATTAATGTGAAGACACTGTACTGTACATCAGTCTTTCTACACCCTGTGTAAATATGTTACACACTGTGTGTATGGAGATTCATGTGAAAACACTGTACTGTAATCAGTCTTTCTAAATCCCTGTTAAATATGTTACACACTGTGTGTCATGGAGATTAATGTGAAGACACTGTACGTACATCGTCTTTCTACACCCGTGTAAATAGTTACACACTGTGTGTCATGGAGATTAATGTGAAGACACTGTACTGTACATAGTCTTTCTACATCCCTGTGTAAATAGTTACACACTGTGTGTCATGGAGATTAATGTGAAGACACTGTACTGTACATCAGTCTTTCTACATCCCCGTGTAAATATGTTACACACTGTGTGTCATGGAGATTAATGTGAAGACACTGTACTGTACATCAGTCTTTCTACACCCCTGTGTAAATATGTTACACACTGTGTGTCATGGAGATTAATGTGAAGACATTGTACTGTACATCAGTCTTACTACACCCCTGTGTAAATATGTTACACACGTGTGTCATACAACATGAAATAGTTGTGATCTTGATAGATGGTAATGATATGAAGACACTGTACTGTACATCAGTCTTTCTACACCCCTGTGTAAATATGTTACACACTGTGTGTCATGGAGATTAATGTGAAGACACTGTACTGTACATCAGTCTTTCTACATCCCTGTGTAAATATGTTACACACTGTGTGTCATGGAGAAAATGTGAAGACACTTGACTGTACATCAGTCTTTCTAACCCTGTGTAATATGTTACACACGTGTGTCATGGAGATTAATGTGAGACACTGTACTGTACATCAGTCTTTCTACACCCCGTGTAAATATGTGTACACATGGTGTCATGGAGATTATGTGAAGACACTGTACTGTAATCAGTCTTTCTACATCCTGTGTAAAAATGTTACACACTGTGTATGGAGATTAATGTGAAGACACTGTACTGTACATCAGTCTTTCTACACCCCGTGTAAATATGTTACACATGTGTGTCAGGAGATTAATTGAAGACACATGTACTGCATCAGTCTTTCTAAACCCCTGTGTAAATATGTTACACACGTGTGTCATGGAGATTAATGTGAAGACACTGTACTGTGATCAGTCTTTCTACACCCGTGTAAATATGTTACACACTGTGTGTCATGGAGATTAATGTGAAGACCATGTACTGTACATCAGTCTTTCTACACCCCTGTGTAAATATGTACCACACTTGTGTCATGGAGATTAAGTTGAAGACACTGTACTGTACATCAGTCTTTCTACACCCCGTGAAATATGTACACCACTGGTGTTCATGGAGATTAAGTGAAGACACTGTACTGTACATCAGTCTTTCTACACCCCTGTGTAAATATGTTACACACTGTGTGCATGGAGATTAATTGAAGACATGTACTGTACATCAGTCTTTCTACACCCCCTGTGAAATATGTTACACACTGTGTGTCATGGAGATTAATGTGAAGACATCTGTACTGTACATCAGTCTTCTACACCCCTGTGTAAATATGTTACACACTGTTGTCATGGAGATTATTGAAGACACTGTATCTGCATCAGTCTTCTACACCCCCTGTGTAAATATGTTACACACTGTGTGTCATGGAGATTCAATGTGAAGACACTGTACTGTACATCAGTCTTTCTACATCCCTGTGTAAATATGTTACACACTGTGTGTCATGGAGATATAATGTGAAGACACTGTACTGTACAGTCTTTCTACACCCTGTGTAAATATGTACACACGTGGTCATGGAGATTAATGTGAAGACACTGTACTGTACATCAGTTCTTCTACACCCCTGTGTAAATATGTTACACACTGTGTGTCATGGAGATTCATGTGAAGACACTGTACTGTACATCAGGTCTTTCTACATCCCTGTATAAATATTTACACACGGTGTGTCATGGAGATTCATGTGAAGACACTGTACTGTACATCAGTCTTTCTACACCCCCGTGTAAATATGTTACACACTGTGTGTCATGGAGATTCATGTGAAGACACTGTACTGTACATCAGTCTTTCTACATCCCTGTGTAAATATGTTACACACTGTGTGTCATGGAGATTAATGTGAGACACCTGTACTTGACATCAGTCTTTCTACCCCCTGTGTAAATATGTTACACACTGGGTGTCATGGAGATTAATGTGAAGGCACTGTACTGTACATCAGTCTTTCTACACCCTGTGTAAATATGTTTACACATGTGTGTCATGGAGTTCTGTGAAGACACTGTACTGTACATCAGTCTTTCTACATCCCTGTGTAAATATGTTACACACTGTGTGTCATGGAGATTACTGTGAAGACACTGTACTGTGCATCAGTCTTTCTACACCCCTGTGTAAATATGTTACACACTGTGTGTCATGGAGATTCATGTGAAGACACTGTACTGTACATCAGTCTTTCTACATCCCTGTATAAATATGTTACACACGGTGTGTCATGGAGATTAATGTGAAGACACTGTACTGTGCATCAGTCTTTCTACATCCCTGTGTAAATATGTTACACACTGTGTGTCATGGAGATTCATGTGAAGACACTGTACTGTACATCAGTCTTACTACATGCCTGTGTAAATATGTTACACACTGTGTGTAACTTACTGTATTTACACAGGGATGTAGAAAGACTGATGCACAGTACAGTGTCTTCACTGCTTTATGAGCTGCAGGATCCTTGTAACAGCATGGACAATGACAACATCGCGTGTGGCTTTGCAGTATCTGTGTCCCTTCGCAATGAAATATGTTCACCCATTCATTCTTTGCCCCCTCCCTCTTTTTATTAGTCGCCTCATGACTGTGCATTGCAGGAATACCAGGAAGTAGTAATGTTACAGTGGTAAATGGGGGTTAATATTTCCCATTACCTTGTGCAGTAGCAGGATAGATGGAATGGATGATTGTGGTAACAGCTGGAACGTTGACACAGAGCACAGCATGTCACTGCCATATTTCACAAGTTAGTGATACCACTTGTTATCGCCAATGTATGGCCGCGTTCGGACACTTACAGTAAACATACGTTAATTTGCAAACGTTTGGTCGTAGAATTCCATGTGGTAGTATAAAAGGATGGGCGGGAACAGCAGAAGGAAGCCCATTGGATAAGCAGTGCAGTCAGGCGTTTCCCTGTTAGAATAGTTTCCTTACTCTGCACATGACAAGTAGATTCATGGAATTGGTGGCCCAAGCAGGGAGGGAACACAAACAGGGGAACCTGCCTGTCACCTTGCCAGTACTTATTTAAAGGGCAAGTCCAGCCCTAAAATGAAAACTTACATACAGGTAAATCACCCCCCAAAACCCTAAACGGTAATAGTTTGAAATCTGAAATATATAAGTCTGTTTCTGCTTCCTAGTTCTTCCAGTTAGTAACTGTCAGTTATGGATTTGACAGTTGACATCGCAGCCAATGACTAAATGTTAATCCCCTGTCTGCCTCTTCTGAGCATGCCCAGGCTCAGTACTGGCTCAGTACAGGTTTCTAAATTGCTCAGTTTCCATGAGGCATCCAGAAGCATAGCAGGCATACAGTAATGAATTCATAGGACAAACTATGATATATCAACATATTTTAAAGAGGTCATTCTTTCTAAAAGATGTTATTAAGGGGGTGGAGTTGTCCTTTAAAGATAAAACAGGATTTCTCATGGAAGGCAGCACTATGGGAGGTGACCAGGGCAGCAATGGGCAGCTTTGCTTGTTGTGTTAGTGAACACACTACCTAATACTTGGATTAAAACACTTCTTGATTTTGCGGTAATGCCCATGATGACACATCTGCTCTTGAGCAGATTTTTGAACCTGCCAACAAGTGATTGTGATGTGTAAGTCTTAGTAATAGGTAAGTATAAAGAAAATGGGAGGTTCCTTAAAATAATTTAATTAATTTAATTTAAATTTGGAGGGCTGGGCCATTGCCGAACATTTTGGGTAAATGTCATGTTGAAGGTTAACTTGAAGGATTTGTATCCAAATATACTAATACAAGGAACTAAGCATGTTCCATACTTTGACTAAAGCACTTGTTCTAGTTAAAGAGAACCATGATTCTTCATATGTATGACAATCTTCTATGCTGTATTATTTTTGTACCACACATTCCTTTTAGAATTGTGGCCAAATATTTGTCTCCTTAGACCATACTAGCAACCCCCCCTCCCCACCACACCCAACTCCCACCCCCCCAGAGTGCACCACTCCAACCCCAAACACATTGGGAGTTTGATGAGTGATGCTGCACTCTAGCGTCCATGCATAGTTTCACTGTTTTTGTAGAGGACCGAACGTTATTTTTATGAAGTTGGGCCAGGCTATGCTATATTGAATGGATGAGACTTATCTTGCTACTCTACCCCACTACCCAGGCATAGGAAAAATTATTATCCTTTTATCTTTATTAATTATCCTTATTATCCTAGCAGCTTACATGACATTACACCGCGCGCATGGAGCGCACAGGGCTTACCAAATGAGGCTGACCAATCAGGATGTATCTGCAAATCTCGGGGGGGGGGGAGAAAACCATTCAGATAAACAACATGTCAGAAACTTTGAATCTTCAATGGTAAGCTCTGGAGGGGCATAGAGAAAAAAAAATGCCAATACTATTTTTAAAGCTGCAGATTCCAAGTGACCATCACTTGGTTTTAAGACGTACTTATCCTTTAATGATTTTACAGGGGTTGCAGAACTTTCAGTTCCACCGTAGCTTTATTGGCTCGGCTCTTCTTGTCTGAGCTGCCAATATTAGAATAAATAAAATTATGAGTAAGGCAAAAAAAAACAAAAGCTTCCATTGGTCAGATTGTCAAAAAAAGGAAATATATCTGTCAGCTTGTGAATGAATGTTTTTACATTTAATCTCTTTTATACAATTGATATAAACGTGCAAGGCAAAGCATGAAGCACAATGTATTATATAAGGGTTAAGTTTACAGTGTGATGATATAGGGATATTACTTCCCAAGGAACTGAACATCTAAAACTACAAGGCCGCAGGTCGAGTGCTTTTATACAGCGCAGTGGACTCCGAGGGGACTTAAAATCCTTATAATATGATGTGAAGGGGGTATTATTTTTTTATAATTCATAAGGTTTATATATTAACATTTTTGCCTTAAGGCTGTGTACAGTAGACTGCATTAAGGGTAAAAACCTTTACTGAGTTATGAAGGATTAATCTGGGTTAGCCAGGGGTTGGAAAAAGAAAGTAAATCATGGTCAGTTTTCTATTTAAAGTTTTCAGTTATTACAAGACAAATATATTCTATTATAATTTGAGCGTCTTATATATTATATTTTGATCAAGACAATTTGTTTCCTAGTAAATGGGCCTTTGAGTTCATCTCAGGTCTAAATAATATCAAGAAGCATTTTGGTGTAAATATACACCCTAATAGTCCGGCACTTGACGTCAATATGGCAAATATCTCCACACACACAGTGTTTTTCCCTTTGGTGCTCAGATAGGCCGGGATCATTGTGATCCAACACTGCAGAAGACCAGCATTGAAAGTGATGTACTTGGCCTCATTAAAACTGTCCGGTAAGGTCCGAGCTAAAAATGCTAAAACAAAACTAACAGCTGCTAGAAGCCCCATATAACCAATAACTGAGTAAAAGGCAATAGCTGATCCCTCATTGCACTGAATGATGATTGTTCCAGGGTAACGGTGAATGTCCATATCCTGATAGGGAGGAGAAATGGCCAACCAAGTCATACAGATTATTATTGAATGGATGAACAGATCAAGACTACAGAATTGGACAGTTTGACTCCCACCCATTTCCTCCATGAGCTCCCAGCTTGGTGGCTTTGAATGCAATGTAAACCATGATAGTCTTGGCCAGGAGAGAAGAGACAGCTATGGAGAAGGTGATTCCAAAAGTGATTATACGTAACATGCAGGTTATATCCACAGGGCGACCAAGGAACAGAAACACACTGAGGAAGCTCAGCTTGATGGAGACAAGGAGAAGAAAGCTGAGGTTCCTGTTATTGGCTCTCACTAAAGGGGTGTCCCGATATATTAAACAAATTCTCAATATCATCAATGTTATAAGGAAAGACAGGACAGAGAAAGATGAAAAACACAAGGAGATTACATCAGAGAAAGAGAGAAAATCCACTATCTTGGCAATACATTGGGTTTTATTAATATTGGGCCATTCCATGTCTGGGCATTTGAAGCAGTTGTCATTGTCTGTAGGAATAAGAAAAATATCAATGGAAAAGCAATCTTGATAGATGTGGATACTAAAGAAAATCAAGCAAAGTCTTCTCTTTCCGGTAAGGTATTTTTCAGATTGAGTTTAACATTATGTTGATTCCCCGTTTGTCATCATTACCATAACAGGGATCTGATCTGATCTTTGGAAATGATAAAAAGTGAGATCCACATAAGAAAAAGCCACACACTTTTTGTTAAATAATAAAAACCATGATCGGCCAATGAATTGGTCTTTTCTAAGATGTGTAAAAGTCCCCAGGGAATTATCAAAGTAAATGCAGATTATTAGTAAAAAAAGCCTCTAAGCCTCTCAGACACATGCAGGAAATTCTGCCCAGGTACAAATACAAAAGAGATGGAGGGCCCCATTTACCCAGAGCTATAAGGGGCGATTTACCCAGTGACGCTCTGCAGGTATCAAAGTCAAAGTCACGCTAAGCAGTTCACTACCCCTTAGCGTGACTTTAACTCTTTAATAGTGCTGAATGTGCAGGTTATGTAAAAGACACCAGCACTAGGGATCCAATATTTGCGCCGGTTATAGAGCATGATTTTAACGCCGGTTGACAGCCGGGATTAAAATCCCGCTGTGGGTATATCCATTTTGGGATTTACCCATGTCCGCAAACCAGCCAGGAGGGGCTAGTAGACGCAAAAGCGGTAGACACAATGGTGGTGAGGCAACGGCACTTTCCTTAATGACATCAGTGTGGTGCTTCTGGTCTCCAGCCAGGAGCACTCCCGGTGTACAGTGTGCACAGGTGACGTCATCACAGCGCACCCAGGCTCTAGCTGGGTACGCTCACAGAAGGAGCAAGAGTGAGGGCTGTAACTTCTGCCTACAGGGGAGAATGGGGAAGGTGTATGTTTTTGCTCAATAAATAATCACTTCTTTAACAAGTAGTGCGCTCCTCTACTTTTGAGTTTACAAATTGGATTGCATTGGTCCTTGGAGTAGGGGGCTGTGATGATTGCACCTGCTGAGTACAGGAGTACATTTTGGTGTGCTTGAGTGAATCTCTTTGTATTTTGAGAATGGGGAAGGGATGCTGCTGTACAGGCTGCTCCCTTGCCCCAACCACATGAGGTAATTGTAACATTTCTACTTTAGGTCAACCACATACTGAATACATACAGCCATAATATATAACTACCAGTGCTACTGGAGATCTCTCCCTCTGGACATCTGACACAACCATAGCAGCAGGACGGGGCTCCAGGTTTTAGCACCTTCCTAAAGCCAGGGAGACAATACTGTGTACATCTTCCTCTAGGAATCTAAATACAAAACAAAAAATACTGTATATATTGTGATATAACTCATGAAAACAATAAATAAATAAAAGATTACCAATGTGGTCCCTGTCCCCTTGCGAATACATTTTAACCTTTTATTTTCAATATTTTTTTTATTGAAAAAACTGAAAATCCTATATTAATTACCGAGATCTTCCTGGGTTAACTTCCATTAACGAGTGGTTTAACTTCCCTCATAGGCTTGAGTGAAAGGTCCCTACCATAGCTAATAAAAAGTTCTAATTGGTCCCCTTAAGTCACTGCCTGTGACTTGTGGGGACTGTTGAAGCGTAGAAAGTACTATATCCTCATTGAGGTGAAAAGGTAAAATTACCTTCTGCAGAAAAAATTGGGTCTGGTCAAATCACTACTTTCTCTGGTAAGAAAGTTAGAAAAGACTTGGAATATCTTGATGCTCTCATTTTTATACTCTCCTGTCAGAGGTTATTACAACCTAAAATGCGGCTTTTAGAGATATCACCCTAACTGAATTGGTGTAATGTTTGGAGAACTTACAAACTGTCCCTAGGAGGTGGCTTGACTATAGCAGATATAGCTGTCTCCTGAAGCTTTATATTTAAGCCTAGATTCTATTTAAGACCTTCTTGAAGAACCTGCAGTATGGCCTTCACTCCAGTAGAGTTTGAAAAAACATTCCTGGAATTGCACCAAACACAGAAAGTTTCTCAGATTTTGTAGTATCTGGATGATGTTGATGACTTTCTAGCAGCCAGTAAAGTACTAACGGTGTCCTCTGTCATGCCTCTGATTTTAATCCCCCTGGTTTCAGCAACCAAGCCGTAAAGTTCAAGTTCACCAAGTGGGGTGCTAAAAGCGTGATGTCACAACACTGTGGGCAATGAACCTGGTAGCCATCAGATGCATGAATAGCATGCCCCATGACTGACAAGGAAAGGCAACAACATCTGGGGGAAGACGTCATTCGTTTTTGGAAAATGGGAAAATTGGTGTCTGTAGTCAAGTAGTCTGCCATAGTGTTCCATATTCCGGGAATGTGACATGAACTGATTTGAGAAAGATTCTGTTCTGCCCAAAGATGGATCTGCTTGGCAATGATCCAAAGATGGTGACAGCCTCCCAAATTGTTGATAAAGGCTGCAACAATTTTATTGACTGTCCGGATTCAGACTGCAGACCCTTTTATGTGGGCTTTGAAAGAGTCATCATCTCTCTAGCATTCTGAGGTGCTGAACACTTCTTCAGCCAAGAACCTTGGGCTATCAAACCTCTGTAGTTAGCTTCCAGCCCTGAAGGCTTGTATCTGTGGTGACTGTTTGTCAAGAAGTCTGAATCAAAGACACCTGCTCCATATTGAATAAACGTGTCCACTATTTTAATTCTGTTATCACGTAAGAGGATAATAAGATGAGTTGCCCTGGTCCCTTCTCTGCAGAAACCAGGAACAATAGCAGGTCTCTGGTGTGGAAATTGCCAATTTTACTATGCCCAAGACAGATACCAGTTTAACCAAAATATGCTGGCATATCCAGGCTATTGTTACTGGTCGGGAGATGAAATTCTGGATCTTTTTTGGCACCTTCCTTCTTCCAAGAAGGTGGAAGAGAGACTAACAAATTCATGGAGTTCAGAACTGCCCCTAGAACCTGAATAATTTGAGATGGGACTAGGAAGGACTTCTTAATGTTGATGATCCATCCATGCTGTTAGAGACAACTCGTGTTTTGTGGAGTTGAAGTGTTTGAGGATTTGATGCTTTGATCAAGATGTCGTCCAGATATATTTGAATGCCCAGAAGTGTTAAAGAAGCAATGATAGGTACTAGAATCTTGGGGAAGACCCTTGGAGCTGTGGCTAGGCTAAAGGGTAAGACTGTGTATTGGAAATAAAGGTTGTGCAAATAGGCATCCTTTTTTTTTTTTTACCTTGGCCATCCAATCCCCCTGGCAAAGTTGACTTATAACTGAATTCAGGATTTCTGTTTTTCATTTTTGAATTCTTTAAAATTTACTCTTTTGAAGTTCAGGATAGGGCAAAACTTGGGTGCCTTTTTTTCTCTTGAGGAGGAAAAGGTTCGATTAGGTTCATTTGTTAAAGGGTCTAGAATCTCTTCTATGACAAGGCTGTCTTGCAGTTCCTGTAAGAATTTTTTTACAAAAGTTTTGAGGACTCAAGAGTCTAAAGTTGTTTAAGCCCATACCTCTTTGTACAAGTGCAATCTGCCTCTTACTGGAAGATGTGAAGGCTCGCTGACTTTCATAACTGACAATTTTTTAGATCTGGCTCCTCTGCCTCGAAAGGACTGAAAAGATTAATTCCCTCTCCAAAGGTCTTGTTGGAAGAAAGTCTTGCAGGGTCTGTATGGTTTTGCTTGTCTAAGGCTCAGATTAGGAGTTAAGGAAATGAGGAAGCAGCTCCTCTATAACTTCTAGAATAAAGGAGGGATATTTTGGCCGAGTTGCGATCAATTAGCTCATCTACTTTCAAACCAAAAAGAAGGTTCCCTTCAAAGGGAATTGTGGTAAGGTTTCATACTGCTTGTCTAGCTACAACCAAACAGCTCATAGTCTTGGTTGCCAATCGTATGGAGTCCATGGAGGCCTTAGGGATGATGTCATTAGTGTTTTTTTATGCCTTCAAGCTGTTTGAGATATTGTTCTCTGGGTGTACCATCCCTGATCTTCTAATTCTCTGAGCCAGAATTGGTTGACCCTAGAAAGGTTTTAAAAAACAGGGGGAACTCTCAGTGGTGTAAAATATCACTACTACTAGCACGATTCATGAAATAATATCACAGGTGTGCGCACAAAATTTCAGCAAAAGTACGAAAAACGTAAATGTTCCTGGTGTACATCCCCCCTCTTCTGCACATCATGCAAGTATTTACAAGCAGAGACAATGCTGGGTAGGAGAGCAAGAGACCCTCATTGCCTAGTGGTGAACTGGAGAAAACCCTAGGGAGGGACCTATCACTCAAGCAGATGAGACAAGTTAAGCCATTTTTGACCGTGCAGGACAAGGGAAATATAAAAATCACCAAAAAATGACAAATGTCAAAGGGTCACTATACTCACTCAGACAACTTTACATTATCTGAAACTACAATTAGAGAGAAGTGAAATGCTGGTATTCCCATATTTATCTGTGCTTGGTTTGTCATTAAATTATTAATGTTTAGTGAGTGCTCCTAATTGCCCCCACCCTCCCTTACTCACTGCCTCTTTGTAGTGTCTTCGACACTTATAAGTCTTGCACAGAGACACCATAGACCCTGCTCTGCTTACACATCTCCTCCTCTCTCCCCCCTGCCTTCTTTTCTCTGCTGATTCTCTTAATTGCTGCAGAACGTGTGCTGGCAGGCAGCCAAAAATCCTAGTAAGAGGTCAGATATTGGGCACATATTATAATTTCTGCTCCTGGAGTGACAGGTCTTTCCCTATAATTGCTGTGATTAAAATGATTTCTCAGGATCTACAGCTCAGATTTAAAAACCCCAAAAAGTATAGATACCCTTTAAACTACAATCATTAAACCACACAAAGTCACTTCCCTGTCTCTGTGTACAGACAAAACTTTCTATGTTTATTTTCTGACTAGAATTTTAATAAAAAACTTTACACTTTATTTGTATTATGCAGTCTGTCTGGGAAAAGAGATTACGGGCTAATGATGTCTTTCATTGATAAGACTTTAACATATTCACACTGTTATATTGCTTGTTAGGAAAAAAGGATCATTTCACTTACATTTTTGTTGTTTTTATTAAATTGAATAGATTTAGGCATGATGTTTATCTGCTGATCTGATGCAGTCCAGAGATTGATGGTTCCAGAAAATGTGTTAAAGAATTTAACAGACCCGTTAAATATACTTTTTATATAATAATTAGTCATAATCGCTCTACTTTCGTCAAAATAGGAGAGTTTCTTCAGGTAATGGTGCAGCTGTTAAGTAAAAAAAAAATATTCTATTTCTATTCATAGCTAGAGATGTCTGAACTCACTAAAATCTGTTCCGCTTGCAGATTTGCGGATTTTCAAAAAAATCTGAATATTAGAAAATCCGCAAGTGGACACATTGAGGTCAAAAAGAGTTAAAAACTCCGAAAGTGATGCCTAAAATTAAGGTATACTGTAAATAGCAATGGGACCTGGGAAATGGTCTGGGGAACATGTATCAATGCCCAAAATATTTAAAAAAAAAAAAAAAATACGTCCAGTAACAGAAGCTTCATGCGCTTCCAGTTTTGGCATTCTACAGTCAAAAATTTAGGATTTTGTTAATTTGAAATTTTCTAGAAATATCAATTATGCCAGCCCACCAAGAGCTGGTCCAGACTTTGTTGGTAGGATCCTGTAAATGATTAGAGGGTCGGACTGTTGTGGTGGAGCCTCTGGAGAAGAGAAGCAAAGCATTTGTGGTTTGAACATTTGGGGTTATACAGAAGTAGAGTACTGCTACGCTTTAAGAACTATTCAGGGGTCACCTTAAGGATAGCTGCAGGGTTTACTCCCACCCACTTCATGTTGTATACAGTTTACAACCCAAGAAGTTCCTCAGGAAGCCTCAAAACAATCACCCCTCTGGGATTGCAGATCAATTATCTCTCAAATGAGAGAGTAAATATACTGCAGGAAGCAGGAGTTGGTCTCCCTGATTTTTATGTCCCCAAATCTACCTTGCCCTCTGGACTTCCGTGAATGTGTCCATGCGTGTGTTGACGCACGGACGCGGGTGCCGTAGATTCAGGTCTCTCTCCACAGCCAGGGGCAGTGCGTCCCGACGTGCACACACGGGCGCGCGCGTCACAAAATGATGAAGTGTCTACCTCTATTTAAGCTCCCTCCTGTTGTCTGGCTCTTGCTGCCAGTTCAGGGTTAGTTACTCTGTGCTCTAGCTCTTCTTTAAAGCGTTTGCTTTGTTTCTGCTGTGTTCCTGTTCCCTATTCCTGCTTCCTGTTCAACCCAGGAACAGCTGCTCCTGCTTCCAGTTCAACCATTTGGTCCCCATATTCACTGGCAGCTCCTGCTTCAAGTTCAACCCTTTGGTCTCCATATCCACCAGCTGCTCCTGCTTCTAGATCATACTTACTGCCTGACCACCTCCTGCGAGTCTTGTTTTGTCCTGTTCTGCTGCCTTCCCCGCATTGTGGGTTGGTTTTTGTGGGGTTCTCCTCTGGAGCCGCAACCTGGTGCCTGCTTGCTGCACAACACCCTCACCATCTTGCCGGTCTTCTGGGGAAGACCGTCAAGAACTTAAATTCCGCGTCCAGAGGGGGTACTCATAGGGGCCCTTTTAGGAAGAACCTTAACACTGCTAGACAAAACATGCTCACATTTATTCTCAAAGTGATGACAAAGCTGTTCAAGAATTAATTATACACTTAAATCTATGTGACCCGTAGAGATTAACACACCCTATAACAGGCAATTTAGCTTCTATTACCACGCCCAACTCATGCACTGATATTCTGTTACTGTGTACTAACTTATTCCCACAAGTAACATCAATGCATATTAATAACATCTTAATATCTGGCCATGCACCGGTGGGGCTCTCCCTTCTTGCAGACCCCTTAACACAGACCACCCTTCAATGGCACTTCCCAAGCCACTTAAATAACTCAGATTTTTGAAGGTTCCTGTCCTCCAAATGACAAAATTACAATGAAAATAATATTGAATATATTTAAAATCAAATACTTTTTTAACAAACCAGAGAAAATTAGAGAAAATACAATAGCTTACACCTCATACAAAAAAAGAATCTCTAGAGAGAAATATTCTAAACTCAATCTAGAATACATACAACGAATACATTCTGAATCCTACCTAAGCTAAGTTAAATCTTTACATTACCACCAATATTTCTTACATACCTTTCTACTAACCCAAACTTGCAGGACAGTTGACACAAGGCTTAACAAATACCACAGATGGAGAGACTACACAGGAGGCCAATAAGCAAAAATGTTTAAACCCAGGAAGACCAGTCATGAAATCTTACAAGTTTCACAAACAGAAATAAACAAAGCACACACTCACAAGAGATCCCAGATGAATTTATTCATTTCCATACAACTCTATACCATACACACCATTCACTTCAACAACCCAACCACTAGAAACCTTTCTGGAAGAAAGGAATTTTTCAAGGTTAACAACAGAACAAAAAGATGTGCTTAATGTCGAGATAACTCATCACAAAGTCTCAGATGTAACTAAATTGCTACATAACAATAAATCTCCAGGCCCAGATGTGTTCTCAGCAGAATATTACAAAATTCTCTCCACACATACCCCAATATTCTCCACATATACCCCAATATATCTTTACTTAAGATCTTAACTAAAATAATCGCAAATAGACTTAGTTGCATCATGCCAAAGTTGACCAAGACGGTGAGGACAACACTGGCAGTAATATTTAATCGATATATTTAATCAGTAATATTTAAATGATTCTAAACCATGCTCTCGGGAGATACACTTTAGCCTTGATGCAGATAAGGCTTTTGATAGAGTTTCTTAGGACTTATTTTACAAGACACTACATATGAGATGATTCAGCCATAATTACACATGCTTCATAAAACTTCTCAACATAAATACAAACACATCAACAGGGCAGAACCACCCCCTTCCATACATATAGATGAACCAGACAAGGATGCCCACATAATGACCCCTTCTTTACTGGCATTAAAATAGGCAACTTTGAAACTAAGTTTATGCAGGCGATGTTTTGTTTTATATCTCCAAACCGGAACACTCCCTACTCACTATAATATCAGAACTTTCTCTATTTTAAACTCTCTCAGAATTTAAAACCAACTATTCTAATTCTGAGGCTTTAACGTTGGGAAAATACTCTCAAACAAACTGGACTCACTCCTATCCCTTCAGGTGGGTCTCAACTTCAAATAGTTATTTGGGAACCACATTCCCCACAAACATAGTCCAGCTGTATGCAATGAATATTACTCTTTTATATAGGAAAATCTCTGACACATTGTCAACATAGCAACAGTTTCCTCTAACCTTTACAGGCAGAGTGAACTTGATTAAGATGAGCATTTTCCCCAAATTATTATATTTTCTCCAAACACTACCACCATTTTTATCTAGACAAGATGAAAAACGTCTCCATCTACCACTCCACAAATTTATCTGGAATTAACCAACACATTGTAACCAAACCCAAAAGGGGGAATCACACTCCCAAATATCAAACTACACCCAATGGCAGCACACTTACGTATAATAGAATACTGGTTAAATGGCACATACGCCGGTACCACCCTACAACATCAACTCACTCCTTAATGTCATTACCAGGTATCTTACATCTAAAATATTTAGATTCGCTGGAAGGTGTCGGGAAAAACCCTTTATTATTTACAAATTGGAAAGCCTGGGGCAAAGCAAGGTCATTACTCGGAGGGAATCATTAAAACTCCATATTGGTTCCATTTCGTAAACTTCCTGCCTTTCATGGGGGGAGAGACCCCAACCGATATTTACCATCTGGCATAAAGGTGGGATATGGAAGATAGCAGATATCATTGATAATGACACCAGGTGACTCCTCCAAATTCCCATTCCTTACCCCTTATTCCTTTCACTATTTACAAGCTGGTAGTTTTGCCCATTACTTTCAACACTAAAAGGATGAGTGCCATAACCCTCTGGACTTCTTATTTTTTATCACCTGACTTAGCTTCAAACAAACTCTCAAGAAACCACTATCAAAAATGTTGCAGACCCATGAAGGATTAGCTTTCTCCCAACAGAAATGATTAAAATGGAAACAAGAAGATATTCCAGACATTGTGGAAGAAGCACCTTTATCTGACTTAAAATATCAGCTAAAATGTTTACCATCTGTATCATGTTATGAAATCTCATTAAAATTCATACATAGAGTGAATATCTCCCCGCACAGACTAGGAATTTTAAAGGCCAACCTAACAGTGTACGCACTAAATGTCAACACTCTAAACTAGACCCTTTTCTTTGCCTCTGGGGTTGTCCACCAATGCAAACATCTTGGGCTCAATAAGATATGCATTGCAATATTTAGTAAACAACATCACCCCCACCCCATTCTGGGCACTTTTTGGATATGTGAAAACCACCAATGTAAAAATAACATCAGGAGTTAGAAAATTATTACTATACATATCAGCCGCAGCTAGGAAAGCGATTTTATAATTCTGGATAAATAAATCACCTCCCCCATTAGCGCTTTTCACAGATTGGGTAGAGGCTACTCTGTACAAAAAGAGAGTCAACCAATCCTTTTCCCTATGGGAGAGTCTGATAGACATTCTTCCACAATCCATAAAATGAAGATAACATTACACGACTGATTACACAGAAAGCCTTGCCCTAATTAATCTATCTTCAATCAACCTTGAAAATCACAAACTTGTATTGTACATTATAACTTGGTGAGATTCTATACTAATGCAATGGGACAATATTACTGTCGCAGGTTGGTCGGCTGCAGACTGATTTAGAACAATTATAGGTTCGTTTAAACCCACACGGTTTTCACCATTTACATTTTTTTTTTAAAAATGGGTTCCAGAACTACACAAATGAGTCAATATTCCCACTAAACTTGAAAAAGGGTCTTATCCCAAAATCTCATGTGGTGATTAAGTAAGAAAGCTGACCCACTTTTTGCAGCAATCCTATCTGGAGCCTGAATGTTTGACTTAAATGTGCATTTAGGTAGATTTTCAGTTTGAGGAACTGTTTGATTATTTTGATCTAACCAGGAGTCCTTCAGGGTTATTCAATAAAAGTTCTTATCGTTAAAAATGGTGCTAACTTTGCCCCAACCAATCAGATCCTATTTAACATTTGAAAGCTAACATCTGATGTAAGTTTTCAAATGTTAAATAAGATCTGATTGGTTGGGGCAAAATTAGCACCATTTTTAACAATAAGAACTTTTATTGAATCTCCCTGCTGGTTTTTATAATGAGCCAATATTCCCATTAAGCTATGTTACAGTTTTATATTTGATTACTTTACTTACAAACAAGTGGAATATGTCAATACACCCTCAGCAATGTTATAATTCTATAAAAAGAACTTCGGGATACTGTATATATGTTTATCTAAACAGTTTATTGGTTATCATAATATTGTCATAGACTAAAGATACAATATACACGCATAGCAAACTGTGAAGGTGTACTTTGCACTATTAATAAAAGCAGTTAAAAGAAAAAAAAATGTACCTGGTGTTTATAATGAGATATTTCTTTTGTTTCATTCTGTAATTGCTCAGTAAGTGAGACTTCCATATCGTGAAGTGCAAGGGACATTATATGTACTGAAAGATACACACTGGGTAACACATACGTGTAATAGATAGATGCTGGTTTTATTTCGGTCAACCAGCTGCAATTACGGAGAGGTTTTTCAAAGAAGTATTGAAATATAAGATTCCTGTTATCGTCTCTAGTCAAACACGAGTGGGAGTTCATTAAAACATCTTCAAGTAAATCAAACGGGGGACATGACAAGTTCAAACATTTCATTAAAAACATCCTCCTTTCAGGAGTATCCAAATCATATGGATAATAAGGAACCAGTAACAAACTACCAAAGAATACACGGGCACTCTGAATAAACTTGTTAAAATCTTTTCCCCAATTGGCTGAAATAATTAATGTTTTTTCACTGAACAAATCCCATAAACGAATGAATTTATAAAAGATTTCCAGAGCTGGAGTTCCACAAACTATTATCACAGATGAAGAGTAGGTTTTAATTTTATTCTTAAATATTACTAAATTGACATCATATACATATATATGTGTCATGAACGTAGTCAACTTTTCAATGAATTCAATACAGATGTGATGACTGGAGAGATATTTTGTCAGTATTTGAAGTTCTTTATCAGCACTGATATCATTAGTTGTAATAATTCCAACCCAGTTCCAACCGAAATATCTTATTAATTCTCCCAGGGCAAAAATATTATTTTCATCAGTTGGTATGGCCCAAAAAAGATTTTGGGAGGCAATCCTACCACTGAGGGAAGCACCATGACTGATCTGTAATAAAAGGGTATGTTTATGAAAGGTTTAGCTATAGTACCATTGAATAGAAGAAATTCCCACAACAATAACTGTTTTTACATCTGAAAATGAAATCCAAAGATATCATTAGTTGAATTTTTCTGTTACAGAGGGGGAAGACCTGTCACTCCAAATATAAATTAACCTAACAGCCACTGAAGTGGTTTATTCCATGAAACGCGTCAGGCTGTCCTAGTTTGGTATCCTGTTACTAATATGAACTAAATAAACTTTACATTTTTATCACTCCCTGAGTAGCGCATCCTGTTCTTTGGAGTGAGTCCTATGTCACTAGCACCTTAGCGGGGAGGTAATCATGGATGTACACACAGTCCCTCCTCCTTACCTGTCACTACAACTTTAAATAAACTTAACACTTCACCTTCTCCTCAGAAAGCAGAGGAAAGCAAGGGAAGGATAAAGGGGCCCATACATACAGCTTACCTGCAGACAGATCTTGCAACATTCAATCAATTTCCGAGGAACTACCTTTCCAGATCTTCATTGTGGCCAACATACGATCGCGAGGTCTGGCCTTTACCATTTATTTTGGGATCGTATGTTGGTCGCAAAGTAGATCCGGAAAGGCAGTTCCTCAGAAATGTATTAAATGTCGGGAGATTGTTCTGCCGGTAAGCTTTATGCATGGGCACCTTAACTCACAACTTAACCACAATTTAAAAAAAAAAAGTTTTTGAAATGTATTTATAAATGGAGACTAGAGATGAACTATCCGGACTTGTTAGATTTTCTACTAGATTTGCAGGATTATTTTAGAAATATATGCAGAAGTGTTGATTCAGACACCAGAAATGAATTTCTTAATCTTTTAATGCTGTTTTTAAAAGAGGTTATTAATGTTACTATGTATGGTTAAAGGTTAAATCTCCACCCTCTAAGGTGTAGGGCGCCCCAGCCTACCCCTAACCACCATGTATATTTGTTTAAAAAAAGCCTCAGAAATCAACTTACTATCCTTCATTACATTAGCTCCCTGCTCTATTGCTGCTCTGTTCCAGGAAGTAGCAATAGGGGCTAGATCAGCAGCTGCATCTGTGATTAAGCAATGTGAAAACGGGTATATACCCATGCTTGCATTGCGTTCAGTGTGAATTTGTCCAAAAGGGACAAGAATTTATACATCCAGTGACCCAGAAGAGGTATCAGATTACACCAAGTATGTAGTATACATACTTTGGTGCCCATGTCATAAGCTGTATATAGGGGAAACGACCCAGTCAATTAAGTCTCATATTTCACAACACTGTTCGAGCATTAGGGATGTCAAGCTTCCGGTTTCAAAGCATTTTCTGTAAAATGGGCCAGGAGCCTGACTGTGTCCCATACTGTGTCTGCCTCCTGTCTCTCCTCTGGGAGAAAAATGACATGCACACTGAAGCCCCCCCTCCCTCTACCTCCTGTTTTTCTCTCCCCCTAACTCCAAATGCCTTTTCTGTAGTGTAGGGCTCACACTCCCACCCCCAACAGCTATAGTTATTTGTAAAAAAACGAAGCTGATCCCTTTTTACATTGCCCGTTTCCCCCGGCGTTCTTTGCAGCCGGATCACAGATGTGGCTGCTGGTCCGGCCCCCTGCTTGCAGTTTCATGCAAGCAGAGGGCTGGGACTGAACGCTGCGGGAAACAGGCAATGTAAGTAGTGATCAACTTAGATTTTTTGCAAGTAACTATAGCGGTTGGGGGTGGGAGAGGGAGCCCTACACTACAGAATTTTTTTTTACAAAAGGGGTGGACATGCCCTTTAAGTTTAAGGTATTGGAACATAGGGTGAGTTCATAGTGTTTAAATCAGTACTTTAATTATATTACAAACATTTAAAGTAGAATATATGTTTGGTTTCTTTGGGGGGTTGTGATTTTTGTGAAATGTGGGGATATGTTAAAGGGCATCAATAGTGGGAATATGTAAACATTTTTTTCTTTCTATGTGTTCTATAATTCCCCCAGCCCCCAGAGTACCTTTATTTTCCTCAGTTTCCTCCTCTGTCCCAAGATATATAAGTTTAAAGAAGTCAAGATTTCAATACACCACTCCTGCTTGGGCTGTCAATCAAATCTCCTAACAGCATGCCAGTGTAGTGTGTAGGCTTACACAAGTTTTACAGCAAGTCTCCCAATGAGTCCTTCCTGCTCACTAAAATGGTTGGCAAATACTGGGTTAAAAACAGAAGTAAATGGAAGGAGAATGAAGCAGCTTTCACCAATTTATTGCCTGTCAAAGTGAGATTGGGCTGCAGTGAAAAAGGCAGGACCCGGGTCTCTCCCCCCTCCCACTCCTCATGTAGCAAGTATCTCCAGAAAAACAAAGACACTTCCTCTCTAAAGGCATATATACGGAGGTTTAGAGTGATGTGCAGGAGGATTGTGTAGGAGGATTAATAGGCATGAGTGGCTTGGTTCGCAGCCTGATTAAATAAACGGGGAAATGACCAGAGAGGGGAGTGGGGAGCTCTGCAGTAAATCTGACTGTGTGCAAACACGGAGCCACAGAGAAAGGTGAGAATAAGGCAGCATCCTCAACCTTTTTTATGTCTGGATTGGAGATGCTCTTTAAGAATGATGTAGACATGCATATTGTAACACAGGGATCTGATGATTGTGGGAATCTGTATAGTCTATATGTAATCTTTGGGAAAGGTAGTGATGTCATATCCTGTGGGAATGTATGATAAGAGGAATATATATATATATATATATATATATATATATATATATGCTAACTCTATCCTGGAGTTAGCACCCTGGTTGTTGAATATTGAAGTGCAATGAACTTCGTTTGTACTTTGTGCATTGATTATCTTTTCTATGTTTAGATATACATATATACATATAATATTTCTGTTAGGTATAGGAGCACTCCAGGATTTATTCAAAAAATTCTTTATTCAAACATAACCCAATCTTGGCAAAGTTTCGGCTCTGTGCATGGAGCCTTTATCAACACACAGAGCCGAAACTTTGCCACAATATGTTATGTTTGAATAAAGAATGTTTTGAATAAATCCTGGAGAGCTCCTATACCTAACAGAAATATTATATGTATATATGTATATAACAGAAATATTATATGATAATCAATAGGAGGCACCTAGGTCAATTATCTACTTGAATCTTGGTTTTAAGCCCATACCTATACCCATATTGGCTGGTATATATATATATATATATATATATATATATATATATATATATATACGGTATACGGTATATATATATCCCTGTAATAACGCAAATCCCAATTAGGAAGTCCAGCATTGAAAAAAAATGCCAAATGATATATGTAGAGAAGGATAAATTTACATACTTCTCTGTTGTCTTTCCATTACATCTAGTCTTCCTACCAGCATACAATCTAATCTACTTTATCTGTTACTTTATAATTCTTTATCTCACCTGAGAATATCCGTAGAGATTAAGAATCTGGGCTATTGCTTCTGTTGGCTGGAGGTGATGTCACAAAAAATCCAGCAATGTTTCTCTTCTGACACAGAATAATTGGGGACCAGCTCCCTGGTACCAGATAATATCTGTAGGAAACTCCTTACAGCGATCTCCACATCTCCACAGGAGTCGTATAAATGAATCCCAGGGTCAGGTTGGGGAGATACACCGGGTTTATGTTAGTTTGCTCAATGGCAGAATAAACCACAAAGTGCATGAAATTGTCTGTATTAGTGCTGGAAAAAAATGATAAAATGTCCATTAAATTCATTGAAAGTCCCCAAGGTGAGGTGTTAAACCACCCCTATGTTTAGTTCGAGCACAAAAAAGTCTATCTATCTATCAATTATCCATCCATCCATCCATCCATCCACATACATTGCATAGTCCCTTTCTGATAGACTTAAAAACTTACCATAGATTTCCTCCAGCCATTTAAAAATAGTCATCAACTTAAATCTGTTGCCATTAACCCTTTGTATACTTCCTACAATTAAGGAATAACATGACTAAATTCATACACACTGGCGACTATTGGCTGAAATGGCCAATACGTAGTATTGTAGCGGCTCATTTATGGTTCCGTTTGCGATTCAATATCGTGTTTACGAATGTGGGTTAATCCTGAAAAGGGATCTACTCACAGCGGGATTTTAGCGTCAGATATTAGCTGGTGTTAAACCCCTGCGCTAAAAGTAACGCAAACGCGATATTCAAATGCGAGCGTTGGATGCATGGGTGTCTTTTACGTAAACCGTTCTTATATGGAGTTAAAGTCTCGCTAACTGTAGCGAACTGGTTAGCGGACTTAACGCTATAAATTTGCCCAGCGCCTCTGGGTAAATGAGCCAGTAGTGTTTTACTGCTGCTAAACATTTGGATCCACTCAGAAAACCCTACAGTACCGTCCATATAAAAAATAGCTTAAAGGGCATGTCCACCCCCAAAACTATAATCCCCCCAGTAATGGCCCCATCATGTAGTATAGTTTAATCCTTACCTTACATCCCAGCTCCATATGGTTCTCCTGTAGTCCCCCCCCCTAAGTCCCAAAACTGGCCACCAGGAGGATAGCAGAGTCCATATAGGCCTTATTGTCTCCCCTCCGGGAGAAGTTTGGCATGCGTACTGCTGGCCTCCCCCCCTCCCTCTCCCTCCCTCTCCCACCCGTTTTGCAATCCCTCCCCCTGTGTTAAACCCCTTGCCCAATATTAGCTTTCCTTTCCCCAGCCCCAACCGCTCTAAAAGATTTTACTGCAACTACCCGAACTTACTTACTTTATCTCTCTCCCCGGCATTCTGTGCAGCCGCAGCAGCATCCGTGATTGGCGCCTCTCAGCCAATCATGGACGGGTGCAGTCCGCCCCTGCTTGCAGTTCCATGCAAGCAGAGGGCCGGTTTAGTACGCCGTGGGAAAGAGGTAAGGTAAGTAAAGATCGGGGGGGTTCTAGTAAAATCTTTTATGGCGGTTGGGGCTGGGGGAGGCAAATGGGCAAATTTAGCAAAATGGGGTGGACATGCCCTTTAAAATAAACAGCAAAGATGGCTTTGAAAAAAATGCAAACCATCCCAGCTGCACTAATTCAGTTTTATTAATCCCTGGTCTGAGGGGGCGGAATATATCATTCTTCCCCTTAAAGAACAAATTAAAGAACATATAAGCAGCATACTGCAGTAATAAAAGATCCCTTAGGGAGGATATTAAATATTAGAGTTACGGTATAAGAGAGAGAATTAATACGTCTGGTATTGCATCGTAGGATCATGTAAGGTGAAGAAACTACCGGTTGCGCTCCTTTAAAGTGCCATACAAGACCCTATTAAGTTTCACGCTACAGGGTAACGCTAAACTTTACCAACAGGGTATTGTATCAGTTGCACAGCGCTATTTCCAATAACATTTGCCCCGTGTAAAGCAACACGTTAACCCGATACTACTTCCGGATAGACTGGTTAAGTCTATAATAAACACGTTGTTACCGTTCTGGTTTTAACTCTGCTGCACAGTCTATTATATTAGTTTAGTCTCCCTTGCAGCATTGCTGATCTTCCTCTCTCTGTCTCCCTGTCTTAATGGTTTAATTCTGATTTGTAATAAGAGACCATGCATAAGATATAAATACTTAACACGACATGAGAATATGGGTGGAGCTGGTCTCAATATGCTCTTCCGTTACTGCCAGGGTGCACGACTGCCACAACTTGTACAGCAGGTCAGTGAAAAAATAAACGAGAGTAGATCTAGGGAATGAAATGCTATAACCATTACAATCTTCCTCTATCTTATGGGTGCCACACAGAGATAAACAACCTAAACTTATCCCCAATACCCTTCACTCCCTGGAACAGTGAAACATTAGGTTCTCCCTCTACCTACCGTCCATTTTTTCATTTAACCGCACTCACCCTAGGTTTACAAACGAGCAGGCAGTATACTGGAAGGAGAAGGGTATTAGTCGTGTCTGAGATATATGGGATAGGTCCATAGGCTTTATGAAACTATTATCACATATAAGATCAATAAACAATGTTGGTTTCAATCCAATCAAATCGCATGCTGAACTTGTCAGAACCCTCCCAACCCTCTAAATTTAAATGATTATATCAGTGGTTCATCCACAGAAAGCCTTATTCCCTCCTTTTACTCCCTGATTTGACAATGACCTCCGACCACTGAAAACTAAATCTATGGCTAATTGGGAGGAAAGACTGGGAGATACGATTACAGATCAACAATGGATAAAAATCCCCCAGTCAAATATATGTTCAGAGATTATTATAGCAAAGGAAAAAACATGTAATATCTTACTGAGCCCCCGATACCAGGGTTTAATAAAGCAGCACAATCTCTTATAAGGCTTATAGAACCCTCTTTGCAGCCACATAGAAGCAACCTAGCCCATCTAGGGCAGCCATAATAGACAGGGGTTGGTGGATATACAAGTATTTGTCCCACTCTCTGTACAACTCTATGATATCCTGGACAAAAAAAAGAAAGAAAAACTATTTATCTAATGTTAATGTCTGTAATGGAACAAACTTACCAGAAATGAACTTTATCTGTGCTAATACGAGGATCATGAAAACTTAGTCCACGTCCAGTTATCACTCCACCAATCATAACGTCCCCGTCCAGTTTATATTCATAATGTGTGGTGTCCTTAAAGCTTTTCAAATGACAAGCAGGGTTGATGATCTGAGAGGCAGAGCTGCAGGGTCCTACACACAGAATTATCATACATAGCAGGATTTTAATGAAATTAGATGCAATTGTGACTCTCAGCATCACACCCCTATAGAGCAAATGCACCATACACTAGGTAAGGAATGGGAGAGTCTCCCCAACAGTCAGTAGAACAGACTGACACAGAGGAAGAGGGATTCAGCTGCATCTGTAGATCAGTGTAAGGAAACTAACTAATCCAATGCCATATATAGAGAATGAGATACAGAAGATAGACACATGCACCTGGGATCTCTATATTAAGTTACTATCTCTTCTCAGGATAAAATACTGTACGTGATTGTCCTCTTTTTAGGTAATTTTGTTATGTCAGTGTTAACTTTCTAAATTGTTACACACTGTGTGTCAGGAGATTAATGTGAAGACACTGTACTGGCACAGTCTTTTACATCCCTGTGTAAATATGTTACACACTGTGTGTCATGGAGATTAATGTGAAGACACTGTACTTGCATCAGTCTTTCTACATCCCTGTGTAAATATGTTACACACTGTGTGTATGGAGATTGATGTGAAGACACTGTACTGTGCATCAGTCTTTCTACAATCCTGTGTAAATATGTTACACAATGTGGTCATGGAGATTGATGTGAAGACGCTTGTACTGTGCATCAGTTCTTTCTACAATCCCTGTGTAAATATGTTACACACTGTGTGTCATGGAGATTGATGTGAAGACACTGTACTGTGCATAGTCTTTCTACATCCCTGTGTAAATATGTTACACAATGTGTGTCATGGAGATTAATGTGAAGACACTGTCCTGTGCATCAGTCTTCAATCCCTGTGAAATATGTTACACACTGTGTGTCATGGAGATTAAGTGAAGACGCTGTACTGTACATCATTTTCTACATCCCTGTGTAAATATGTTACACACATGTGTGTCATGGAGATTATGTGAAGACGACTGTACTGTGCATCCAGTCTTTCTACCCCCTGTGTAAATATGTTACACACTGTTGTGTCATGGAGATTAATGTGAGACACTGTACTGTGCATCAGTCTTTCTACACCCCTGTGTAAATATGCTACACTGTGTGTCTCGGAGATTAATGTGAAGACACTGTACTGTGCATCAGTCTTTCTTTACACCCTGTGTAAATATGTTACACACTGTGTGTCATGGAGATTAATGTGAAGAACATGGTGTACAGTCTTTCTACATCCCTGTGTAAATATGTGTCTACAACTGTGTGTCATGGAGATTAATGTGAAGCCACTGTACTGTGCATCAGGCTTCTACATCCCTGTGTAAATATGTTACACACTGTGTGTCATGGAGATTAATGTGAAGACACTGTACTGTGATCAGTCTTTCTACATCCCTGTGTAAATATGTTACACACTGTGTGTCATGGAGATTAATGTGAGACACTGTACTGTGCATCAGTTTTCTACATCCTGTGTAAATATGTTACACACTGTGTGTCATGGAGATTAATGTGAAGACACTGTACTGTGCATCAGTCTTTCTACATCCCTGTGTAAATATGTTACACACTGTGTGTCATGGAGATTAATGTGAAGACAATGTACTGTCATCAGTCTTTCTACACACTGTTGGAAATATGTTACACACTGTGTGTTATGGAGATTAATGTGAAAGCATGTACTGTACATCAATCTTCTACACCCCTGTGAAATATGTTACACACTGTGTGTCATGGAGATTATGTGAGACACTGTATGTGCATCGTCTTCTACATCCTGTTGTAAAATATGTTACACACTGTGTGTCATGGAGATTGATGTGAAGACACTGTACTGTGCATCAGTCTTTCTACATCCCTGTGTAATATGTTACAACACTGTGTGTCAGTGAGATTAATGTGAAGACACTGTACTGTGCATCATTCCCTTTCTGTCTTTCTACATCCCTGTTTAAATATGTTACACACTGTGTGTCCTGGAGATTGTGATGTGACGACACTGTACTGGGCATCATCTTTCTACTACAATATTCTAACAAAAAAACCTACAAACTCAAAAAAAAACACTACATATTTCTTCTACAAAATAAAATCGAAGAAGTGGATTTAAGCGACAAAATAATACAATCCAACAATATCTATAACCATCGAGAAAAATCCTTAAATTTCCTACATCATACATATGGAATAAAAAACAACCAAAAAATCATACATACAAAACAATCGAGGGGGAATCTCATAAATAGTAATACACTCATCATAACACAATCTAAAGACATCGAAAAAATACAAGCAAATAGCTCCTGTGTAAATATGTTACACACTGTGTGTCATGGAGATTGATGGTGAAGACGCTGTACTGTGCATCAGTCTTTCTACATCCCTGTGTAAATATGTTACACACTGTGTGTCATGAGATTGATGTAAAGACAGTACTGTGCATCAGTTTCTTTCTACATCCCTGTGTAAATATGTTACACACTGTGTTCATGGAGATTATGTGAAGACACTGTACTGTACATCAGTCTTTCTACATCCCTGTGTAAATATTACACACATGTGTGTCATGGAGATTAATGTGAAGACGCTGTACTGTACATCAGTCTTTCTACATCCCTGTGTAAATATGTTACACACTGTGTGTCATGGAGATTAATGTGAAGACGCTGTACTGTGCATCAGTCTTTCTACACCCCTGTGTAAATATGTTACACACTGTGTGTCATGGAGATTAATGTGAAGACACTGTACTGTGCATCAGTCTTTCTACACCCCTGTGTAAATATGTTACACACTGTGTGTCATGGAGATTAATGTGAAGACACTGTACTGTGCATCAGTCTTTCTACATCCCTGTGTAAATATGTTACACACTGTGTGTCATGGAGATTAATGTGAAGACACTGTACTGTGTACAGTCTTTCTACATCCCTGTGTAAATATGTTACACACTGTGTGTCATGGAGATTAATGTGAAGACACTGTACTGTGCATCAGTCTTTCTACATCCCTGTGTAAATATGTTACACACTGTGTGTCATGGAGATTCATGTGCAGACCACTGTACTGTGCATCAGTCTTTCTCTCCCTGTGTAAATATGTTACACACTGTGTGTCATGGAGATTAATGTGCAGACACTGTACTGTGCATCATCTTTCTACATCCCTGTGTAAATATGTTACACACTGTGTTTCATGGAGATTAATGGGACAACTATACTGTGCATCAGTCTTTCTACATCCCTGTGTAAATATGTTACACACTGTGTGTCATGGAGATTAATGTGAAGACACTGTACTGTACATCAGTCTTTCTACACCCCTGTGTAAATATGTTACACACTGTGTGTTATGGAGATTAATGTGAAGACGCTGTACTGTACATCAGTCTTTCTACACCCCTGTGCAAATATGTTACACACTGTGTGTCATGGAGATTAATGTGAAGACACTGTACTGTGCTCAGTCTTTCTACACCCTGTGTAAATATGTTACACACTGTGTGTCATGGAGATTAAGTGAAGACACTGTACTGTGCATCATTCTTTCTACCTCCTGTGAAATATGTTACACACTGTGGTTCATGGAGATTAATGTAAGACACTGTACTGTGCATCAGTCTTTCTACATCCCTGTGTAAATATGTAACACACTGGTGTGTCATGGAGATTCATGTGCAGACCCTGTACTGTACACTAGTCTTTTTACACCCCTTGTGTAATATGTTACACAATGTGTGTCATGAGATTCATGCAGACCTGTACTGTACACTAGTCTTTTTACACCCCCTGTGTAAATATGTTACACACTGTGTGTCATGGAGATTCATGTGCAGACCCTGTACTGTACACTAGTCTTTTACACCCTGTAAATATGTTACACACTGTGTGTCATTGAGATTCATGTAAGGACACTGTACTGTACACTAGTCTTTTTACACCCCTGTGTAAATATGTTACACACTGTGTGTCATGGAGATTAATGTGAAGACACTGTACTGTACATCAGTTTTCTTACACCCCAGTGTAAATATGTTCACACTGTGTGTCATGGAGATTAATTGAAGACGCTGTACTGTGCATCAGTCTTCTACACCCCTGTAAATAGTGTTACACACTGTTGTCATGGAGATTAATGTGAAGACACTGTAACTGTGCATCAGTCTTTCTAACCCCTTTATAAATATGTTACACACTGTGTGTCATGGAGATAATGTGAAGACGCTGTACTGTGCATCAGTCTTTCTACACCCCTGTATAAATATGTTACACACTGTGTGTCATGGAGATTAATGTGAAGACGCTGTACTGTGCATCAGTCTTTCTACACCCCTGTGTAAATATGTAACACACTGTGTGTCATGGAGATTAATGTGAAGACACTGTACTGTACATCAGTCTTTCTACACACCTGTGGTAAATATGTTCACACTGTGTGTCTGAGGATTCATGTGCAGACACTGTTCTGTACATCAATCTTTCTACACCCGTGTAAATATGTTACACACTGTGTGTCAGTGGGGATTAATGTGAAGACACTGTACTGTACATCAGTCTTTCTACGTCCTATGTAATACCTATTCAAAAAAGGTAGTCGTTCCCAACCTGGTACTAATAACTGTAAGCCTAACTCAGTGGTAAGGAAGGTAATGAAACTTTGTTATGGGATCTATCCTTGACTTGTCTCCAGAACTGATCTTATTAGTAGTATCAGCATGGATTCATGAGAAATAGATCATGCCAACAAATTTAATTGGTTTTTAATGAAGAAGTGAGAAAGAATTTAGATTCAGGCACAGCAGTGGATTGGTATATTTGGATTTTGCGAAAGCTTTTGTACGTGCCACATAGGCGACTAATGTATAAACTGAGGACTGTTGGCCTAGAAGAAAACATTTGTACATGGATAGAGAATTGGTTATGGATCACAAACAAGAGGTGGTGGTTAATGGAGCTACATCTAGTGGGCTAAAGTTCTAAGTGGAGTGCCTCAGGTTTGTACTGGGGCCGCTTCTGTTTAATCTGTTTAATAAATACTTAGAAGGGGGGCATTGAGAGCAAGGTCTCTGTGTTTGCTGATGACACTAAACTATGGAGAGCTTGGAAACTTCAAATGATGTGTAAGTGCAAGCTGACCTAGATAGATTATCAAAATGGGCAGCAGAATGGCAGATGGGATTCAATGTTGATAAATGTAGGTGATGCATTTGTGATTTAATAATCCTGGTGCCACCTACACCATAAATAACTCTGTGTAAGTGAATCTCGACTGGAGAAAGATTTGGGGGTTCTGGTAGATAACACACTTAAAAAAAGTTACACCCGTAGGTGAATACACATAAAAAAGGCAAAAATAAGGCCAGCCACATGTCTACATACACATAGTTAAGTAAACCAAGTACTAGACTCAAATAAGTAACATAGTGCACAAGGAAAAAATATTAAATCAATAAAAAGTCCACAGACCCGTATCAAGGGTAACTATGGATAAAAGAACCCAGATCAGCAGCTAAAAAAAGGTTTACCTAGAGGCGTCCAGATAACATGTCTCTATATGAAACGGTAAACAACGTATTATCACAAAGTTTAGTCGGTGTGCACACCGGGATGGAGAGAAATAATATAAGTAATACTACACCGTTGGAGCAATGAATCGTGCAGGTTGGATCCGATGTGCTGTTTTTACATGATTTACGATTGGATTTTATGGGCTTTCTGGCTGCCTCCTCCATTCCTACTTTTTATGAATTGTATTGGGGCCGTGTGGGAGCCGGCTTTTTTCGGAGGTGCAGTGAGCGCTGGAAGTTACCCTTCTGTTACCCTTCTGTTGAGCAGTATGCTCCTGATCCGCAAACCGTGAGTATTTTGTATAGATATCAAGAGGACATCCTTTAAGATTGAAGAAAATAAGTTTCATCTTCAGTTAGGAAAGGTTTCTTTACAGTGAGAACGGTGGAAACTGTGGAAACTGTCTTCCAGCAGATGTGGGTAATGGCAAGTTCATTGAATAGCTTTAGAAGTGGCCTAGATAAGTTTCTAGAACTAAAAAATATTGAGAATTACTGGTATTAATCATATACGTAGTTCTGGTTGGTACGGGGATACTATATAATATTGAGAATTACTGGTATTAATACATATACTGTAGTTCTGGTTGGTACAGGGATACTATATATTTGATAATTACTTGGTATTATACATAACTGTAGTTCTGGTTGGTACAGGGATACTATATAATATTGAGAATTACTGGTATTAATTACATATACTGTAGTTCTGGTTGGTACAGGGATACTATATATATTGAAGAATTACTGGTATTAATATATATATTGTAGTTTCTTGTGTACAGGGACACTATATAATATTGAGAATTACTGGTATTAATACATATACTGTAGTTTCTGTTGGTACAGGGATACTATATAATATTTAGAATTACTGGTATTAATACATACTGTAGTTCTGTTGGTACAGGGATGCTATTAATATTGAGAATTACTGATATTATACATATACTGTAGCTCTGGTTGGTACAGGGATACTATATAATATTGAGAATTACTGGTATTTATAGATATATGTAGTTCTGGTTGGTACGGGTATAATATGTTAATATTGAGAATTACTGGTATTAATACATATACTGTAGTTCTGGTTGGTACGGGGGATATTATATAATATTGAGAATTACTGGTATTAATACATATACTGTAGTTCTGGTTGGTACAGGGATACTATATATATTGAGAATACTGGTATTAATACTATACTGTAGTTTCTGGTTGTACAGGGATACTATATAATATTGAGAATTACTGGTTAATACATATACTGTAGTTCTGGTTGGTACAGGGATACTATATATATTGAGAATTACTGGTATTAATACATATACTGTAGTTGGTTGGTAACGGGATACTATATAATATTGAGAATTACTGGTATTAATACATAACTTAGTTCTGGTTGGTACAGTGATACTATATACTTGAGAATTACTGGATATTAATACATATACTGTAAATCTGGTTGGATCTACAGTAAAAAAGAGGTTGAAAGTTGGACTTGATGGATGCACGTCTTTATTAAGCCTCAAATGCCATGTTACTATTTAAACCTTGCTCTGCATAGATTTTCCTAAGCATGCACCACCAAACTTTATGGACCACTTCCAGTTTTCTGATTCCACCACTTCCGAAAGGACCTTGACACCTTAACATCCCCATGATGCCCTTCCATTGAAGAATTAATGCAGGGATATCTGCCTTCTAGGTGACACTCTGCGCATCTGTGCCACCCAAATAACCTGCAATGAATTATCTGTTAATAACCAAATCAGGGCGATCAAATACTTGTGCATTCTTCTCGTCCTTCCCATTGGTTGTTGTGGTTCTGGTGGCAAATTTGAATTGTGGTTATCTTATCTGTTCTAGTCTTTCTGATTCATTGTATTTTGATTGATCTTGTCTTTCTATATTACTCTTGTCTTCCCATGGTTTATTGCCATATAGTCTGTCTTTATCCTTGCGAGTGGTGTGTTCTTGTATTGCTGTTTCTTTTTTGTCTCCTGCATGTTTACCGTTACGATTGTTCAGCGCTTGTCCTGACCCTTCTGTACTTCACCCTTGCTGACTTATTCCTTTTTACTGACCCTTGGCTCCATCAAAACTCTGATTCTGATGTACAATGCTATTTTCCAGCCCTAAGCTATTGCAGCCGTCTGCCTGTTGCCCTCCAGTTTCCTTGAGTATTCTGAGCATCAGCTCAGATACCCGCACTCTAACCAAAGGGCAACAAATCCAAGTGGGGTGCTACAAGCCTCCCGGCAGCAGGTGCTTTTCTATTGATAGTGGTGTTAGACCAGGGTTTCTCGGGCTAAAGATACAAAACACCTTGCTTTTTCCTTGCAGACATGGCTTGACTCATCTGAAAGGGAAGATGAGAGTTACACCCAGGCCTGCTTGTGGCGCTCAGCTGAGTGCCCGGTGGGCAAGCTAATGGATTAAAGCTAAGGTATAGGTTACCAGAACTGATATAGAAAGAGTTGCTGGGTAAAAACAGGATAGGGATCTTAATGGCTCAACATCTACTCTTATTGTACGTACGTCCTTTCCCAAAAAGAGATTCATTTAAATCAGAGTGTGGCTAAGATTTATTGAGTTTATAATACACTATGTTGATAGATCCCTATTCTCATGCATGCCCAAAAAATAAAAGTGTATTGAACCTTTCTATTACAGATATAGAATAATATCTTCTTCTAATGAGTATTGAAAATACATTCATTAGTATGTTTTCAGAATTAGATTTGTTCCCAAGTAAATGAGCTTTTGTGTTTATTTCAGCTTCAAACAAAATTATATAACATTTATGTAGAAATATCAGCCTAATAGTCAGCACTTGAGGTCAATATGGCAAATATCTCCACACACACAGTGTTTTTCCCTTTGGTGCTCAGATAGGCCGGGATCATTGTGATCCAAACACTGCAGAAGACCACTGTCTGAAGTGATGTACTTGGCCTCATTAAAACTGTCCGTAAGGTCCGAGCTAAAATGCTAAAACAAAACTAACAGCTGCCAGAAGCCCCCATATACCAAATAACTGAGTAAAAGGCAATAGCTGATCCCTCATTGCACTGAATGATGATTGTTCCAGGTAAGTGTGAATGTCCATATCCTGATAGGGAGAGAAATGCCAACCAAGTCATACAGATTATATTTGAATAGATGAACAGAGGAAGACTACTGAATTTGAAATTTTTACCCCAACCCATTCCTCCATGTGCTACAGGCTTGGTGGCTTTGAATGCAATGTAAACCTGGTAGTCTTGGCCAGGAGAGAAGAGACAGCTATGGAGAAGGTGATTCCAAAAGTGATTATACGTAACATGCAGGTTATACCACAGGGCGACCGAGGAACAGAAACACACTGAGGAAGCTCAGCTTGATGAGACAAGGAGGAGGAAGCTGAGGCTCCTGGTTATTGGCTCTCACAATGGGGGTGTCCCGATTTACAATAAAAATCCCCAGTATTATTACAGTTATAAGGAAAATAGGGCTGAGTTGGATGAGAAAAACACAGAAATGAAATCTTGATTGTATGACAGAAAGTCTTCAACTTTTCAATACATTTAGTCTTGTTCTTATTAGGCCATTCCATATCTGACAATCTGATGCAGTTTTCACTGTCTGTCAATACACAAAAGTTTAAGTATATAAAGGCAAAACTTGTAAATCACAAACATATTCAGTACAAATCATGATTAAAAACTTCCTGTGCATCCTCTCTACTTTTCAGGGCAAAGTGACCATGTTAAATTCCCTCTAAACTTTTTAATGTCTTTTTATTTCACGTTTCCACTAGTTTTTGTCACCTATTTGATGGCAGACACATACCTGGATTGCAGGGGTAACACTACTTACATAATACTTACATAATATTTATCCACACTATGACTACAGGGCGATCATTTCTAGCAAAAGTGTGCCTGTTGGTGCACAGGGAAATTACGTGTGTGTGTGTTTGGATATCATGAGTTGATCTCCTGTTACAGTTCCATAGCACCCAGTACTTTGTTACTTGTGCATGTTCTGTATACAGTATATGGGACATTATACTGTTATAACACTATAACAGAGACATTTGGACTTGTGTAATGGGACAGTCTTTATTATTACAGTTACACAACACCATCAAGGAGGTTTATTCAAAGCCACATAGCTCTGCGTAAATTTCCATTTAAAGAATTCAATATGTGCCTTACCCACATCGCATTTTAAACACCAGCAATTAGCGTAAAATAGTGGCAATGTCATACGCCCCTGGATTAATAACCCTTCAAATTGTACATGATTAGTGAACTCTGTTTGTGTGTGTGTGGTGGTAGGATGGTATTTACGTGGATTTGGTGGAAAGGGTTTATTGATATCAGTGTGTATGTGCTTTATTTATTATAGAATGGGGTTATATGTACTGCTAGTTAGAACCCTGGGGTTAGTTATATAAACTTGTGTTTGTTATTACTGAACTGGTATCATCTTATTGTTTCACATCACCAGACAGATTAATTGCCCCATCTGTAATATATTGGATATTATGATCCCATTATGAAATGGGACGAGTTTTTTGTTTTTTTGGGGGGGAAGCAAACTGATTGCGTGTATCTTTACTTTATACACGTGCCGGGCCCTGAAGTTACGCCACTGGATACCAGTCAGCTATATAGATTAAGGTGAGGTGGCTTAAAAAAAACCTCAATGAAACATACAATTAAATAGAGCCTTCTTACAACAAAAGGTATTTCACATCCTATTTATAGCATTGCTTAAATAATGTAATAAAGGATAAAAAAAACCAAAAAAAAAACTCCAGCATTCTCAGATGCATGGCCAGAGACATGCAAAGTTTTTCTTTTATGTCCTTTCATTAACACGACATCACTCTCTGTCTAGCAAACAGAAGCTGGACTCTGTCTTTTGTCTATGGAGACAGGAGGGGCTAGGAGTGAATCTGTAGTGTGTCTGATACATAAATCAAAATGTTTTGATTTTCTTGGACTGTCACGTGTTTTACAAACGTTACAAAACTGTGAATAATACAGGAACTTCCTTACACTTCCTTTCAGTTTTAAACACATGGAGAGGTTTTAGCAGTGACATAGGTATGGTTAAACCTTCCGTTTTGACTAATCCAAATAAAATAGAGGTAAAAGCAATATAAGTATGTTTATAAACTTTATACACACACATACATATACACTTTTCCTATCCTATATAATCCTACCTGCTGCGTCCATGCCTTTGTGTTGTGTGCCCGATTGTCTTGCAGTTTCTGTTGCTTCGCCACTATTGTGAGACAGTGGGATCATCCCCGCAGTTTCAATTATTTTACACTAGGCGGAGACACACACATGGAGCACGAACACATCATTTACACGATGGCATGAACACAGACAGCAGTTAAGGTGATTACTTGGGACACTAAGAGGGACTCAGGGCTTGGGACACAATGGGACCTAGTCTTGGAAGCAAAGGGGACTCTGACTTTGGGACAGAGGGGACTCTGGCTTTGGCACAGAAGGGGTCTTTTGCCTTGAGACAAGGGGGGCTTTGGCCTTGGAAACTGAGGAGGGGGGTGGCTCTGGCCTTGGGACAATCAGAGGGGACTCTGGCCTTGGAACATGAGAGGGGACTCTGGCCTTGGGACAGTCAGTGGGGACTCTGACCTTGGGGCACTGAGAGGGATTCGACCTTGGGGCACTGAGAGGGGATTCTGACCTTGGTACACTGAGATGGGACTCTGGCCTTGGGACACTACAGGGTTCTCTAGACTGGGACACTGAGAGGGGATTACACAATATAGAGCCCTCCCAAATATATAACTTTATATCGGGGTAGCCTGCATCCCACCTAGGCTATAATCAGCATTCCACCCAGAATACCTCAATCAGTATACAATTAACCCCGAAATAAAAATTTATCAAAAGATTGAGTTTTATCTAAGACCCGCCGATATTCATAATACACCAACTATAAGAGCATATTATAAAAATAGAGATTGGCTGGTCAGCCCAAATAAATCTTACACATAATTGTAAAACACAAAATCAATCAATTATTACTACCTTGTATACAGTATAATCAATTTAAAACATCCTATACACTCTGCAAACCTTGAAGTGTACAACGTCACAAATGTATCCGGGTTGTAAAGTTCCACTTTCAAATCGAATATACAATGTTTGTATTTAGTGAGAACTAACACCACTCATGAATTGGATACGTATCGATCCTGTAGTTTAATTGTCTGTTCCGGGAGAGTGAGATCCTTGGGTATCTCCTACAGTGAATCTCGTGGCTTATATCCATCTTCGTTTTTACTCTGCTGTCTCTCCGAGTAGAAACTGACCCCAGTACCCACCGTTCACACTCTGCTGTGTCTCCTGGCCTGGGGCATCCAAGTCCACTCTCACAGAGACTGTTTGCTTCGCAGTATTCCACGCTCCACATTCACCCTTGTCCCACTGTGATGACATCACCCGGTCGTCTCTTCATTCTCTCCCTTTACTTATTTGACAATATACTTACCAAATTTCTTTTTATATGAAACACAATTTGGAATTCATAAGGGCAAATTTCAGGGGAGTTTTTATAACGTGGTGGATGGGATTATTTTAAGGGTAGGGGGTTAATTTAAGCAATACTTTAGTAGGTTAGAACAAAAATATATTTATGAGTTAATCCTAAGTAGATTGAATATGCTATGTATAATTAAAGGTGCTTTGGTATCCAATAATGGGAGATGTGGAATATATTTAAGGAAGGAGGCGTTGTGGGAGTGGGAAAGAGGGAAGGACACGACTATAAAAAAAAACAAAGAGTTAACTTTAATTTTAGGAAAGCAATTTTATTATGTTAAGGAACTACTCATAGACTGGGGGTATTTCTCCTAGGTAAAGATATTAAGCAAAGTGGACTGCTTTAAAGGGATATTAAACTATTATATTTCTAAATTTATACCTTAGGGAACAAGTGTAAAAAAATTAGGCCCACTCCTCCTGGCTATATGCTCAGGTAAAGGGAAATGGGAAAAAAGAATTGGGTTGGATTGGATTGAAAAAAAGCCAATGTACTGCAATACCATATTCAAAAAAGGTAGTCGTTCCTAGCCTGGTAACTAAAGACCGTAAGCCTAACATCAGTGGTAGGGAAGGTGATAGAAACTTTGTAACAGGATCATATCCTTGACTTATTGATCTTATTAGTAGTAATCAGCCACAAATTTATAGAAACAGATCATGCCGACAAATTTACTTGGTTTTTTATGATGAAGTGAGTAAGAATTTAATTCAGGTATAGCTGTGGATGTAGAATACTTGGATTTTGCTAAGCTTTTGATACTGTCCACATAGGCGACTAATGTTAAACTGAGGTCTGTTGGCCTGGGAAAAAAACATTTGTAGATGGATAGATAATTGATTATTGATCGCAAACAGAGGTGGTGGTCAATGGAGCTACATCTATATGGGCTAAAGTAGATTGCCTCTGGTTCTGTACTGGGGCACTTCTTTTATAAAGGGACTTAGAGGGGCATGGAGAGCAAGGTCTCTGTATTTGCAGATGACACCATGCTATGCAGAGCTTTAGAAACTTCAATTGATGTGCAAGTGCTGCAAAAGAACCTAGATAGATTGGCAGATCAATGTGGATAAATGTAAGGTGAAGCATTTGGGGTTTAACATCCTGGTGCTACATTTTACATAATAACTGTGTTAAGTGGATCGCTAATGGAAAATATTTGGGGGTTCTGGTAGATAACAGACTAGCTGTAGCAAACAATGCCAGGCAGCAATGGCTAAGAGCTAGCAAGATATTGTCTTGTATGGTGGAATAGATTCAAGAGAGAAAAATATAATTCTCCCTCTTACAAGGCACTGGTAAGGCCTCATTTGGAATATGCGATGCAGTTTTAGAATCTATATACAAAAGGGAAATCTTGGAAATGGAAGCAGTTCAGAGAAGGCAACTAAAATAATAAAGGGAATGGAGGTGGCTTGACTATGCAGGCAGATTAGACAAGTCAGGGCTGTTTACATTGGAGAAGTGACATTTGCGTGGGGATATGATCACTTTATACAAATTATTAATGGGCCTACAATAAACTCTCTGGTGCATGTTCAATAATAAGTCATATCAGAAAAGAAGTTTCATCTTCAGGTTAGAAAACATTTCTTTACAGTGAGAATGGTGAAACTGTGGAACTGTCTTCCAGCAGATGTGTAATGGCAAGTTTCTGGTTAGCTTAAGTGGTCTAGATGTTTTTTTTTTTTTTCTTCTTACTGGCCTCCCCCCTCCCTCTCCCTCCCTCTCCCACACGTTTTGCAATCCCTCCCCCTAGTGTTAACCCCTTGCCCAATATTAGCTTCCTTTCCCAGCCCCAACCGCTCTAAAAGATTTTACTGCAACTACCCCGAACTTTACTTACTTTATCTCTCTCCCCCGGCATTCTGTGCAGCCGGCAGCAGCATCCGTGATTGGCTGCCTCTCAGCCAATCATGGACGCGGCTGCCAGTCCGCCCCTGCTTGCAGTTCCATGCAAAGCAGAGGGCCGGTTTAGTACGCCGTGGGAAAGAGGTAAGGTAAGTAAAGATCGGGGGGGTTCTAGTAAAATCTTTTATGGCGGTTGGGGCTGGGGGAGGCAAATGGGCAAATTTAGCAAAATGGGGTGGACATGCCTTAAAATAAACAGCAAAGATGGCTTTGAAAAAAATGCAAACCATCCCAGCTGACTAATTCAGTTATTAATCCCTGGTTGAGGGCGGGAATATATCATTTCTTCCCTTAAAGAACAAATTAAAGAACCTATAAGCAGCATACTGCAGTAATAAAAGATCCCCTTAGGGAGGATATTAATATATTAGAGTTCAGGGTATAGAGAGAATTAATACGTCTGGTATTGCATCGTAGGATCATGTAAAGGTAAGAAACTACCGGTTGCGCTCCTTTAAAGTGCCATACAAGACCCTATTAAGTTTCACGCTACAGGGTAACGCTAAACTTTACCAACAGGGTATTGTATCAGTTGCACAGCGCTTTTCCAATACATTTGCCCCGTGTAAAGCACACGTTAACCCGATACTACTTCCGGAGTAGAAGGTTAAGTCTATAATAAACACGTTGTTACCGCTTCTGGTTTTACACTCTGCGGCACAGTCTTTATATTAGTTTAGTCTCCCTTGAGCATTGTGATCTTCCTCTCTTGTCCTCCTGTCTTAATGGTTTAATTCTGATTGTGAATAAGAGACCATGCATAAGATATAAATACTTAACACGACATGAGATATGGGTGGAGCTGGTCAATAGCTCTTCCGTTACTGCCAGGGGTGCACGACGCCACACTTGTACAGCAGGTCAGTGAAAAAATAAACGAGTAGATCTAGGGAATGAAATGCTATAACCATTACAATCTTCCTCTATCTTATGGGTGCCACACAGAGATAAACAACCTAAACTTATCCCCAATACCCTTCACTCCCTGGAACAGTGAAACATTAGGTTCTCCCTCTACCTACCGTCCATTTTTTCATTTAACCGCACTCACCCTAGGTTTACAAACAGAGCAGGCAGTATACTGGAAGGAGAAGGGTATTAGTCGTGTCTGAGATATATGGGATAGGTCCATAGGCTTTATGAAACTATTATCACATATAAGATCAATAAACAATGTTGGTTTCAATCCAATCAAATCGATGCGAACTTGTAGAACCTCCCAACACTCTAAATTTAAAGATTATATCAGTGGTTCATCCACAGAAGAGCCTTATTCCCTCCTTTACTCCCTGATTGACCAATGACTCCGACCACTGAAAACAAATCTATGGCTAATTGGGAGGAAAGAATGGAGATACGATTACAGATCAACAATGGATAAAATCCCCCAGTCAATATTGTTCAGAGATTATTTTATAGCAAAGGAAAAAACATGTAATATCTACTGAGCCCCCGATACCAGGGTTTATAAAGCAGCACAATCTCTTATAAGGCTTATAGAACCCTCTTTGCAGCCACATAGAAGCAACCTAGCCCATCTAGGGCAGCCATAATAGACAGGGGTTGGTGGATATACAAGTATTTGTCCCACTCTCTGTACAACTCTTATGATATCCGACAAAAAAAGAAAGAAAAAAAACTATTATCTAATGTTAATGTCTGTATGGAACAAACTTACCAGAAATGAACTTTATCTGTGGCTAATACGAGGATCATGAAAACTTAGTCCACGTCCAGTTATCACTCCACCAATCATAACGTCCCCGTCCAGTTTTTATTCATATATGTGTGGTGTCCTTAAAGCTTTTCAAATGACAAGCAGGGTTGATGATATGAGAGGCAGAGCTGCAGGGTCCTACACACAGAATTATCATACATAGCGGATTTAATGAAATTAGATGCAATTGTGACTCTCAGCATCACACCCCTATAGAGCAAAAAGCACCATAACACTAGGTAAGGAAGGGAGAGTCTCCCCAACAGTCAGTAGAACAGACTGAACAGAGGAGAGAGGATTCAGCTGCATCTGTAGATCAGTGTAAGGAAACTAACTAATCCAATGCCATTATATAGAGAAGTGAGATACAGAAGATAGACACATGCACCTGGGATCTCTACTATTATAGTTACTATCTTTTCTCAAGGATAAATAAACTGTACTTGTGATTGCTCTTTTTAGGTTATTTGTTTATGTCAGTGTTAACTTTTCTAAATATGTTACACACTGTGGTGAGGATTAATGTGAAGACACTGTAATGTGCATCAGTCTTTCTACATCCCTGTGTAAATATGTTACACACTGTGTGTCATGGAGATTAATGTGAAGACACGTACTGTGCATCAGTCTTTTACTCCCTGTGTAAATATGTTACACACTGTGTGTCATGGAGATTGATGTGAAGACACTGTACTGTGCATCAGTCTTTTACATCCTGTGTAAATATGTTACACACTGTGTGTCATGGAGATTGATGTGAAGACGCTGTACTGTGCATCAGTCTTTCTACATCCCTGTTGAAATATGTTACACACTGTGTCATGGAGATTGATGTGAAGACAATGTACTGTGCATCAGTCTTTCTACATCCCTGTGTAAATATGTTACAACACTGTGTGTCATGGAGATTAATGTGAGACACTTGACTGTTAATCAGTCTTTCTACATCCCTGTGGTAAATATGTTACACACTGTGTGTCATGGAGATTAATGTGAAGACGCTGTACTGACATCAGTCTTCTACATCCCTGTGTAAATATGTTCACACACTGTTGTCATGGAGATTAATGTGAAGACGCTGTACTGTGCATCAGTCTTTCTTACACCCCTGTGTAAATATGTTACACACTGTGTGTCATGGAGATTAATGTGAAGACACTGTACTGTGCATCAGTCTTTCTACACCCTGTGTAAATATGTTACACACTGGTGTCATGGAGATTAATGTGAAGACACTGTACTGTGCATCAGTCTTTCTAAACCCTGTGTAAATATGTTACACACTGTGTGTCATGGAGATTAATGTGAAGACACTGTACGTGTAAAGTCTTTCTACATCCCTGTGTAAAATGTTACACACTGTGTGTCATGGAGTAATGGGAAGACACTGTACTGTGCATCAGTCTTTCTAAATCCCTGTGTAAATAGTTTACACACTGTGTGTCATGGAGATTCATGTGCAGACACTGTACTGGCATCGTCTTCTAAATCCTGTGTAAATATGTTACACACTGGTGGTCATGGAGATTAATGTGCAGACACTGTACTGGCATCAGTCTTTTACATCCCTGTGTAAATAGTTACACACTGTGTGTCATGGAGATTAATGTAAGACACTGTACTGTGCATCAGTCTTTCTAAATCCTGTGTAAATATGTTACACACTGTGTGTCATGGAGATTAATGTGAAGACACTGTACTGACATCAGTCTTTCTACACCCCTGTGTAAATATGTTACACACTGGGTGTTATGGAGATTAATGTGAAGACGCTGTACTGTCATCAGTCTTTCTACACCCCTGTGCAAATGTTACACACTGTGTGTCATGGGAGTTAATGTGAAGACACTGTACTGTGCATCAGTCTTCTAAATCCCTGTGTAAATATGTTACACACTGTGTGTCATGGAGATTAATGTGAAGACACTGTACTGTGCATCAGTCTTTCTACCACCTGTTGTAAATATGTTACACACTGTGTGTCATGGAGATTAATGTGAAGACACTGTACTGTGCATCAGTCTTTCTACATCCCTGTGTAAATATGTAACACACTGTGTGTCATGGAGATTCATGTGCAGACCCTGTACTGTACACTAGTCTTTTTACACCCCTGTGTAAATATGTTACACAATGTGTGTCATTGAGATTCATGTGCAGACACTGTACTGTACACTAGTCTTTTTACACCCCTGTGTAAATAGTGTAACACCCTGTGTGTCATGGAGATTCATGTGCAGACCCTGTACACTGTACACTAGTCTTTTTACACCCGTGTAAATATGTTACACACTGTGTGTCATTGAGATTCATGTAAGGACACTGTACTGTACACTAGTCTTTTTACACCCCTGTGTAAATAGTTAACACTGTGTGTCATGGAGATTAATGTGAAGACACTGACTGTACATCAGTTTTCTACACCCCAGTGTAAATATGTTACACACTGTGTGTCATGGAGATTAATGTGAAGACGCTGACTGTGCATCAGTCTTTCTACACACCTGTATAAATATGTTACACAACTGTGTGTCATGGAGATTAATGTGAAGACATGTACTGTGCATCAGTCTTTCTAACACCCCTGTTATAATATGTTACAACATGTGTGTCATGGAGATTAATGTGAAGACGCTGTACTGTGCATCAGTCTTTCTACACCCCTGTTAAATATGTACACACTGTGGGGTCATGGAGATTAATGTGAAGACGCTGTACTGTGCATCAGTCTTCTCAACACCCCTGTGTAAATAGTAACAAACACACTGTGTGTCATGGAGATTAATGTGAAGACACTGTACTGTACATCAGTCTTTCTACACACCTGTGTAAATATGTTACACACTGTGTGTCATGGAGATTCATGTGCAGACACTGTTCTGTACATCAATCTTTCTACACCCCTGTGTAAATATGTTACACACTGTGTGTCATGGGGATTAATGTGAAGACACTGTACTGTACATCAGTCTTTCTACGTCCCTATGTAATACCAATATTCAAAAAAGGTAGTCGTTCCCAACCTGGTAACTATAAACCTGTAAGCCTAACATCAGTGGTAAGGAAGGTAATGGAAACTTTGTTATGGGATCATATCCTTGACTTTGTCTCCAGAACTGATCTTATTAGTAGTAGTCAGCATGGATTCATGAGAAATAGATCATGCCAGACAAATTTAATTGGTTTTTATGAAGAAGTGAGAAAGAATTTAGATTCAGGCACAGCAGTGGATGTGGTATATTTGGATTTTGCGAAAGCTTTTGATACTGTGCCACATAGGCGACTAATGTATAAACTGAGGACTGTTGGCCTAGAAGAAAACATTTGTACATGGATAGAGAATTGGTTATTGGATCACAAACAGAGAGTGGTGGTTAATGGAGCTACATCTATGTGGGCTAAAGTTCTAAGTGGAGTGCCTCAGGGTTTGTACTGGGGCCGCTTCTGTTTAATCTGTTTATAAATGACTTAGAAGGGGGCATTGAGAGCAAGGTCTCTGTGTTTGCTGATGACACTAAACTATGGAGAGCTTTGGAAACTTCAAATGATGTGTAAGTGCAAGCTGACCTAGATAGATTATCAAAATGGGCAGCAGAATGGCAGATGGGATTCAATGTTGATAAATGTAAGGTGATGCATTTGTGATTTAATAATCCTGGTGCCACCTACACCATAAATAACTCTGTGTTAAGTGAATCTCGACTGGAGAAAGATTTGGGGGTTCTGGTAGATAACACACTTAAAAAAAAGTAATACCCCGTAGGTGAATACACATAAAAAAGGCAAAAATAAGGCCAGCCACAATGTCTACACAATATGTAAGTAAAACCAAGTACTATGACATCAAATAAGTAACATAGTGCACAAGGATAAAAAATATATATATCAATAAAAAGTCCACAGACCCGCTATCAAGGGTAACTATGGGATAAGAACCCAGATCAGCAGCTAAAAAAAGGTTTAACCTGAGAGGCGTCCAGATAACATGTCTCTATATGAAACGGTAAACAACTGTATTATCACAAAGTTTAGTCGGTGTGCACACCGGGATGGAGAGAAATAATATAAGTAATACTACACCGTTGGAGCAATGAATCGTGCAGGTTGGATCCGATGTGCTGTTTTTACATGATTTACGATTGGATTTTATGGGCTTTCTGGCTGCCTGCCTCCATTCCTACTTTTTATGAATTGTATTGGGGCCGTGTGGGAGCCGGCTTTTTTCGGAGGTGCAGTGAGCGCTGGAAGTTACCCTTCTGTTACCCTTCTGTTGAGCAGTATGCTCCTGATCCGCAAACCGTGAGTATTTTGTATAGATATCAGAGGACATCCTTTAAGATTGGAAGAAAATAAGTTTCATCTTCAGGTTAGGAAAGGTTTCTTTACAGTGAGAACGGTGAAACTGTGGAACTGTCTTCCAGCAGATGTGGTAATGGCAAGTTCATTGAATAGCTTTAGAAGTGGCCTAGATAAGTTTCTAGAACTAAAAAATATTGAGAATTACTGGTATTAATACATATACTGTAGTTCTGGTTGGTACGGGGATACTATATAATATTGAGAATTACTGGTATTAATACATATACTGTAGTTCTGGTTGGTACAGGGATACTATATAATATTGAGAATTACTGGTATTAATATATATATTGTAGTTCTTGTTGGTACAGGGACACTATATAATATTTGAGAATACTGTACTTAATACATATACTGGAGTTCTGTTGGTACGGGGATACTATATAATATTGAGAATTACTGGTATTAATACATATACTGTAGTTCTGGTTGGTACAGGGATACTATATAATATTGAGAATTACTGGTATTAATACATATACTGTAGTTCTGGTTGGTACAGGGATACTATATAATATTGAGAATTACTGGTATTAATACATATACTGTAGTTCTGGTTGGTACAGGGATGCTATATAATATTGAGAATTACTGATATTAATACATATACTGTAGCTCTGGTTGGTACAGGGATACTATATAATATTGAGAATTACTGGTATTTATAGATATATTGTAGTTCTGGTTGGTACGGGGATAATATGTAATATTGAGAATTACTGGTATTAATACATATACTGTAGTTCTGGTTGGTACGGGGATATTATATAATATTGAGAATTACTGGTATTAATACATATAATGTGTAGTTCGGTTGGTACAGGGGACTATATAATATTGAGAATACTGGTATAATACATATACTGTAGTTTGGTTGGTACAGGGATACTATATAATATTGAGAATTACTGGTAATATACATATATGTAGTTCTGGTGGTGACAGGGATACTATATAATATGAGAATTACTGGTATTAATACATATACTGTAGTTGGTTGGGTACAGGGAAATAATATAAATATGAGAATTACTGGTATTAATACATATACTGTAGTTCTGGTTGGTACAGTGATACTATATACTATTGAGAATTACTGGTATTAATACATATACTGTACATCTGGTTGGATCTACAGTATAAAAAGAGGGTGAAAAGTTGGACTTGATGGATGCACGTCTTTATTAAGCCTCAAATGCCATGTTACTATTTAACCTTGCTCTGCATAGATTTTTTCCTAAGCATGCACCACCAAACTTTATGGACCACTTTCCAGTTTTCTGATCTCCACCACTTCCGAAAGGACTTGACACCTTAACATCCCCATGATGCCCTTCCATTGAAGAATTAATGCAGGGATATCTGCCTTCTAGGTGACACTCTGCCATCTGTGCCACCCAAAATAACCTGCAATGAATTATCTGTTAATAACCAAATCAGGGCGATCAAATACTTGTGCATTCTTCTCGTCCTTCCCATTGGTTGTTGTGGTTCTGGTGGCAAATTTGAATTGTGGTTATCTTATCTGTTCTAGTCTTTCTGATTCTTGTATTTTGATTGATCTTGTCTTTCTATATTACCTCTTGTCTTCCCATGGTTTATTGCCCATTATAGTCTGTGCTTTATCCTTGCTAGTGGTGTGTTCTTGTATTGCTGTTTCTTTTTTTGTCTCCTGCATGTTTACCGTTACGATTGTTCAGCGCTTGTCCTGACCCTTCTGTACTTCACCTTGCTGACTTATTCTCTTTTTACTGACCCTTGGCTCCATCACAAACTCTGATTCTGATGTACAATGCTATTTTCCAGCCCTAAGCTGATTGCACCGTCTGCCTGTTGCCCTCCAGGTTTCCTTGAGTATTCTGAGCATCAGCTCAGATACCCGCACTCTAAGTCCAAAGGGCAACAAATCCAAGTGGGGTGCTACAAGCCTCCCGGCAAGCAGGTGCTTTTCTATTGATAGTGGTGTTAGACCAGGGTTTCTGGGCTGAAAGATACAAAACACCTTGCTTTTTCCTTGCAGACATGGCTTGACTCAGCTGAAAGGGAAGATGAGAGTTACACACAGGCCTGGCATTGTGGCGCTCAGCTGAGTGCCCAGGTGGGCAAGCTAATTGGATTAAAGCTAAGGTATAGGTTAACAGAAACTGATATAGAAAGAGTGCTGGGTAAAAACAGGATAGGGATCTTAATGGCTCAACATCTACTCTTATTGTACTGTACGTCCTTTCCCAAAAAGAGATTCATTTAAATCAGAGTGTGGCTAAGATTTTATTGAGTTTATAATACACTATGTTGGATAGATTCCCTATTCTCATGCATGCCCAAAAAATAAAAGTGTATTGAAACCTTTCTATTACAGATATAGAATAATAATTCTTCTTCTAATGAGTATTGGAAAATACATTACATTAGTATGTTTTCAGAATTAGAATTTGTTCCCAAGTAAATGAGCTTTTGTGTTTATTTCAGCTCTAAACAAAATTATATAACATTTATGTAGAAATATACAGCCTAATAGTCCAGCACTTGAGGTCAATATGGCAAATATCTCCACACACACAGTGTTTTTCCCTTTGGTGCTCAGATAGGCCGGGATCATTGTGATCCAAACACTGCAGAAGACCAGCATGCTGAAAGTGATGTACTTGGCCTCATTAAAACTGTCCGGTAAGGTCCGAGCTAAAAATGCTAAAACAAAACTAACAGCTGCCAGAAGCCCCATATAACCAATAACTGAGTAAAAGGCAATAGCTGATCCCTCATTGCACTGAATGATGATTGTTCCAGGGTAAGTGTGAATGTCCATATCCTGATAGGGAGGAGAAATGGCCAACCAAGTCATACAGATTATTATTTGAATAGATGAACAGAGGAAGACTACTGAATTTGAAATTTTTACCCCAACCCATTTCCTCCATGTGCTACCAGGCTTGGTGGCTTTGAATGCAATGTAAACCATGGTAGTCTTGGCCAGGAGAGAAGAGACAGCTATGGAGAAGGTGATTCCAAAAGTGATTATACGTAACATGCAGGTTATATCCACAGGGCGACCGAGGAACAGAAACACACTGAGGAAGCTCAGCTTGATGGAGACAAGGAGGAGGAAGCTGAGGCTCCTGTTATTGGCTCTCACAATGGGGGTGTCCCGATTTACAATAAAAATCCCCAGTATTATTACAGTTATAAGGAAAAATAGGGCTGAGTTGGATGAGAAAAACACAGAAATGAAATCTTGATTGTATGACAGAAAGTCTTCAACTTTTTCAATACATTTAGTCTTGTTCTTATTAGGCCATTCCATATCTGGACATCTGATGCAGTTTTCACTGTCTGTCAATAACACAAAAGTTTAAGTATATAAAGGCAAAACTTGTAAATAAACAAAACAATATTCAGTACAAATCATGATTAAAAACTTCCTGTGCATCCTCTCTACATTTTCAGGGCAAAGTGACCATGTTAAATTCCCTCTAAACTTTTTAATGTCTTTTTATTTCACGTTTCCACTAGTTTTTGTCACCTATTTGATGGCAGACACATAACTGGATTGCAGGGGTAACACTACTTACATAATACTTACATAATATTTTATCCACACTATGACTACAGGGCGATCATTTCTAGCAAAAGTGTGCCTGTTGGTGCACAGAGGGAATTACGTGTGTGTGTGTTTGGATATCATGAGTTGATCTCCTGTTACAGTTCCATAGCACCCAGTACATTTGTTACTTGTGCATGTTCTGTAATACAGTATATGGGACATTATACTGTATAACACTATAACAGAGACATTTGGACTTGTGTAATGGGACAGTCTTTATTATTACAGTTACACAACACCATCAAGGAGGTTTATTCAAAGCCACAATAGCTCTGCGTAAATTTCCATTTAAAGAATTCAATATGTGCCTTACCCACATCGCATTTTTAACACCAGCAATTAGCGTAAAATAGTGGCAATGTCATACGCCCCTGGATTAATAACCCTTCAAATTGTACTTATGATTAGTGAACTCTGTTTGTGTGTGTGTGGTGGTAGGATGGTATTTACGTGGATTTGTGGAAAGGGTTTATTGATATCAGTGTGTATGTGCTTTATTTATTATAGAATGGGTTATATGTACTGCTAGTTAGAACCCTGGGGTTAGTTATATAAACTTGTGTTTGTATTACTGAACTGGTATCATCTTATTGTTTCACATCACCAGACATTATAATTTGCCCCATCTGTAATATATTGGATATTATGATCCCATTATGAAATGGGACGAGTTTTTTGTTTTTTTTGGGGGGGGAAGCAAACTGATTGCGTGTATCTTTACTTTATACACGTGCCGGGCCCTGAAGTTACGCCACTGGATACCAGTCAGCTATATAGATTAAGGTGAGGTGGGCTTAAAAAAAACCTCAATGAAACATACAATTAAATAGAGCCTTCTTACAACAAAAGGTATTTCACATCCTATTTATAGCATTGCTTAAATAATGTAATAAAGGATAAAAAAAACCAAAAAAAAAACTTCCAGCATTCTCAGATGCATGGCCAGAGACATGCAAAGTTTTTCTTTTATGTCCTTTCATTAACACAGACATCACTCTCTGTCTAGCAAACAGAAGCTGGACTCTGTCTTTTGTCTATGGAGACAGGAGGGGCTAGGAGTGAATCTGTAGTGTGTCTGATACATAAATCAAAATGTTTTGATTTTCTTGGACTGTCACGTGTTTTACAAACGTTACAAAACTGTGAATAATACAGGAACTTCCTTACACTTCCTTTCAGTTTTAAACACATGGAGAGGTTTTAGCAGTGACATAGGTATGGTTAAACCTTCCGTTTTGACTAATCCAAATAAAAATAGAGGTAAAAGCAATATAAGTATGTTTATAAACTTTATACACACACATACATATACACTTTTCCTATCCTATATAATCCTTACCTGCTGCGTCCATGCCTTTGTGTGTGTGTGCCCCGATTGTCTCTGCAGTTTCTGTTGCTTCGCCACTATTGTGAGACAGTGGGATCATCCCCGCAGTTTCAATTATTTTACCACTAGGCGGAGACACACACATGGAGGCACGAACACATCATTTACACGATGGCATGAACACAGACAGCAGTTAAGGTAGATTACTTGGGACACTAAGAGGGGACTCAGGGCTTGGGACACAGATGGGACCCTAGTCTTGGAAAGCAAAGGGGACTCTGACTTTGGGACAGAGGGGACTCTGGCTTTGGCACAGAAGGGGGTCTTTTGCCTTGAGACAAAGGGGGGCTTTGGCCTTGGAACACTGAGGGAGGGGGGTGGCTCTGGCCTTGGGACAATCAGAGGGGACTCTGGCCTTGGAACACTGAGAGGGGACTCTGGCCTTGGGACAGTCAGTGGGGACTCTGACCTTGGGGCACTGAGAGGGGATTCTGACCTTGGGGCACTGAGAGGGGATTCTGACCTTGGTACACTGAGATGGGACTCTGGCCTTGGGACACTAAGGGGGTTCTCTAGACCTGGGACACTGAGAGGGGATTACACAAATATAGAGCCCTCCCAAATATATAACTTTATATCGGGGTAATAGCCTGCATCCCACCTAGGCTATAATCAGCATTCCACCCAGAATACCTCAATCAAGTATATCAATTAACCCCAGAATAAAAATTTTATCAAAAGATTGAGTTTTATTCATAGACCTCCGATATTCATAGATACACCAACTATAAGAGCATATTATAAAAATAGAGATTGGCTGGTCAGCCCAAATAAATCTATTACACATAAATTGTAAAACACTAAAATCAATCAATTATTACTACCCTGTATACAGTATAATCAATTTAAAACATCCTATACACTCTGCAAACCTTGAAGTGTACAACAGTCACAAATTGTATCCGGGTTGTAAAGTTCCACTTTCAAATCGAATATACAATGTTTGTATTTAGTGAGAACTAACACCACTCTATGAATTGGATACGTATCGATCCTGTAGTTTAATTGTCTGTTTCCGGGAGAGTGAGATCCTTGGGTATCTCCTACAGTGAATCTCGTGGCTTATATCCATCTTCGTTTTTACTCTGCTGTCTCTCCGAGTAGAAACTGACCCCAAGTACCCACCGTTCACACTCTGCTGTGTCTCCTGGCCTGGGGCATCCAAGTCCACTCTCACAGAGACTGGTTGCTTCGCAGTATTCCACGCTCCACATTCACCCTTGTCCCACTGTGATGACATCACCCGGTCGTCTCTTCATTCTCTCCCTTTACTTATTTGACAATATACTTACCAAATTTCTTTATTATATGAACACAATTTGGAATGTCATAAGGGCAAATTTCAGGGGAGTTTTTATAACGTGGTGGATGGGATTAATTTTAAGGGTAGGGGGTGTAATTTAAGCAATACTTTAGTAAGGTTAGAACAAAAATATATTTATGAGTTTAATTCCTTAAGTAGATTGAATAATGCTATGTATAATTAAAGGTGCTTTGGTATCTCAATAATGGGAGATGTGGATATATATTTAAGGAAGGAGGCGTTGTGGGATGGGAAGAGGGAAGGACACGACTATAAAAAACAAAAGAGTTAACTTTTAATTTTAGGAAAGCAAATTTTATTATGTTAAAGGAATTACTCATAGACTGGGGGTATTTGCTCCTAGGTAAAGATATTAAGCATAAGTGGACTGCTTTTAAAGGGATATTAAACTATTATATTTCTAAATTTATACCTTTAGGGAACAAGTGTAAAAAAATTAGGCCCACTCCTGCCTGGCTTAATGCTCAGGTAAAAAGGGAAATGGGAAAAAAGAATTGGGTTGGATTGGATTGAAAAAAAGCCAATGTACTGCAATACCAATATTCAAAAAAGGTAGTCGTTCCTAGCCTGGTAACTAAAGACCTGTAAGCCTAACATCAGTGGTAGGGAAGGTGATAGAAACTTTGTAACAGGATCATATCCTTGACTTATTGATCTTATTAGTAGTAATCAGCACAAATTTATGAGAAACAGATCATGCCAGACAAATTTACTTGGTTTTTATGATGAAGTGAGTAAGAATTTAGATTCAGGTATAGCTGTGGATGTAGAATACTTGGATTTTGCTAAAGCTTTTGATACTGTGCCACATAGGCGACTAATGTATAAACTGAGGTCTGTTGGCCTGGGAAAAAAACATTTGTAGATGGATAGATAATTGATTATTGGATCGCAAACAGAGAGTGGTGGTCAATGGAGCTACATCTATATGGGCTAAAGTAGATTGCCTCTGGGTTCTGTACTGGGGCCACTTCTTTTATAAATGACTTAGAAGGGGGCATTGAGAGCAAGGTCTCTGTATTTGCAGATGACACCATGCTATGCAGAGCTTTAGAAACTTCAATTGATGTGCAAGTGCTGCAAACAGACCTAGATAGATTGGCAGATCAATGTGGATAAATGTAAGGTGAAGCATTTGGGGTTTAACAATCCTGGTGCTACATTTAACATAAATAACTGTGTTAAGTGGATCGCTAATGGAAAAATATTTGGGGGTTCTGGTAGATAACAGACTTAGCTGTAGCAAACAATGCCAGGCAGCAATGGCTAGAGCTAGCAAGATATTGTCTTGTATGGTGGAATAGATTCAAGAGAGAAAAATATAATTCTCCCTCTTTACAAGGCACTGGTAAGGCCTCATTTGGAATATGCGATGCAGTTTTAGAATCCTATATACAAAAGGGAAATCTTGGAAATGGAAGCAGTTCAGAGAAGGGCAACTAAAATAATAAAGGGAATGGAGGGGCTTGACTATGCAGGCAGATTAGACAAGTCAGGGCTGTTTACATTGGAGAAGTGACATTTGCGTGGGGATATGATCACTTTATACAAATATATTAATGGGCCATACAATAAACTCTCTGGTGCATTGTTCACTAATAAGTCATATCAGAAAAGAAGTTTCATCTTCAGGTTAGAAACGATTTCTTTACAGTGAGAATGGTGAAACTGTGGAACTGTCTTCCAGCAGATGTGGTAATGGCAAGTTCATTGGTTAGCTTTAAAAGTGGGCTAGATATGTTTCTAAAACTAAATAATATTGAGAATTATTGGTATTAATACATATACTGTAGTTCTGGTTGGTACAGGGATATTATATAATATTGATAATTACTGGTATTAATACATATACTGAAGTTCTGGTTGGTACGGGGATATTATATAATATTAAGAATTACTGGTATTAATATATATACTGTAGTTCTGGTTGGTACGGGGATACTATATAATATTGAGAATTACTGGTATTAATACATATACTGTAGTTCTGGTTGGTATGGGGATACTATATAATATAGAGAATTACTGGTATTAATACATATACTGTAGTTCTGGTGGGTATAGGGATACTATATAATATAGAGAATTACTGGTATTAATACATATACTGTAGTTTTGGTTGATCATGGGATACTTTCCGATTGTCGTTTTGAGACGTTTTTAAACTGGGTTTTTTGCCTTCCTCTGGAAAAACTTTTAGGTAGGGTTAAAAAGGAGGGTGAAAAGATTGGACTTGATGGAACGTATGTCTTTATTCAATCTCAGTTTCTATGTTACTGTTATACTGAACATTGCTTATAAGAGTTATTTCATAGCACAGCTTTCTCTTTTACATACCAGATGAGTTTGCAATTTCTCCCTCAGAACATTGAGCACAATTATAACAACAGATTTGGGCCCCAGTCCTTGATAGTTTCCTAAAGCCAGGAAGACAACTGTCTGTACAGCGTCCTCCTGGAATCTAGAAATAACAGAAAAGGTATGGTTGCGTTATTAATTCACTTTTCAAAATAACCAATAAACTAACATGTATAGGGTATACAATCTAGAATTAAACCAAGCATCACAGATTAGATAGGCCTTAGTGATTGAAAACATCTGTCTGGTGTAGTTTGCCCAGGACATCAGTTATTACAAGCAAGTGTACTGGTAAAGATGGCGTTTGAAACCATAGAGAGAGGGACACCATTTCTTTCTTAATAAAGACAACATTAAAAACCACATTATCTACAACCAAAAAAAAAGACACGAATTTGCCCTTTTACTTAACCCTTCCCCCCCCCCCCCCATTTTTAGGATTGTCCATGGGTTGCTTTCTTCCTAAAAATAAAAGGGGTGTATTTTCTATTATAATATGATATTTAAAATCATTGCAACAGTTGCAACATATTTTTAACACTATGAAAAGTTATTAAAGTTATATCAAGGAATGTTCACCACTTATCAGTGTTGAGGGGAGGGACTTTGATAGTTGATATAATGGTCATTGTATTCACTTTGGTATGCTTGATAAAGGAGCACGCTGGCTCCGAAACATGTTGCATTAAATTAAAATTATTGTTTTAGTTTAAACTCCTGCGTTTGGTTCTCCTACATTTTTATATCTCTGATGATTCAGCTTGCCACGTGAGAGGGAGTGGAGTGGGATTGGAGCCATAAAATAGCCAAATTTTGTGTGAGTAGCCACACTTTTTGTTTGTGAAAAGTTATTAAAGGGCATTTCCAAATAGGTGTCTCTCTAATGAGGCAAAATGAGCAAAATGCTCAGGGCGGAGTCCCAGCTAAATATCAGAGAGGCGGCAGCCAGAGCTCACTTTTAATATTTGTTTTAAAAGCAGCAGGCAGAGCAGAAGGAAAATAAAACCGCTCTAATCGTCTAGGGTAAGTGGGGGTAATTATCTTTGTGTGCAGAGCATGGCACACCTTATTTTCAGTGTAGTTTGGGTGATTTGGGCATTAGGGCATGTTAAATGTACCAGTCTGTATGATCTGGGCATTAGGGCATCTTTTATATACACGTTTAAGCTGGGCATTAGGGCATATTATATGTACCTATGTGATCTGGGATATAGTGCATGTTATATGTACCAGTGTGTTTGATCTGGGCATTAGAGCATATTATTTGAGAGAATGGTTTAACCCTTTCCCTGCCACAGATCGTATATTCACGATCTGTGCAGTGAATGCACAAACTGCCACAGATCGTGAATATACGATCTGTGGCTTCCCCCCTCCCCAAAAAAATTTGCCCCCCTCTAGCCGCGATCGGGGGGCAGCATTCGACTGCCCCCCTACCCCCCTCGATCCCCCCTCGGTTTGGTCCAAATCCGAGGGGGGGATCGGGAGAAAACAGTACCTGTATTGCCCATCAGCCGGTCCCACGAGGAGGAGGTGAGGAGGAGCTGTTCTTCAACGGAAAGGGAGACCCCGGTGACTCACAGAACTTCCTCCTTCACCGGGGTCTTCCCTTGAAACTGTACTCTGCTGCCCCTGGTGGTCTAGTTGAGGTACTGCAGCCTGATCTCAATTTAGATCATGCTGCAGTACCTGTATAGAACAAGCTGTCAAGCTGACAGCTGTACTATACATTTTGTGAATGGAACTCAAAGTTCCATTCACAAATAGGATTTTTTCTAAGTCTTTGCTACTTAGCAAAAAATGGGGACAGAGATCAAAATTTGGTGATCACTTCTGATCACCAAATTATTGATCTTTGCCAATGAATGAAAAATCACTTCCTGGAAAATGATTTCCGGGAAGTGATTTTTCCGATCGGATTTCGAATTGGAAAACGGGCATTTATGCCCGTATTCCAAGTTCGGTATCATTCCCTAAGATGATTTGATGATCATCTTTGGGAATGATCCCCCCAAAAAAGGGGAAATGCACACAAAAAAAATCTTAAAGTGATACACACACCTTTTTTTTTTTACCCTAAAACTATAAATTAGCAAAAAACTTTTTCTTCTCCAAGCTTCCCAATGTCCCCGGTGATATCGGTAAAGTAAACGCGGATCATTTATTTGTTGGATTTCAAGGGAAACTAAGCCTATTTTAGTAGGAAATTTTGCAGAGGTACCAAAAAAAGACCGTATTGATTTTTTAGGATCAGTAAAGTGTGCAAAAACTTGTGTGACTCTCCGTACTAACTGGTTTTCCACTAAAAGGGGGAGTGGGGATAGGGGTGGGGGAGTGGGTTGTGGCGTTTTTTAATTTTTTCTTGTAATTGCAATTGCGCATGGATCCCATTTGAGCTAGTTGGTGGCCCCGTCTCTGTTTGCACCCACCCTTATGGCATACCGTTTGATTCAGGACATGTGGGAGATTGCCTTTTATGGGTTTTTTACTTGCCGAGTGGGTTTAGGTAGGATTTCAAACCATTGAGTCCCTTATTTTATTTTTCCACAAAATCTCCTAAAGCACGAGTTCTATGGATACAGCGCCTGGAATTCTTCATGTATATCGAAAGCATGATCCACCACGTAGCTGAAGGTGTGTAGCTTCCAAAAATATATAGTTTGTGGGGGGTATTTCCAAGTTGATTAGGCTGTTCAAATTACAGAACACTTTTGATTTTTTCTTGTAGATTGGACTTGTGCAGGCGTCCAATTTGAGCTAGTTGGTGCCCCGTTTCTGTTTGCACCCCCCTTATGGCATACCGTTTGATTCAGGACATGTGGGAGATTGCGCGTTTATTGGGTTTTTTTACTTGCCGAGTGGTTTTAGGTAGGATTTCAACCATTGAGTCCTCTTATTTTATTTTTTCACCAAATCTCCTAAAAGCATGGAGTTCTATGGATAACAGCGCTGGAATTCTTCATGTATATACGAAAGCATGATACTACCAGACTAGCTGAAGGTGTGTAGCTTCCAAAATATATAGTTTGTGGGGGGTATTTCCAAGTTGATTAGGCTGTTCAAATTACAGAACACTTTGATTTTTTTTTGTAATTGGACTTGTGCATCGTCGCCAATTTTAGTTAGTTGGTGCGCACGTCTCTGTGTGTGCACCCACACATATGGCTAACATTTGATGCAGGATATGTGGGAGATTGCATTTAGTGGGTTTTTTGGCTTGTCAAAAGGGTTTTAGTAGGTAGGATTTCAACCCTTGAATCATCTTATTTTATTTTTCCAAAAACTCGCAAAACAGTAAAACAGGGACTTCTTTGATCAGTGGGTCTGGAATTCTTCATGTATGTATGAAAGCATGGCATCGTAACGTAGCTGAAGGTGTGTAGATTCCAAAAATATATAGTTTGTGGGAGAATTTCCATGTTTCCTTAGTAAAAAGTGTAGGCGTTCAATTACAGAGCACTTTGATTCTTTCTGTAATTGCATTGTGCATGCGTCCCATTTGAGCTAGTTGGGTGCCACGTCTCGTGTGCATCCACGCATATGGCATAACGTTTGATTCAGAACATGTGGGAGATTGATATTAGTGGGGGGTTTTATTTGTGGGGGGCATTTCCAGTTTTTGGGGCTGTTTGAATAGAAACAGAGTCACTTTGATTTTTTCTGTAATTACACTTGTGTCATGTGTCCCATTTGAGCTAGTTGGTGGCCATGTCCCTGTGTACATCCACGCATATGGCATACCTGTGATTTTGAAGATTTGGAAGATGGATAATTGACAATTTTTTTTACATGACATGGAATTTGCCATGATTTTTAACTTTGAATTGTATTTTATAAATTTTTCCTGAAAATCTGGTAAAAAGCGAAATTTTCATGAAACTGCGCGCACACACCATTGTGGTATGCATAAGGAATCACACCCATTGTGTAGCTAAGGGTGTAGATTCCAAGAACTATATGTTTTGGGGGGTATTTCTAATATAGAGGGGTGTTTATTCTGACAATCTGAAAAGTTGCTGTAATTGGGCCATTGTTTCATTGGCTCCTTTGTGGCTAGTTGATTCCACGTTTGCGTGTGTAACCATACATAGGGCATACCGTTTGATTCCGGCATTTGGGAGATTGATATTTGGTAACTTTTTTTTAGCATTACTTGGGATTTTGGCATGATTTCTACCTTTGAGAGTGTTTTTTTTCAATTTTTTTTAGAAAATCTGCTAAAACTGTGAACTTCTACGAAGAACTGCGCCCACACCATTGATGGTACGAATGAACAAACTACAGAATTTCGTAGATAAAGGTGTGAGGATTCGAGAAATATATGGTTTGTGGGGGTTGTTTTGTGGGGAAAAATTGCAGACTGTTTAAATTCAGATTTGACTGAATATTTTTGCTGTTTCTGAGCCATTGTGCATTGTTTCACTTTGTGTCTTTTGGCTTCCACGTCCACGTGTGTAACCACACATATGGCATACCGTTTATTCGGACGTTTGGGAGATTGATATTTAGTAGCTTTTTTTTAATTCCTGGGGTTTTTGCATGATTTCTACCTTTTGAAGTTGTTTTTGTTCATTTTTTCAGACAAATGCGATTTCTACGAAGAACTGCGCCCCACACCATTCTGGTATGAATGAACAAACTACAGCGTTACTAGCTGAAGGTATGGGATTCTGAGAATATATAGTTTTGTGGGGGTATTCCAAGTTAGGAGGGGTGTTCAGTTTGAAAAATCGGGAAAATGCTGTTATTGGCTCACTGCACATTGTTTTACATTTTGACTAGTCGCTTCCACGTCCGTGTGTGTAACCACACATATGGCATACCGTTTGATTCAGGACATTTGGAGATTGATATTTGGTAGTTTTTTATCATTACATGGGGTTTGGTTTGTTATTTGTAACTTTGAAATGTTTTTTCCTATTTTTTCCAGAAAATTGTGTAGAAATGCGAATTCTACGAAGAACTGCGCCACACCATTGATGGTATGAATGAACGAACTACAGTGCTACATAGCTGAAGGTGTGTAGATTTGAGGAATATATAGTTTGTGTGGGGTATTTCTGAGTTATCAGGGTGTTTTGTGGAAAAACTGCAGACTGTCCAAATTCGGAGTTGGCTAAATATTTTCGCTGTTTCTGAGACCATCGTGCATTGTCTCACTTTGTGGCTTTCGCTTCACGTCCGCGTGTGTAACCACACATATGGCATACTGTTTGATTCAGGACATTTGGGAGATTGATATTTAGTAACTTTTTTTAAGATTATGAGGTTTTGGCATGATTTACCTTTTGAAGTTGTTTTTTGTTCATTTTTTCAGAAAAGTGCGAACTTCTACGAAGAACTGCGCCCACACCATTGATGGTATGAATGAACGAACTACAGTGCTACATAGCTGAAGGTGTGTAGATTTCAGTAATATATAGTTTGTGGGGGATATTTCTGAGTTACGGGGGTTTTTTGTGGAAAAAACTGCAGACTGTCCAAATTCGGAGTTGGCTAAATATTTTGCTGTTTCTGAGCATCGTGCATTGTCTCACTTTGTGGCTTTTCGCTTCCACGTCCACGTGGGTAACACACAATATGGCATACCGTTTGATTCAGAACATTTGGGAGATTGATATTAGTAACTTTTTTTTAGATTTCATGAGGTTTTTAGCATGATTTTTACCTTTTGAAGTTGTTTTTTGTTCATTTTTCAGAAAAGTGCAAACTTCTACGAAGAACTGCGCCACCACCATTGATGGTATGAATGAACACACTACAGTGCTACATAGCTGAAGGTGTGTAATTTCAGGAATATATAGTTTGTGGGGGTTATTTCTGAGTTACGGGGGTGTTTTGTGGAAAAAACTGCAGACTGTCCCAATTCGGAGTTGGCTAAATATTTTCGCTGTCTGAGCCATCGTGCATTGTCTACTTTGTGGCTTTCGCTTCCACGTCCGCGTGTGTAACCACACATATGGCAACCGTTTGATTCAGGACATTTGGGAGATTGATATTAGTAACTTTTTTTAGATTTCATGAGGTTTTAGCATGATTTTTACCTTTTGAAGTTGTTTTGTTCATTTTTCAAAAAGTGCGAATTTCTACGAAGAAACTGCGCCCACACCATGATGGTATGAATGAACGAACTACAGTGCTACATAGCTGAAGGTGTGTAGTTTCAGGAATATATAGTTTTGTGGGGGTTATTTCTGAGTTACGGGGGTGTTTTGTGGAAAAAACTGCAGAATGTCCAAATTCGGAGTTGCTAATATTTTCGCCGTTTCTGAGCCATCGTGCATTGTCTCACTTTGTGGCTTTTCGCTTCCACGTCTGCATGTGTAACCACACATATGGCATACGTTTGATTCAGGACATTTGGGAGATTGATATTTGGTAACTTTTTTTTACATCCATGGGTTTGGATGATTTCTACCTTTTTGAACGTTGTTTGATGTTAATTTTTTTTGAAAATTGGTAAAAGTGCAAATTTCTACGAAAAACTGCGCCCACACCATTGATGATATGAATGAAAGAACTCACGCGTTACATAGCTGAAGGTGTGTAGATTTCAGGAATATATAGTTTGTGGGGGGTATTTAGAGTTGGGGGGGTGTTTTGTGGAAAAACTGAGACTGTTCAAATACAAAACTGGCAAATTTTTTTTGCTGCTACTGACATTTGGCACTGGTCACGCTCTGGGTTAGTTGGTAGCCATGTCTCTGGGTACACCCATGAATGTGGCAGTATGTTTTTTCGGAGGAGTTAGGCTTTCATATTGAGATGCGTTTGAACTTTCCTCCACATTTTTAGCTGAAATTCGCATTTGATTTTGTCTCTGATTTTACAGTTGAGGAAAAAAGAGAAAATGTGAGAAAGTAACTTACAATTTGACGAAGAGCTGCGCCGGGTATCTGCATTTTGATCGAAACAACCTCACTCTAAAAATCTTGTGGGTGTGTAGTTTCTAAAAAAATCTCACTTGTGGGGATATTTAGATAATTTGTAGATATTCTATGTTAACTGTCAGTAGTGGTTAGACATTTTAATTGGTGTAATATTCTTGAAGGTGCAGTTTTAGTTTGGGGGGGTCTCTGTACAGGAAAAGTGGGGTACCTACATATATCTGGTATCGTTGTACTCGGGAGTATCTGAGCTTTTAGAAACGTAAGATTTTTGTGTGTAACCTTAAGATAACTATAAGAAAAATGGGAAAAATCCATGAAAATTTGCAAATTTTTCATTTTTTTTACAAATTTTACCCATAATTCCAGTAAAATTTCAGAAAAGTTACAAAATTTTGTACCATGTTAAAGTACACTTGTGCTGAAAAAAACAATGATAATAATCCTGATTTACTGCAAGGTTTCCTACGTAAAATTAGTCTAAAGCGATTAAGGACAAAATCCTGAAAATTCTTCTGGCAGTTAACGCAAAAAAAATGAAAATCTCCGGCAGTGAAAGGGTTAAAGGGTATCTTCACTGCTAAATTTTTTTTTTTGCTATTCAGTTTTATTGAAGAATAGTCTGACAGGTCCTAACGGACTTAGTACTCTATGCGGCATGCGCATAGAAGACAGGTCAGGGAGGAATGAAAAATATGAGCAAGAGCAAGGGAAAGGAATTTAGCGCAGTGTCCGAGTAGTAAGAGAAGGGCATGGGATCAAGGGTACACATTGGGCAAGGACAACGAAGGTCAAAGACTTTAGAATTGGTGACAGGGGTGAAAGATTCCAGACCTTTAGTTGGATGGACAGGCAGAAGGAAGGTGTGTGAGTTGCCCTGGGGAGAGAGGATTTGATGCAGATATCATCTACTTTAGATCTCAAGTGGTTGCAAAATCCAGAGGAGGGTTTATGAAGAGTGACAATAGGCAAGGGCTGCAAAAGAGTGTTGAATAGGAAAATAGACAATGTGGGTTGTTTTTATGAGTGTGCTAACCAACCATTTGCATTTAGTTATATAATAAATGAACTGTTACTGTAGAATTTTAGAGATGTTTACTACAATGTTTATTGGAAGCAGGAGAAGGTAGTCTGACCTTTGATTTGTTGTCTTTCCATGTTATTTTAAACAAATTCATTGTTAATTTCTGAAGGGGCTTGTGGTTGGAATACTCCAAGGAAGTTCACTTGTATATCAGGCTTTAATGCTGTTAAAGATTGTATACTCCGTGATAACTCTCTGTGGTATCAAAGAATGATTTTGTTTTTTGTAGTTCTGTACAAAAGGTTTTCCAGGTTGCGATGAGCTATTATTTAAAAATGAATGAGTAAAATTCAATATTAGTAGAACATTTGTATGTATGTATAATTTTATCTATATGGTCACCACTACAGTATATACACAGCTCTGCACATTTAACAATACCGAGCATGCAAACATATATAAAAAACAAATAATTATAATAACATACAATTATATGCAGGGCAAAGCTATATTTCAACAGACACAGTTAGGTCAGCCATAGTTTACACATACACTGTTAGGTCAGCCCTCCAGTTCCAAAGACACTGTAGTCAGCTCCAGCGACCATACACTGTTAGGTCAGCCCTCCAGTTCCACAGACACTGTTAGGTCAGCCCTCCAGTTCCACAGACACTGTTAGGTCAGCCCTCCAGCTACCCATACACTGTTAGGTCAATCCTCCAGTTTCCTAGACACTGTTAGGTCAGTGCTCCAGACCTGCCAGTGTCCGGTAACCTAGAGGGCTGACCTAACAGTGTCTGCTGAACTGGAGAAATAAGACAACATACAAACTCCAAACAAACTGCAAAGGGTTCACTATATAAAGTCACAAATCCGAACTGCATCCGTCACACCTCCCTCTCCTGATTACACGTGCAGGTAATTGACAATATACTTCAGAGGAATGAGGAGGCATTCACATGGAAAATACACTGCTAAAGCATTGTTTATTGTGACATGTTTCGGATCATATATGATCCTTTCTCAAGCCCTATAGTAAAAGGTTTCTTTATTAGTTACACATATACATACTAACACACAACCACGCCTGACACATTTTTTCATAGAACACTTCATCAGAGGCGTGATGAATAAAGTAACCTTTTACTATGGGAGTATCCAGTATCTTATCTGGGTTGCACAGCCCATTGCATTTTGTTTGGAGTTTCTGCTGATCTGGAGAGCTGACCTAACAGTGTCTGGTAAATTGGAGGACTGACCTAACAGTGGCTGGAGAACTGGAGAGCTGACCTAACAGTGTCTAGTAAATTGGAGACTGACCTAACAGTGGCTGGAGAACTGGAGAGCTGACCTAACAGTGTCTAGTAATTTGAGGACTGACCTAACAGTGGCTGGAGAACTGGAGAGCTGACCTAACAGTGTCTAGTAAATTGGAGACTGACCTAACAGTGGCTGGAGAACTGGAGAGCTGACCTAACAGTGTCTGGTAAATTGGAGGACTGACCTAACATGGCTGGAGAACTGGAGAGCTGACCTAACAGTGTCTGTAAATTGGAGGACTGACCTAACAGTGGTGGAGAACTGGAGAGCTGACCTAACAGTGTCTGGTAAATTGGAGGACTGACCTAACAGTGGCTGGAGAACTGGAGAGCTGACCTAACAGTGTCTAGTAAATTGGAGGACTGACCTAACAGTGGCTGGAGAACTGGAGAGCTGACCTAACAGTGTCTGGTAAATTGGAGGACTGACCTAACAGTGGCTGGAGAACTGGAGAGCTGACCTAACAGTGTCTAGTAAATTGGAGGACTGACCTAACAGTGGCTGGAGACTGGAGAGCTGACCTAACAGTGTCTGGTAATGGGAGGCCTGACCTAACGTGGGCTGGAGAACTGGAGAGCTGACCTAACATGGTCTGGTAAATTGGAGGACTGACCTAACAGTGGCTGGAAAACTGGAGAGCTGACCTAACAGTGTCTAGTAAATTGGAGGACTGACCTAACGTGGCTGGAGAACTGGAGAGCTGACCTACAGTGTCTAGTAAATTGGAGACTGACCTAACAGTGGCTGGAGAACTGGAGAGCTGACCTACAGTGTCTGTAAATTGGAGGACTGACCTAACAGTGGCTGGAGAACTGGAGAGCTGACCTAACAGTGCTAGTAAATTGGAGGACTGACCTAACAGTGCTGGAGAACTGGAGAGCGAGACCTAACAGTGTCGGTAAATTGAGGACTGACCTACAGTGGCTGGAGAACTGGAGAGCTGACCTAACAGTGTCTAGTAAATTGGAGGACTGACCTAACAGTGGCTGGAGAACTGGAGAGCTGGCCTAACAGTGTCTGGTAAATTGGAGGACTGACCTAACAGTGGCTGGAGAACTGGAGAGCTGACCTAACAGTGTCTGGTAAATTGGACGGCTGAACTAACAGTATCTGCTAAACTGGAGGGCTGGAGGGTTCAGCATCCACTGTCAAGTCAGCCCTCCAGCTCACCACTGGGGGGTCCACCATGCACACCTCCACAAACCAAACCCACCTCCACAGGCCATGCCCACTATTTTTGCCGAAGGAAAATGTAAAACGGGGCGGGGCTTGAAATGTTTGGCTCAGGTGCTTAAAGGTTTAGAAGCATCCCTGAGTTTACCAGCCAGTGCTTTATTTCAAGCCTATCCACAAAAACCTCTCCCAAAATTACACCCTTTGCATGCCGCAGGAAGGTTTTGAGGCACCTTTTAAAAGTTTGCCTCGGGTGCCAAAAACTCTAGAAATCACTAGAGTTAACTTTGTTGATTTATTTTATTTACACTGCTTTGTCCATTTTAGTTAAAGTTGAATTTTAAAACATGGGAAATTTTTATTATAATTAAGTAACTAAACTAAATAAAATTTTTAAACATTGTTTAGTGAAAATGTAGATTTTCCATGTTATTACTCCCACCTCCAATAGTTCCCACCTCGACAGTTAGCAAGGAGCTCTCAATAATAGCAGTCAATCTCTGTCAATTAGTATCATACAGTAGGTTCACGTATCCCTATGTTACCAAAGAGGGGGCACCAAGGAGGGGACTAGAGGGGAGCTATCGGAGTGCTATTATTGACAGGTCCTCTAGCTTTGAGTGTAACTATGGGAGGTGGGAATAGTATCTCCTGCCTTGCAGTAAATTATACATTTTAACTAAACAAAGTTAAAAAATTTTGTTTAGTGAACCTTTAATTACAATAAATTTTAGAAAATGACAACAAAATACAGTACATGCTTAATAGTAGAACAGTAAGTACATGCTTAATAGTAGAACAGTAAGTACATGCTTAATAGTAGAACAGTAAGTACATGCTTAATAGTAGAACAGTAAGTACAAGCTTAGTACTAGAACAGTAAGTACATGCTTAGTAGTAGAACATTAAGTACATGCTTAGTAGTAGAACAGTAAGTACATGCTTAGTAGTAGAACAGTAAGTACATGTTTAGTAGTAGAACAGTAAGTACATGCTTAGTAGTAGAACAGTAAATACATGCTTAGTAGTAGTACAGTAAGTACACACTTAGTAGTAGAACAGTAAGTACTGTACATGCTTAGTAGTAGAACAATCTGTATAGGAGATGGTTCTGTGATGAGCGGAGGGTACGGGCTGGGACATATGGGGACACTAGAGAGGAAATATAAGAAGGAGCAGCAGAGCGAAGGGATTTAAATGTTAAGAGAAGGTTTTTGTAAATAATGCGTTGTTTAATGGGGAGCCAGGTAGATATGCGGCTGAGAGGAGATTTAATATCCCGATTGTTTGAGAGCGAGACAATTCGCATGGCAGAGTTAAGTATGGACTGAAACGGAGAAAGATGGGAAGCAAGAAGACATGAAAGCAAAAGATTGCAATAGTCTAGGTGTGATAAGATGAGAGCATGGATAAGCACATCAGTAGTCAGAGGAGAAAGGAATCTACGGATTTTCGCAATGTTACGAAGAAAAAAAAGAAAGATTTTAGCAACATAGTTAATGTGATTGGAAAAGGAGAGAGAGGAATCAATAATAACCCCTAAGCAACATGCCGACTGAATAGGGTAAATGGGGGTGTTGTCCACAGAAATGGAAAAAGGTGGGAAAGGACTAGGTTTAGGTGGGAAAATGATTAGTTCAGTTTTAATCAGGTTTAGTTTGAGGCATCGGTGTGCCATCCATGAGGAGACAGCACGGAGTCTGAGATGGGTGATTGGGTGTCAGGACTAAGCGTGAGTAGTAGTTAAACAGTAAGTACAATCTAAGTAGTAGAACAGTAAGTACAATCTTAGTAGTAGAACAGTAAGCACAATCTTAGTAGTAGAACAGTAGGTACAATCTTAGTAGTAGAACAGTAGGTACAATCTTAGTAGTAGAACAGTAAGTACAATCTTAGTAGTAGAACAGTAGGTACAATCTTAGTAGTAGAACAGTAGGTACAATCTTAGTAGTAGAACAGTAAGTACAATCTTAGTAGTAGAACAGTAAGTACAATCTTAGTAGTAGAACAGTAAGTACAAGCTTAGTAGCTAGGCCCAGTCAGTTCCTGGCCTTGGTCAGATCCTACAGCATTCTTTCAAAGTACAGCATTTTTATGGGCTGAATTAACACCAGAATTAACACCAGAATTAATCCAGATTTTACCTGCATTAAACTCGGCCAACACCCCTCTCCTGTGCTGTCTTACAACATCTCACTCAACTATGTTCCAGATCACCTTATTTATAACTATCCTGCTATCCTACTCAATCAAATCTTTTGCCGCACTACAAACCCCTATTGTTGGTAAGACCATTTACATTGCACCCTCTATTTTATCCTTTTACTTTCTATCCCATCATGAACGGTTTGGCATTTTGAAATCCTCCTCTGCTTCCTCTACAATTACCAGACAATCATGCTCTCTAAACTAAACTAAAATCCCACTTTCGCCTACTGTCACTCTCCCTCCTGCTCGCTGCTGGGGATATTTCCCCAAATCCTGGCCCTTCTCCTACAATGCCCTATTACACTCAGCCCATCCCCACCCTGTCTCCTACCCCACGTTACACTTCCTCATCCTCTAACTCAGTAAACTCAGGTAATATTATAAACATTTCATCTCCACCCCTTTCTCTACCTCCCTTATCTGGGACGCTCTGGAACGCACGCTCTGTCTGTAATAAACTCTCACACATACATGACCGTTTTATTTCTAACTCCTTTACCTTCCTAGGTCTCACTGAGACATGGCTGTCTCCTTCTGACACTGTCTCACCTGCTGCACTCTCGTATGGAGGCCTACACTTCAGCCACACTCCATGGCCTGGAAACAAACATTGTGGTGGAGTTGGCATTCTGTCTGAGCGCTGCAGTTTCAAACCCATTACTCCCTTACCTGCCCTGTCCCAGCTTTCCTTTGAGTCTCACTCCGTCCGTATTTATTCTCCCACGCACCTGCAGATTGCCGTTATCTATCGGCCTCCTGGCCCAACCACTAGTTTTTTCGACCATTTCTCTGCCTGGTTATCTCACTTCCTTTCCACAGACATCCCCACTGTAATTTTCAGTGATTTCAACATCCCCGTTGACATTAACAACTCTGCTACCTCCAAACTTCTCTCGCTCACCTCTTTTAACCTCTCTCGGTGGTCATCCACAGAGACTCACCGTAATGGACACACACTAAGCCATTAGTTAGTTCCTTTGGATTCCAATACCACCTGTATGCTGATGATACCCAAATTTATTAAATTGTAGAGAAAACTGCTCTGGAACTCTTTTCCTCGCTTTTTACATCACTCGCCATCACTTCATATATTTAAATGCAGCCTCAAAACTCATCTCTTCAGGCAAGGTTACAATCTGGACCTGGACACTTCTACCCCTCTTACTGACCCATCGCAGACCCGATAGTTATACCCCACTGACAACTTAGTTACAGCTACTGATCTGCTTCACCTTATGTCTCATCCCCATCTCCTCTAGACTGTAAGGTTACAATCTGGACCTGGACACTTCTACCCCTCTTACTGACCCATCGCAGACCCGACAGTTATACCCCACTGACAACTTAGTTACAGCTACTGATCTGCTTCACCTTATGTCTCATCCCCATCTTCTCTAGACTGTAAGGTTACAATCTGGACCTGGACACACCTACCCCTCTTACTGACCCATCACAGACCGACTAGTTATAATCCACTGACAACTTAGTTACAGATACTGATCTGTCACCTTATGTCTCATCCCCATCTCCTCTAGACTGTAAGCTCTCGGGCAGGGCTCTCCTTCCTATTGTACCACAGTAATGCTGTAACTTACCACACTGAATGCTGCTAGACCAGCACTTAAATTATTTGCACTTTGTATTACTTGCACTACCCTTGTATGTAACATGTATGTTTTTCTAATGTATTTTAATGCAACTGTAAAGCGCCACGGAAGATGTTGGCACTATATAAATCCACAATAATAATAATACAGTGAGTACATGCTTACAGTGGTATAACTTGGTATCACTGGGCCCCCAGCAAAACTATGATGGGGCCCCTATCCGTGCTTCATCCTCAGTGTTTTTTGGGGAGGAGGCTATATATGTCATAGGTAAAATAAGAAGATGGGGCCCACTTGGCTTCTGGTAGTTACGCCCGTGCATGCTTAGTAGTAGAACAGTAAGTACAAGCTTAGTGGTAGTACAGTACAGTATGTACAAGCTTTGTGGTAGATCAGTAAGTACAAGCTTAGTAGTAGAACAGTAAGTACAAGCTTTGTGGAAGATCAGTAAATACAAGCTTAGTAGTAAAACAGTAAGTACAAGCTTAGTAGTGGAACAGTAAGTACAAGCTTTGTAGTGGAACAGTAAGTACATGCTTAGTAGTAGAACAGTAAGTACAATCTTTGTAGTGGAACAGTAAGTACAAGCTTTGTGGAAGATCAGTAAGTACATGCGTAGTAGTAGAACAGTAAGTACAAGCTTTGTAGTGGAACAGTAAGTACAAGCTTTGTGGTAGATCAGTAAGTACAAGCTTAATAGTAGAACATTAAGTACAAGCTTTGTGGTAGAACAAGCTTAGTAGTAGAATAGTAAGTACACACTTAATGGTAGAACAGTTAAGGACAAGCTTGTGGAAAAGCTCAGTAAGTGAACATGCGTAGTAGAGAAACAGTAAGTACACACTTAATGGTAGAACAGTAAGTACAAGCTTTGTGGAAGATCAGTAAGTACATGCGTAGTGATTCTGTACAAGGTTTTCCAGGTTGCGATGAAGCTATTATTTAAAATGAATGATAAAATTCAATATTTAGTAGAACATTTGTATGTAGTATAATTTTTCTATATGGTCACCACTACAGTATATACCACTCTGCAACTTTAACAATACCGAGCATGCAAACATATATAAAACAAAAAATTATAATAACATACAATTATATGCAGGGCAAAGCTATATTCAACAGACACTGTTAGGTCAGCCCTCCAGTTACCCATACACTGTTAGGTCAGCCCTCCAGTTCCACAGACACTGTTAGGTCAGCCCTCCAGCTACCCATACACTGTTAGGTCAGCCCTCCAGTTCCACAGACACTGTTAGGTCCCCCCGTTCCACAGACCTGTTAGTCAGCCCTCCAGCTACCCATACACTGTTAGGTCACTCTCCAGTTTCAGACACTGTTAGGTCAGTTGCTCCAGACCTGCCAGTGTCCGGTAACCTAGAGGGCTGACCTAACAGTGTCTGCTGAACTGGAGAAATAAGACAACATACAAACTCCAACAACTGCAAAGGGTTCACTATATAAAAGTCACAAATCAAAACTGCATCCGTCACACCTCCCTCTCCTGATTACACGTCAGGTAATTGACAATATACTTCAAGAATGAGGAGGCATTCACATGAAAATACACTGCTAAAGCATTGTTTATTGTGACATGTTTCGATCATATATGATCCTTTCTCAAGCCCTATAGTAAAAGGTTTCTATTAGTTACACATATACATACTACACACAACCACGCCTGACACATTTTTTCATAGAACACTTCATCAGAGGCGTGATGAATAAAGACCTTTTACTATGGGAGTATCCAGTATCTTATCTGGGTTGCACAGCCCTTTGCATTTTGTTTGAGTTTCTGCTGATCTGGAGAGCTGACCTACAGTGCTGGTAAATTGGAGGACTCCTAACAGTGGCTGGAGAACTGGAGAGCTGACTAACAGTGTCTAGTAAATTGGAGGCTGACCTACAGTGGCTGGAGAACTGGAGAGCTGACCTACATTGTCTAGTAAATTGGAGGACTGACCTAACAGTGGCTGGAGAACTGAGAGCTGACCTAACAGTGCTGGTAAATTGGAGGACTGACCTAACAGTGCTGGAGAACTGGAGGCTGACCTAACATGTCTGGTAAATTGGAGGACTGACCTAACAGTGGCTGGAGAACTGGAAGCTGACCTAACATTGTCTAGTAATTGGAGGACTGACCTAACAGTGGCTGGAGACCTGGAGAGCTGACCTAACAGTGTCTGGTAAATTGGAGGACTGACCTAACAGTGGCGGGAGAACTGGAGAGCTGACCTAACTGTCTAGTAAATTGGAGGACTGACCTAACAGTGGCTGGAGAACTGGAGAGCTGACCTAACAGTGTCTGGTAAATTGGAGGACTGACCTAACAGTGGCTGGAGAACTGGAGAGCTGACCTAACAGTGTCTAGTAGTAAATTGAGACTGACCTAACATGGCTGGAGACTGGAGAGCTGACCTAACAGTGTCTGGTAATTGGAGGACTGACCTAAAGTGGCTGGAGAACTGGAGAGCTACCTAACAGTGTCTGGTAAATTGGAGGACTGACCTAACAGTGGCTGGAAAACTGGAGAGCTGACCTACAGTGTCTAGTAAATTGGAGGACTGACCTAACAGTGGCTGGAGAACTGGAGAGCTGGCCTAACAGTGTCTGGTAAATTGGAGGACTGACCAACAGTGCGGAGAACTGGAGAGCTGACCTAACAGTGTCTGGTAATTGACGGCTGAACTAACAGTACTGCAAACTGGAGGGCTGAGGGTTCAGCATCCACTGTCAATCAGCCCTCCAGCTCACCACTGGGGTCCACCATGCACACCTCCACAAACCAAACCCACCTCCACAGGCCATGCCCACTATTTTTGCCGAAGGAAATGTAAAACGGGGCGGGGCTTGAAATGTTTGGCTCAGGTGCTTAAAGGTTTAGAAGCATCCCTGAGTTTACCAGCCAGTGCTTTTTCAAGCCTATCCACAAAAACCTCTCCCAAAATTACACCTTTGCATGCCGCAGGAAGGTTTTGAGGCACCTTTTAAAAGTTTGCCTCGGGTGCCAAAACTCTAAAATCACTAGAGTTAACTTTGTTGATTTATTTTATTTACACTGCTTTGTCCATTTTAGTTAAAGTTGAATTTTAAAACATGGGAAATTTTTATTATAATTAAGTAACTAAACTAATAAAATTTTTAAACATTGTTTAGTGAAATGTAGATTTTCCATGTTATTACTCCCACCTCCAATAGTTCCCACCTCGACAGTTAGCAAGGAGCTCTCAATAATAGCAGTCAATCTCTGTCAATTAGTATCATACAGTAGGTTCACGTATCCCTATGTTACCAAGAGGGGCACCAAGGAGGGGACTAGAGGGGAGCTATCGGAGTGCTATTATTGACAGGTCCTCTAGCTTTGATTGTAACTATGGAGGTGGGAATAGTATCTCCTGCCTTGCAGTAAATTATACATTTTAACTAAACAAAGTTAAAAAATTTTTGTTTGTGAACCTTTAATTACAATAAATTTTAGAAAATGACAACAAATACAGTACATGCTAATAGTAGAACAGTAAGTACATGCTTAATAGTAGAACAGTAAGTACATGCTTAATAGTAAACGAAGTACATGCTTAATAGTAGAACAGTAAGTACAAGCTTAGTACTAAACAGTAAGTACATGCTTGTAGTAGAACATTAGTACATGCTTAGTAGTAGAACAGTAAGTACATGCTTAGTAGTAGAACAGTAAGTACATGTTTAGTAGTAGAACAGTAAGTACATGCTTAGTAGTACACAGTAAAATCTGCTTAGTAGTAGTACAGTAAGTACACACTTAGTAGAACAGTAAGTACATGTTAAGTAGAGTACAGTAAGTACACACTTAGTAGTAGAACAGTAAGTACATGTTTAGTACTAGAACTAAGTACATGCTTATAGTAGAACTAAGTACATGCTTAGTAGTAGAACAGTAAGTACAGTTTAGTAGTAGACAGTAAGTACACCTTAGTAGTTAGAACGTAAGTACATGTTTGTAGTAGAACAGTAAGTACATTGTAGTAGTAGAACATAAATACAGCTTAGTAGTAGTACAGTAAGTACACACTTAGTAGTAGAACAGTAAGTACTGTACTGTAGTAGTAGAACAATCTGTATAGAATATGGTTCTGTGATGAGGCGAGGGTACGGGCTGGGACATATGGGACACTAGAGAGGAAATATAAGAAGGAGCAGCAGAGCGAAGGGATTTAAATGTTAAGAGAGGTTTTTGTAATAATGCGTTGTTTAATGGGGAGCCAGGTAGATATGCGCTGAGAGGAAGATTTAATATCCCGATTGTTTGAGAGCGAGACAATTCGCATGGCAGAGTTAAGTATGGTGAAACGGAGAAAGATGGGAAGCAAGAAGACATGAAAGCAAAAATTGCAATAGTCTAGTTGTGTGATAGATGAGAGCATGGATAAGCACATCAGTAGTCAGAGGAGAAAGGAATCTACGGATTTTCGCAATGTTACGAAGAAAAAAAGAAAGATTTTGCAACATAGTTAATGTGATTGGAAAAGGAGAGAGAGGAATCAATAATAACCCCTAACAACATGCCGACTGAATAGGGTAAATGGGGTGTTGTCCACAGAAATGGAAAAAGGTGGGAAAGGACTAGGTTTAGGTGGGAAAATGATTAGTTCAGTTTATAATCAGGTTTAGTTTGAGGCATCGGTGTGCCATCCATGAGAGACAGCACGGAGTCTGAGATGGGTGATTGGTGTCAGGACTAAGCGTGAGTAGTAGTTAAACAGTAAGTACAATCTAAGTAGTAAACATAAGTACAATCTTAGTAGTAGAACAGTAAGCACAATCTAGTAGTAGAACAGTAGGTACAATCTTAGTAGTAGAAAGTAGGTACAATCTTAGTAGAAACAGTAAGTACAATCTTGTAGTAGAACAGTAGGTACAATCTTAGTAGTAAACAGTAGTACAATCTTAGTAGTAGAACAGTAAGTACAATCTTAGTAGTAGAACAGTAAGTACAATCTTAGTAGTAGAACAGTAAGTACAAGCTTAGTAGCTAGGCCAGTCAGTTCCTGGCCTGGTCAGATCCTACAGCATTCTTTCAAAGTACAGCATTTTTATGGGCTGAATTAACCACGAATTAACACCAGAATTAATCCAGATTTTACCTGCATTAAACTCGGCCAACACCCTCTCCTGTGCTGTCTTACAACATCTCACTCAACTATGTTCCAGATCACCTTATTTATAACTATCCTGCTATCCTACTCAATCAAATCTTTTGCCGCACTACAAACCCCTATTGTTGGTAAGACCATTTACATTGCACCCTCTATTTTATCCTTTTACTTTCTATCCCATCATGAACGGTTTGGCATTTTGAAATCCTCCTCGGCTTCCTCTACAATTACCAGACAATCATGCTCTCTAAACTAAACTAAAATCCCACTTTCGCCTACTGTCACTCTCCCTCCTGCTCGCTGCTGGGGATATTTCCCCAAATCCTGGCCCTTCTCCTACAATGCCCTATTACACTCAGCCCATCCCCACCCTGTCTCCTACCCCACGTTACACTTCCTCATCCTCTAACTCAGTAAACTCAGGTAATATTATAAACATTTCATCTCCACCCCTTCTCTACCTCCCTTATCTGGGACGCTCTGGAACGCACGCTCTGTCTGTAATAAACTCTCACACATACATGACCGTTTTATTTCTAACTCCTTACCTTCCTAGGTCTCACTGAGACATGGCTGTCTCCTTCTGACACTGTCTCACCTGCTGCACTCTCGTATGGAGGCCTACACTTCAGCCACACTCCATGGCCTGGAAACAAACATTGTGGTGGAGTTGGCATTCTGTCTGAGCGCTGCAGTTTCAAACCCATTACTCCCTTACCTGCCCTGTCCCAGCTTTCCTTTGAGTCTCACTCCGTCCGTATTTATTCTCCCACGCACCTGCAATTGCCGTTATCTATCGGCCTCCTGGCCCAACCACTAGTTTTTTCGACCATTTCTCTGCCTGGTTATCTCACTTCCTTTCCACAGACATCCCCACTGTAATTTTCATGATTTCACATCCCCTTGACATTAACAACTCTGTACCTCGCACCACAACTTCTCTCGCTCACCTCTTTTAACCTCTCTCGTGGTCATCCACAGAGACTCACCGTAATGGACACACACTAAGCCATTAGTTAGTTCCTTTGGATTCCAATACCACCTGTATGCTGATGATACCCAAATTTATTAAATTGTAGAGAAAACTGCTCTGGAACTCTTTTCCTCGCTTTTTACATCACTCGCCATCACTTCATATATTTAAATGCAGCCTCAAAACTCATCTCTTCAGGCAAGGTTACAATCTGGACCTGGACACTTCTACCCCTCTTACTGACCCATCGCAGACCCGATAGTTATACCCCACTGACAACTTAGTTACAGCTACTGATCTGCTTCACCTTATGTCTCATCCCCATCCCTCTAGACTGTAAGGTTACAATCTGGACCTGGACACTTCTACCCACCTCTTACTGACCCATCGCAGACCCGACAGTTATACCCCACTGACAACTTGTTACAGATACTGATCTGTCACCTTATGTCTCATCCCCATCTCCTCTAGACTGTAAGGTTACAATCTGGACCTGGACACTTCTACCCCTCTTACTGACCATCGCAGACCCGACAGTTATACCCCACTGACACTTAGTTACAGCTACTATCTGCTTCACCTTATGTCTCATCCCCATCTTCTCTAGACTGTAGGTTACAATCTGGACCTGGACACACTACCCTCTCTTACTGACCCATCACAGACCGACTAGTTATAATCCACTGACAACTTAGTTACAGATACTGATCTGTCACCTTATGTCTCATCCCCATCTCCTCTAAGACTGTAAGCTCTCGGGCAGGTGCTCCTTCCTATTGTACCACAGTAATGCTGTAACTTACCACACTGAATGCTGCTAGACCACACTTAAATTATTTGCACTTTGTATTACTTGCACTACCCTTGTAATGTACATGTATGTTTTTCTAATGTATTTTAATGCAACTGTAAAGCGCCACGGAAGATGTTGGCACTATATAAATCCACAATAATAATAATACATGAGTACATGCTTACAGTGGTATAACTTGGTATCACTGGCCCCCAGCAAAACTATGATGGGGCCCCTATCCTTGCTTCATCCTCAGTGTTTTTTGGGGAGGAGGCTATTATGTCATAGGTAAAATAAGAAGATGGGGCCCACTTGGCTTCTGGTAGTTACGCCCGTGCATGCTTAGTAGTAGAACAGTAAGTACAAGCTTAGTTTAGTACAGTACAGTATGTACAAGCTTTGTGGTAGATCAGTAAGTACAAGCTTAGTAGTAAGAACAGTAAGTACAGCAGCTTTGTGGAAGATCAGTAAATACAACTTAGTAGTAAAACAGTAAGTACAAGCTTAGTAGTGGAACAGTAAGTCCAAGCTTTGTAGTGGAACAGTAAGTACATGCTTAGTAGTAGAACAGTAAGTACAATCTTTGTAGTGGAACAGTAAGTACAAGCTTTGTGGAAGATCAGTAAGTACATGCGTAGTAGTAGAACAGTAAGTACAAGCTTTGTAGTGGAACAGTAAGTACAAGCTTTGTGGTAGATCAGTAAGTACATGCGTAGTAGTAGAACAATAAGTACAAGCTTAGTAGTAGAACAGTAAGTACAAGCTTTGTAGTGGAACAGTAAGTACAAGCTTTGTGGTAGATCAGTAAGTACAAGCTTAATAGTAGAACATTAAGTACAAGCTTTGTGGTAGAACAAGCTTAGTAGTAGAATAGTAAGTACACACTTAATGGTAGAACAGTAAGTACAAGCTTTGTGGAAGATCAGTAAGTACATGCGTAGTAGTAGAACAGTAAGTACAAGCTTTGTAGTGGAACAGTAAGTACAAGCTTTGTGGTAGATCAGTAAGTACATGCGTAGTAGTAGAACAATAAGTACAAGCTTAGTAGTAGAATAGTAAGTACACACTTAATGGTAGAACAGTAAGTACAAGCTTAGTAGTAGAACATTAAGTACAAGCTTTGTGGTAGAACAAGATTAGTAGTAGAACAGTAAGTACAAGCTTAGTAGTAGAATAGTAATTACACACTTAGTGGTAGAACAGTAAGTACAAGCTTAGTAGTAGAACAGTAAGTACAAGCTTAGTAGTAGAACAGTAAGTACAAGCTTAGTATTAGTACAGTAACTATAAGGTTAGTAATAAAACAATAACTGTACCTGGTATTTAAATGCTTTTTTGTTTTCATCAGAATTTTTCACATGAAACGGAAATGTAATTTCATGAAGCGCTTGAGACATCATGCCAGCTGCAAGTGACACATGGGAAGAATACAATTTATTGTTAAAATGGCGAATATCAGTAACACGCTCTTGTCCGGTACAGTTGTGTAGAATGTCTTTGTACAAGTTTTGAAACAAATAATTTTTCATCATGTTTTTTGATAAGCATAAGAAATTAATCATCCATATATCTTCAAGCAACTTGTCGCTGGGAAATTTGGAAGGATGAATACTTTCTAGGTAAGGTCTTTTTATGGGACCATCAATATAATACTGAGAATTCTGCACAAATCCTATAATGCTGTTGAATATTTCAAGCGCATATTCCATTATGTAATTATCAACAGCTACAGTAGGAGAAACGATTAATATCTTTCTACTAAAAACATCTGTAAAGATGTCTAAATTTCCCATTGTAGCCATTGTAACCTTTCCACATAAGACTAAGACATTTGATGATGTTTTTTGAATCATCTCTTTCAAAGGCTTTGCTTTTTGAATAATGCTGATAAGGGAAGTCTTGTCTAAATAATCAATGAACCGAAAGGTGAACTCAACACAGATTCCATCACTGGAAAAATAGTTTGTTAGAAGCTGATGTTCTCTTTCTCCGCTGACGTCATCGGATGTTATTATTCCTACCCAGTTTACACCAAAATGTTTTAGGAGTTTGCTTAATGTAAAATAATGTCCAGAATCACTTTGCACTGTCCGAAAAAAGTACGGGAAGGTGACCCTGTCATTGAGCAATGGGTCTGTAGCTCCGTAACTGATCTGTACATATGGTAAGAAAAACAAAGGTTTGAAAACTCACTCTGACATAGAAAAATAGATGATTCCACTAGAAACTGGTGCAATAGCTTGGGTAAATTAGTTAGAGTAAAAGGCTGGTGCCTGACCCTCAAATCAAGTTCCAGTTGCAGCCAGTAAGAAGCTATGGAGCTAAAATTGTTAAAATCCTCTGCATGTCCTTTGACTAGAGGGAGACCTGTTTGATTAAACTAAACTGCACATCCATACAAAATGCATTAAAGGGCATGTCCCCCCCAACTAACTAAATTTTTCGCCAATAATGAGCACACTGTGTAGTATTAAATGACCCCTACCTTTCTCTTCTGCTGCATATGGTGAATCTTAGCCAATAACTGATGTGAATGCCTGTCCGCCCCCCCTGCTTCTACATTTGGGGGGATTTCATGTGAGACCCTCATTTTTATTTGGGGTGGGGGTGGACATGCCCTTTAAAGCATATTATCAAATGATTGTTACAGTGGACAGAATTTATAAATACCAACATCAATCCTTTTAACAGCTGCGGTGTTATTTTATGCTGTGGTTGAGGCCATATAATAATATTCGTTATCAATATTTTATTACCATGTTAGAGAATAATCAGGGAGATTCAATAAAAGTTCTTATTAATGGTGCTTCAGAACTTATGTAACATTTGAAAGCTAACATCCGATTGGTTGGGGGAAAATTAGCACCATTTTAAACTATAAGAACTTTTATTGAATTACCCTGAATGTCTGCAGATGTAAATGGGTCTATACTGCAACCTAAATATTACATTTTGATCCTTTATAAATAGTGTTTTTCTTTAACACCCCATGAGAAAATCTTATACACTTACAGGGAGATTCAAAAAAGTTCTTTTAAAGTTCAATAAAAATGGTGCTAACTTTGCCCCAACCAATCAGATGTTAGCTTTCAAATGTTGAATAATATCTGATTGTTTGAGGCAAAATTAGCACCATTTTTAACAGTGAGAACTTTTATTGACTCTCCCTGTTAATATATTATTTTCCTAGGTAGCCTTAAACAACTTTCCAATAAAACACAATCATGGCTATGTTTTATAAGCCCTAATTGGCTTTTTCCATCTTAAAGTCATGCTAACTTCTTTGGAGCAATGCAGCAAGGGTTAGTTGACTGTAGGACAGGACTTGCAGCGGCATGTTAAAAGATCAGTACGCAACTGCCGCAAGCTATGAAGGAAAGCAAATGTGTAACAAATAAACTAACATTACAGTTACAGAAGAATTGGCAATGTATCAACAGACGGAATCCCACTGATGCATCTCAATACAATGTGAAATGCCAGTCGATAACAGGTTATGATACATAGCCTTGACAATTAGAGACCGAAGGGAACCTGGTCTTTTCTTATTTTTTTTTTTTTTCAAATACATCTTGCGGTTAGGGTTGGGAGTGAGGAAGCTACACTACAGAAGATTGTAGATTTTAGGGTGGAAATACCCTTTAAAGCAGGGGGACATAATTAAACTGGACCTCAGAGGTAGAACATCACCATGGATAATGGGTATTTGTATAACCATACCTGTGAGTATCCATATAGACTTAGAATTTGAGCTATAGGGATTGTTGTCTCTGAGGTGAGATCCCCAATAAATCCAGCAATGTTTCTGTTTCCCACACAGGAGTAATTGGGAACCGGTTCCCTGGTACCGGATAATATCTGGAACATGCTCTTCACACCCTTCCGTGGATCTCCACAGGAATCATACATATGATATCCCAGGGTCAGGTTGGGTAAACAAAATGGATTCTTGTTAATATCATCAATAGCAAATCTGACGTCTACAAGCTGTCTGTAATGTTGTGGAACAGGCCTAGGAATTAAAAAAAAAATGGCCACACGCTTTTTAATGCTGTTGTATTGTTTTCCATTTGAAGAAACGGTAACTTAACCTAAATACATCAGAGATCTAAAAATTGGTTATAACATCTCCAACAATTTACTTTATAAGGCATGTACTGTATTCCATATATATTTCCTACCTTTAAAGTCTTCCTTTTACTAAATAGTAGATTTACAGGGAGATTCAATAAAAGTTCTTATCGTTAAAAATGGTGCTAACTTTGCCCCAACCAATCAGATATTGTTTAACATTTAAAAGCTAACATCTGATTGGTTGGGGCAAAATTAGCACCATTTTTAACAATAATAACTTTTATTGAATAACCCTGTTAGTGTAACATTTTTCCAGTCATATATGAAGAAGTTTCACCTCACTGGATACTGAAAAAAAAGAGTTTTGTGTGGTGGATTGGGATATTACAACGTCATATGCATGCACCAATATCTGTACAAAAACAGAAGAGATGGGAGATTGTGCCAGATTAAAATCAATCTGTGAGCTGATACATGTCCTACATGCACCTTCAGATAGGTGCTCTATTGGAAAATACATTGTACAGGGTTGTGCTAAGGTCAGGCTCATTTCATTATCCTTCCCCTGCAGCTCTATGTTGTATCTATAAGTGTAACTATTAAAGGGTAATATTAAAGGGAATTCAGAAGAAATATTTAAGAGGCTGTGACAGATTAAAAACAATTTTGTGGAGCCTGAGCCTGAACACATATAAAATATACATGTTACAAGGCTATTTATCAGTTCATTAAAAACATGATGTATGGCTATATTAAAACCAATGCTGCCTGCATCATGATTCTAATATAAATACCAACTAGATTTTCAGTCTGTAGATTGTGAAGTGGAAAATGGGTTGGCAGGTCACTTCTTTCTAGTAGAGACGCTTAGTAAATGTAATTAGCAGGGCTGCTCTGATTGCAAACGGAATGCAATTAAACAACATTCATTTGAATTCAGCTACGCTTCATGCAGTAATGTAACTAGAGAAACCCAGGTGCCCAATGCAATGTTGGATTGTTTGCGGTACCACTTACATTTCGGTGCAACAAATCCGAAAGTCCATTGAAGACCAACACTTCAGATGACTTGGACGGAGTGATCAGTCCAAACCTAAATTATGATGCTTATTCCGGTGATTGAACAAAATATTGACTTTGTTAGGATGATCTATTGATTTGAGTGTGCCAGCCCTTATGTGTGCAAACCAGTAGTGTAAAGCTGGCCATAAATGACCTTGACATTACAATGCAATATTGGGAACAAAATGCCCAAGTCAGTGTAAAACCCACACTATAAGATGTATTATCGGGTTAGCGTTGCCTGCCCCATTTCCGAGAATGTTCTGAAATAGCGTGGCGCAGGCGATGCAAAACTGCATTAGAAAAGTGTTGCGCTACTTATTACGCAAAGCTTTACGCCACTGAATAGGAGGCATTAGCCGACGCAGTTACCTGGCAGAGATCCCACAGTATACAAAGTGTGTCCCTATCTGAAGGTGAATTTTGGAGAATATGCTTCATCTGTTTCCTCCCATCCTAGCCCCCCAGTCCCCTTTATGTTTTTGTACAGATATTATCAAATCCAGCACATGAAGTACTTACACTTTTAGAATGTGTTCCGACTGAAATCCCCAGCATGCGATATTCCTTTATTAGGGCCCAAGACTTATATCCTTTATATCTATTATTTACAAATGAGAGGGAAGAATAACAAGGAAAGGAAGACTCTGAAGGTAGGAGAGAGGTATAAAGGTGAATAATAAAGATGGTGTTAATGAGCTGCTTGTGCCTATATTTAAAGTGAAGTCAGGATAATAGTTTTGGTTAGATTAAACATTCACATAACCACATTCAGTCACTAACAGTAAAGCGTAACCTAAGTTTACCATGATTTATGGTGATGTGGAAGGAACAGCCCCAGCGATATGTTCAATAAAAGGGATTAGGGAGGGTTTTTTCCTAATGTGCAGTAAAAAAAGCAACAGATTTGGTGATTCCTTGTACAGTATTTTGTTGTGGCAATATGGTGATATGTCTAGAACCTCTAATAAGACAGATGGAATGAATGGGAGATTGACACACACAAATACAGAGGGGATGGACAAAAAGGCATCCTTTAGGCACATTCAGGAATATCATTGCCCATATTATAGGATAGTACCACCTACTGTACATCAGGTTAGGGATATAAATCAGATACTAGATGGTGAGTTAGCAGGAAAACAGGGAATGTATGGCCAGCGATACGGTAACTTCAATAACCTGCACCTTTAAGAGGACTGCAAAGAGATTCGTCACATTGTGATCTTTTTACACTTGCACTGTTTTATACAGCAGGGACGGGAGGATGATCCAGATACTGTAGCACTCGGTCCCTATGCATCAAACAGTGTATTGCCTCCCATGCTAGTGCGATAATATAAATGATGCACAATTTCCCAATACATTTCTTTTGTATGAACAGAACGTACCAAACACACATCATGCTTTCATAACTATCCCCAGGAAATTTAAGAGGTTGAGTGAATGAGTTGACAGTTACCACTCCTCCGATCATGATGTCTCCTTCCTGGATGTATTCATATTCCTCATATGTTTTAATGATCTTTAACTGGCAGGCCGGATTGGTCTGAGCCTTAGGTTTGAAGGTGACCATACAAAAAACTATGGAATAAATCATCACAAACACTGATGCAGACATTGCACCCAGCACTGGAATCCAATAGAGTAAAATGTGTCCAGACATAACATAGAAAGAACAATCCTGTACTCAGATAAACCAATGAGTGTGTTGTTGACTGAACCAACATATTTTATAGAGAACAGAGCACTAAACACATTCTGGTTAAAGGAACAAGCTCCAGGGAATGGCCTATTCTTTTCACTAGTTTTACATAAAACATCACAAGCAAAAAATAACACAAATCTTTCAGTTTATTTCTATTCCCTGAGTAAGAATCTCCTTTTCGATCTATATTCGTTTTATCCTCAAGGTAACGAGAATCTTGCTGTTTATTGTTTCTGTGTGAGGCATAAGAATTCTGATAATTCAAATACCCAAAATGAGATTTGGTAATGGTATTGAAACAATATATAACCTACCCCTGTAGTGGATTTCTATGGGAGGAACTGTAAGATTATAGCCTTATAATCTTACAGTTCCAGGAGGTAAAGGAGACCAGAAGCCACAAAGGGGTAGGTTATAATAAATAATGCACCCCAAACTGTAAATTAGAAGGATATTAGAAGTCACCTTGGAGTTCCGTGCCCTGTATAAAAGGTACTCGGCCTGCGGCCTCGTACTTTTATATGGTCACGGAACTCCTCGGTGACTTCTAATATCCTTCTAATTTACAGTTGGGGGTGCATTATCCACTATAGTATGCAAACACTCTATTTCCTATAGCTCAACAATGTAATAAGCCATTCTGATGTATTACAAATATCACATTAAAACAAACATGTACAAAAGGAAAAATAAAATAATAATTCTAAATAACCCCCTAAAAAATACCATTACAAGAACAACAACAGCCAATCAAATGCAAAAAAATTTAGCAAAGCCTGGGAAATCAGACATGTCCAAAACATATTAATGTCCTGTCCTGTTCCCTGTGCCTTTATATGGTAACATATGGAAAAAGGCTAAGTACTAGAGATGGACTAGAACTCAAACCTAAGTTTGAGCCAAACTATCCGTGTTCGACCTGGATTTTCGATATTTTCTGAACTTTCGAGAATTTTTGAATGTTCGAATGTTCAAGGCATGCGAATATGCAAGTAAAATGTCTATTATATCAATACGCGAGTAAATATCGAATTAACGAATATGCAAGTAAAATGTCTATTATACCAATACGCGAGTAAATATCGAATTAACGAATATGCGAGTAAAATGTCTATTATACCAATACGCGAGTAAATATCGAATTAACGAATATGCAGTAATGTCTATTATACCAATACGCGAGTAAATATCGAATTAACGAATATGTGAGTAAAATGTCTATTATACCTATATGCGAGTAAATACCGAATTCTCGAATAAGCGAGTCATTCATGGGATCATTATCAAATGTTCGAACGCGAGAGCTGGAAAGTAGCGCGCGTGAGAGTAAAATCAAGTTTTTGAAAGTCCTGGATATTCGAACGTGTTCCCCAGACCATTTGCCAGGTCCCATAGCCATTTACATTAAGTTACCATTGTTATTTTAATTGTATTTCATTCACTATTTGACTCCCGTTGACCTTCCATGGTTCGAAAAGTTCAAAAGTTCGGCCATCTCTACTAAGCAAAAGCACAGTTAATTGAAAACAATTAAAATACCTTTATTACAATTAACAGCGTCAATTAGTGAAAAATACACACCACTGTATGCTACCACTGTCTCAAGTTAGTAGGAGATGTAGACAACAGGTCATAGAGGTACATATATACAAAGTCGATTGTGCAATAGAATGGCATAGCTAGCATCCCCAATTGTATGTCTCGTAGGTATATAGGGTACAGATAGTTGGTAGGACTGGACACTATCAGGCAAACGTGCAACATGGTACGCGCACCGCAACTAGATGACATCATCTGGAAATGATTCATACGGGCATAACAGCATCTTCATCATTCTGCATAATTATTTACATGGTTTCTAGGAGACTTGTATTTCTGTTGAAAGACACTCCTGAAACCATACTGTGTCAAAGTAACTAGGAAAATAACTGGAAAAGACCTCACATCAATTCCAAGATCTGCCCATAGATAGTAAACACAAGAAATAGTTACAAAGAATAACAAAATGTTACAAGCATTACCTAGAGATTACAAATGTTACCTATAGAAATTTACAAATAATTTTTACATTGCCAAATATGTATCAGGAAGTATTATACAAGGTCCAATTTATTTCATCCTTAAGCATTTCTCTCTTGGAGGTCCTGTGTAAAAGACCAATTTCAATCAGAAAAGACGAGAGATCTATTATTCCAGTAATTTAGGGATCCAGCGCTTAAAGTATAAACAGAAACTCATTCATTTGTTGTCCAGGGTACAGTTCTCACTGGTTTTTTAAATATATGTAGAGCAAGTTGCAAGATATGAAAGGTTGAGTCTTTATTTAGCAACATAGGACATCAAGATGGTTTGGAAGCAGTTAAATATTTGAAGTCTGTAGGGATGATATATAGACCCAAACTAAGCTTTATTCTCAGCCTTCTCAAATTTGTGCTGGAACACAATTTTTTATGTTTGACAGGGAATGCTTTCTATGGACCAGCAATGGGTGCAAAATGTGCTCCCTTGTATGCCAACCTGTTTCTAAATTGTTGAGTGAGAGCACATTTTTTTAATCTGGAAAGGTCTCTCTGTTCTGTTGAATGCTTTATCTACTAATCGTAGCCAGAAGGGGGAGAAATATGTCCCCAGCAGTAATTATAACAGACTTCATAGGTTTCATGGTAATTTTCCATGTGGTGTATATACTGTATGCCCATTTATGGATTAGACTAGGAACTTTTGGAATAGCGCAAGGGTCACCTCCTATGAGGTAATCCACTTACTTAATTGCAAATAAGCAAATGTTATTTATCTGCTGCGTTGTCCCTGCAATATCGACTCTAGGATTGCCCCGAGTGTAAATGTAACCAGGAAAAGTGTGCACAAATACCTGAGAAAGGCCGTCTGAAGCTAAAATATGTAGTGTGTTATTGCCTCAATTAAAGCTCCTTCTAGATTCTTCTACTTGATTAACTCCTGGAATCCTCAGAAAACCTTTGCTGGATACTGTCACAAATGTACCTGCCGCTCCGGTCCCGCACCGCGCTGCACTTCCGGGTGGGCGGTGTCGTAGATGTCAAGACATCACAAAGCTAATGCGCTGGGTGGCGCGAGGATTCAAAAAACATCGTCCTCCTGGACCCGGTGCCTGATTGTAGTGTTAGCTACCTCCCCGGCTCCTTCTACTTACCTGCCCTAGTTCCTGTTACTTTCCAGCTTTAGACTTACCTTGCCAGCTCCATCATCAGAGACTTACCTTGCCAGCTCCATCATCAGAGACTTACCTTGTGAGCTCCATCATCAGAGACTTACCTAGCCAGCTCCATCATCAGAGACTTACCTTGCCAGCTCCATCATCAGATAAGACTTACTTTTGCCAGCTCCATCATCAGAGACTTACCTTGCCAGCTCCATCATCAGTGACTTACCTTGTCAGTATCCATACTCACCTGACCTGTTTCAGTCACTGTTTCTGCCTTGCCTGTTCCCAGTATCCTGCCTTCTCTCCAGCAGCACCTAGTTGCCGTTCCTCAGCCTACAGTTCCCAGCAGTCTCTTATATCCAGTTCTGCAATCCCAACAGCCATCGGAGTGCCTCCTCCTAAAGCAAACTCGTAAGGACCCTGGCCTCCTGGCCGATTATTTCAGATACTATGCCTGAGATATGAAACCAGAATGCAATGTAAAATCGGCTTATCATGGGTTCTTTAGTGGTTTCTGTGGGGTTTCTGGTAGTATTTGGAAACTGTAAGGGCCATATTTATAAAGGCACCGTGTCGCTTTTTAGCTATACCACGCCATTAGTGATCAGTTTAGCATTTTTATCGCTAAAACAAACGTTCATTTGTGATTGTTTAAATGATTATTAAAATGGTCTTAAATCTACGATAACAATCGTAAATATATGACTGCGATCGTAGATTTATGATACCCATAGCATACATTCTATGACCGAACATTTGTAAATTAACGAATGTTTAGCAGAAATGTACGTTTGCGGATGTACATGTATGGCTGTTGTTGTAATTTACAGATAATGCATGGTACCGCTTATGTGCTATACTGCGCGTTTACAAATATGGCCCTGCATAGAGCTAAATCCAATGCCTTTTAAATGCTGGGGAACCCCCCAGTCATATTCAGTGATATTAATAGTAACACAAATTGTTCCTGTGTCTAGTATCTATTCTACCTACGATTTACTAGACATTTAACCTATTTCCTCATTAGATTGAGAAACCGAGGTATGAAAAACAATTGTGTTAAACAAAGCCATTACCAAGTGGATTATTCCTCACCACAAGATCACTACAATTTAAAGGGGCCGCACCATAGCAGAGAGGTGCAACTTCAACAACTGCTAATGGACTGTTTCAATGACTTTTACCAAGCAGTCAAAGAAAGCCAGAGTGTTGTTTCGTACCTCTTTCCGTGTCATGAATCAAACGGCATGCTACATGCCAGGGTGCACACCAAGACATGGCCACCAACTAGCCCTGAAGAGAACAATACATAAGGACAATTATACCTACAATTTCAGCCATGTCTGCATTTTGAACTGCATTTTTAACTGCAGTTAATTTTATATTGGGTGTGTTGGACATCTAGGTTTTCCCTAAGGTCTTCCACCACTTCCTCCCAGGTGGTCTAGTGCAATCAGGTTCTGATCACAGTTTACTACTGTGCTATAGCAAGCCCAACCAGCCTGGTTCAGTAGCGGAGCTGGTCCTGGATTTCCTCCATAGAGGCTTGTATGGCTTGCTATAATGTAATGTTATGAGTCCCTGAGTATCCCTTCAGATATCCCTTGGAATTAAAGTGCAGGGTGTCTGTGCTGAGGCCAGGGATACCTAAGAAAACCAGAGCGTAAAAAAGCAGACAGGGCACTCCTAGCTAAAGCGCTAGCCAAAAGCGATGCAAAGGACTTTTTACTCTGTTTGCAAGAATCTTAGACAATAACTTTATATCAACAGTATTAAGGGAAATTGGCCATTAATTTATACACTGTGCGGTATATATATTAGGCCTATATAACTCTATATATATTAGGCTTATATATAATATGCCCAGCATATCCTGTGGGGATTGTCCTTTATTAAGAAGGGTGTTGGAAAATCAACAGTGAAAAATCCATAGATCTACATAGTAACATAGTAACATAGTAACATAGTAATTAAGGTTGAATAAAGACATTCGTCCATCAAGTCCAACCTATTCCCTTTTTTTTTTTTTTTTTTTTTTAACCCTACCTAACAGTTGATCCAGAGGAAGGCAAAAAACCCCAGCTAAAAAAGGGGGGAAAAAATTCCTTCCTGACTCCAAACGGCAATCGGAAAGTATCCCTGGATCAACCAGATCTATATGCATTAATACCAGTAATTCTCAATATTTTTTAGTTTTAGAAACTTATCCAGGCCTTTTTTAAAGTTATTCAATGAACTTGCCATTACCACCTCTGCTGGAAGACAGTTCCACAGTTTCACCGTTCTCACTGTAAAGAAACCTCTCCTAACTTGAAGATGAAACTTCTTTTCTTCCAACCTTAAAGGATGTCCACGAGTCCTCTGATATGACCTATTAGTGAACAATGCACCAGAGAGTTCACTGTATGGGCCATTAATATATTTGTATAAGGTTATCATGTCCCCACGCAACCGCCGCTTCTCCAATGTAAACAGCCCTAACTTGTCTAATCTGCCTGCATATTCAAGCCCCTCCATTCCCCTTATTAATTTAGTTGCCCTTCTCTGAACTGCCTCAATTTCCAAGATGTCCCTTTTGTATATGGGATTCCAAAGCTGCACCGCATATTCCAAATGTGGCCTTACCAGTGCCTTGTAAAGAGGGAGAATAATATTTTTCTCTCTTGATTCCATTCCCCTCTTTATACAAGACAATATCTTGCTAGCTCTAGCTGTTGCTACCTGGCATTGTTTGCTACAGCTAAGTCTGTTATCTACCAGAACCCCCAAATCTTTTTCCATTTCAGATGCACTTAACACAGAGTTATTTATGGTGTAGGTGGCACAGGGATTATTAAATCCCAAATGCATCACCTTACATTTATCAACATTGAATCTCATCTGCCATTCTGCTGCCCATTTTGATAATCTATCTAGGTCTGCTTGCAGCACTTGCACATCATTGGAAGTTTCCAAAGCTCTGCATAATTTAGTGTCATCAGCAAACACAGAGACCTTGCTCTCAATGCCCCCTTCTAAGTCATTTATAAACAGATTAAACAGAAGCGGCCCCAGTACAGAACCCTGAGGAACTCCGCTTAGAACTTTAGCCCACATAGATGTAGCTCCATTAACCACCACTCTCTGTTTGCGGTCCAATAACCAGTTCTCTATCCATGAACAAATGTTTTCTTCAAGGCCAACAGTCCTCAGTTTATACATTAGTCGCCTATGTGGCACAGTATCAAAGGCTTTTGCAAAATCCAAATATACCACATCCACAGCTGTGCCTGAATCTAACTTCTTACTCACTTCTTCATAAAAACCAATTAAATTTGTCTGGCATGATCTATTTCTCATAAATCCATGCTGACTACTACTAATAAGATGATCTCTGGAGACAAAGTCAAGGATATGATCCCTTAACAAAGTTTCCATCACCTTCCCTACCACTGATGTTAGGCTTACAGGTCTATAGTTACCAGGCTGTGAACGACTACCTTTTTTGAATATTGGTATTACATTGGCTTTTTTCCAATCCAGCGGCACATCCCCAGACAAAAGCGAATCTGAAAAGATGAGACACAGTGGTCTTGCTAGAACTGAACTAAGCTCTTTTAAAATCCTAGGATGCAATCCATCTGGTCCTGGCGCTTTATTGATATTAACTTTGTCTAATTGATTCCGTACCATATCCTCTGTTATCCAATGTGAAAACTCTTCATTTCCTCCCTGCACATTGTTACAATCCCTACTGTAAGGATTCTCAACAGTAAAAACCGATGTAAAAAAACGGTTTAGCAGATTAGCCTTTTCGGCATCCTCTACAACCACCTCAGCTCCATTATTTAATGGTCCCACATTCTCAGTCCTCATTTTTTTACCATTTATATACTTAAAAAACATCTTGGGGTTGGACTTGCTTTGTTACTCTATTTCTGCTAATGTCTCTTGTCAACTGTTAAAAATAATATTGCTGTTTACATCTCTTTATCCCATGGAGAGAGTGATGTTTTTATTGTAACTAGTAGTAATAGACAGTAGACAGCTACCCAGAAGGTAAATCAATTACATATTGGACAGATATCCCTAACAGAGAAGTTAGGGATCTGGGGGCTAGTAACACAACGGAGGGAGGAGAAGGAGGAGGGGGGAGCATAGAGGATAAGGAGGCATGTACGACCATGTATGGAAGTAAATCAATTGATAATCTAAAATGTATGTTTACAAATGTAAGGAGTCTGGCTGGAAAAACCGGCGAACTTGAAATAATAGCGTTAAAGGAAAGGTATGATGTAATTGGTATAGCAGAATCATGGCTTAATGATTCACACAACTGGACAGTAAATATTGAAGGGTACTCCTTATTTAGACATGACCGAGTTAATAAGAAAGGAGGAGGAGTATGTATGTATGTTAAACAGGAATTGAAGCCAAATTTAAAAGATGGAATAGATGGGGGAGCAAACGATGCGGCAGAAACATTATGGGTGGAACTGTGTACAGGAAGCAAGAAGGTAGGTAAATTAATTGTTGGAGTGTGTTATAAGCCGCCAAATGCCGGGGAAGAGGTGGAAATGAATCTCCATATGCAGTTGGCGAAGACTGCTGGTATGGGGCATGTTCTGGTTATGGGGGATTTTAACTACCCTGAAATAGATTGGAGTAATGGAACTGCCAGCACCTCAAAAGGTATAAAGTTCTTAAATTTCCTATATGAGCATTTTCTTTCACAGATGGTAGAAGTTCCTACTAGAAAGAATGCGTTGTTGGATCTGGTGATATCTAATAACCCAGAGCTCATTTTGGAGATGAAGGTAATGGGAAGCTTAGGGAATAGTGACCATGATATAGCGTCATTTAATATAGGTTGCAGAAAACTAAAGTGCACTGGCTTAACAAAAACTTTTAACTTTAGGAAAGCTAATTTTATGCTTTTAAAGGAATCGCTCCTGCTCATAGACTGGGGGGAACTGTTTCTAGGTAAAGATACTGAGCAGATGTGGACCACTTTTAAAGGGATATTAAACTATAACATTTCCAAATCGGTACCTTTAGGAAACAAGTGTAAAAAAATTAGGTCCACTCCTGCATGGCTTAATGCTCAGGTAAAAAGGGAAATGGAAAAAAAGAAAAGGGCTTTTAAAATTTTGAAAGCAGAAGGCACAGAACAGGCTTACAGGGACTTCAAAAGTTGTAATAAAGAGTGCAAGAAAGCAATTAAACTAGCTAAAATAGAAAATGAAATACGGATTGCCGAACAAAGCAAGTCCAACCCCAAGATGTTTTTTAAGTATATAAATGGTAAAAAAATGAGGACTGAGAATGTGGGACCATTAAATAATGGAGCTGAGGTGGTTGTAGAGGATGCCGATAAGGCTAATCTGCTAAACCGTTTTTTTACATCGGTTTTTACTGTTGAGAATCCTTACAGTAGGGATTGTAACAATGTGCAGGGAGGAAATGAAGAGTTTTCACATTGGATAACGGAGGATATGGTACGGAATCAATTAGACAAAGTTAATATCAATAAAGCGCCAGGACCAGATGGATTGCATCCTAGGATTTTAAAAGAGCTTAGTTCAGTTCTAGCAAGACCACTGTGTCTCATATTTTCAGATTCGCTTTTGTCTGGGGATGTGCCGCTGGATTGGAAAAAAGCCAATGTAATACCAATATTCAAAAAAGGTAGTCGTTCACAGCCTGGTAACTATAGACCTGTAAGCCTAACATCAGTGGTAGGGAAGGTGATGGAAACTTTGTTAAGGGATCATATCCTTGACTTTGTCTCCAGAGATCATCTTATTAGTAGTAGTCAGCATGGATTTATGAGAAATAGATCATGCCAGACAAATTTAATTGGTTTTTATGAAGAAGTGAGTAAGAAGTTAGATTCAGGCACAGCTGTGGATGTGGTATATTTGGATTTTGCAAAAGCCTTTGATACTGTGCCACATAGGCGACTAATGTATAAACTGAGGACTGTTGGCCTTGAAGAAAACATTTGTTCATGGATAGAGAACTGGTTATTGGACCGCAAACAGAGAGTGGTGGTTAATGGAGCTACATCTATGTGGGCTAAAGTTCTAAGCGGAGTTCCTCAGGGTTCTGTACTGGGGCCGCTTCTGTTTAATCTGTTTATAAATGACTTAGAAGGGGGCATTGAGAGCAAGGTCTCTGTGTTTGCTGATGACACTAAATTATGCAGAGCTTTGGAAACTTCCAATGATGTGCAAGTGCTGCAAGCAGACCTAGATAGATTATCAAAATGGGCAGCAGAATGGCAGATGAGATTCAATGTTGATAAATGTAAGGTGATGCATTTGGGATTTAATAATCCCTGTGCCACCTACACCATAAATAACTCTGTGTTAAGTGCATCTGAAATGGAAAAAGATTTGGGGGTTCTGGTAGATAACAGACTTAGCTGTAGCAAACAATGCCAGGTAGCAACAGCTAGAGCTAGCAAAATATTGTCTTGTATAAAGAGGGGAATGGAATCAAGAGAGAAAAATATTATTCTCCCTCTTTACAAGTCACTGGTAAGGCCACATTTGGAATATGCGGTGCAGTTTTGGAATCCCATATACAAAAGGGACATCTTGGAAATTGAGGCAGTTCAGAGAAGGGCAACTAAATTAATAAGGGGAATGGAGGGGCTTGAATATGCAGGCAGATTAGACAAGTTAGGGCTGTTTACATTGGAGAAGCGGCGGTTGCGTGGAGACATGATAACCTTATACAAATATATTAATGGCCCATACAGTGAACTCTCTGGTGCATTGTTCACTAATAGGTCATATCAGAGGACTCGTGGACATCCTTTAAGGTTGGAAGAAAAGAAGTTTCATCTTCAGGTTAGGAGAGGTTTCTTTACAGTGAGAACGGTGAAACTGTGGAACTGTCTTCCAGCGGAGGTGGTAATGGCAAGTTCATTGAATAACTTTAAAAAAGGCCTGGATAAGTTTCTAAAACTAAAAAATATTGAGAATTACTGGTATTAATGCATATAGATCTGGTTGATCCAGGGATACTTTCCGATTGCCGTTTGGAGTCAGGAAGGAATTTTTTCCCTCCTTTTTTAGCTGGGGTTTTTGCCTTCCTCTGGATCAACTGTTAGGTAGGGTTAAAAAAAAAAAAAAAAAAAAAAAAAAAAGATAGGTTGGACTTGATGGACGAATGTCTTTATTCAACCTTAATTACTATGTTACTATGTTACTATATAGGCTGACTGGATGACACTTAGTATGCACTGGAAGATGTATATAGGCTGACTGGATGACATTTAGTATGCACTGGAAGATGTATATAGGCTGACTGGATGACACTTAGTATGCACTGGAAGATGAATATAGGCTGACTGGATGACACTTAGTATGCACTGGAAGATGTATATAGGCTGACTGGATGACACTTAGTATGCACTGGAAGATGTATATAGGCTGACTGGATGACACTTAGTATGCACTGGAAGATGAATATAGGCTGACTGGATGACACTTAGTATGCGCTAGAAGATGTATATAGGCTGACTGGATGACACTTAGTATGCACTGGAAGATGTATATAGGCTGACTGGATGACACTTAGTATGCACTGGAAGCGGTCTATAGGCTGACTAGATAACGATTAGTGTGCACTGAAGGCTGTCTATAGACTGACAGGAATGAAACTTGGTATGCACTGGAAGCATACTGGGCCCTCCATAAAACGCACAAACGCAGACATGTTACACACAGACTTGAACACAAATTAAACAGACACACTTTAGCACAAACATACAGAATTACACTTATACTACCCTAAATAGTTGAAACCCAGACACGGTTACAATCATTAGCACAAACTCCGAAAAATGCTTGGAACCCAGACTGATTAAACCATTAGCACAAACCCTGATAAATGTTTGCCACCCAAGACTCTAATAAATGGTTGGCACACAGACACTGATATAATCATTGGCACAAACTCTAATAAATGGTTGGCACACAGACACTGATATAATCATGGCACAAACTCTAATAATGGTTGGCACACGACCTGATATAATCATTGGCACAAACTCTAATAAATGGTTGGCACACAGATTCTAATAAATGGTTGGCACCAAGACAATGATAAAATTATAGGCACAGACACTGATAAATGGTTGGCATCCAGAATCTAATAAATGGTTGGCACCAAGACACTGATAAAATCATTGGCACAAACTCTGAAAAATGCTTGGCACCCAGAATCTAATGAAGGGTTGGTACACAGACAATGATAAAATCCCCCCCCCCCCCAGCAGCAATGAAGGCAGAGCAGAATATAAACTAAAATTAATACATACAGTTAGTTAACCTGCCACTGCCAACAGGCCACTGTCTGTCGCGCTCTGCTGTCTGTCTCAAGGATGGAGATGGATACCTTTCTAACTTTCTTTAGTCCAGGTCCTGGCTGCTGCCTACCTGCATGCTGCATCAAGGAGGAGACAGCACCAGACTTTCAAAGATACGTGCACCACAACGGACGGCCTTAGGGAGTAAAGTCAGATGTCACAACGTGACAACAGGGCCCGATCTACTTCCATCTTCGAAAGACTTAAGAATGAATTTACATTACGGACAGTCGTGAATCACTAATTTTTAGTTGCCTGGGTTCTCTGGGCCCCAGAAGCCTCTCGGGAGTACCACCTTTCCCCTGTAAAAAGGCGAACCTGAAGCTGTCTATAGGCTTACTAGATGACGCTTAGTATGCACAGAAAGCTGTCTATTGGCTGATTAAATGACACTAAGTATGCTCTGGAAGCTGTCTATAGGCTGACTGGATGACACTTAGAATGAACTGGAAGATGTCCATCAGATGCCCAGATATGGAATGGCCCAATAATAATAAGACATGCTCTACTACCAAAAGAGAGGAATTTCTCCCATTCACTAATGATGTGATCTCATTATTTTTTATTTCTACCTCTATCCTCGCTTTCCTTTTAACTCTGCTGATATTGTTTTTTTTTTTTTCAATATATCAAGACACCCCCATTGTAAGAGCCAATAACAAGAACCTCAGCTTCCTCCTCCTTGTGTCCATGAAGCTGAGCTTCCTCAGTGTGTTTCTGTTCCTTGGTCGCCCTGTGGATATAACCTGCATGTTACATATAATCAGTTTTGGAATCACCTTCTCTACAGCTGTCTCTTCTCTCCTGGCCAAGACTATCATGGTTTACATTGCATTCAAAGCCACCAAGCCTGGGAGCTCATGGAGAAAATGGGTGGAAGTCAAACTGTCCAATTCTGTAGTCTTGATCTGTTCATCCATTCAAATAATAATCTGTATGACTTGGTTGGCCATTTCTCCTCCCAGGAGGAGAATGTCCAGGACATGGACATTCACACTTACCCTGGAACAATCATCATTCAGTGCAATGAACAATCATCATTCAGTGCAATGAGGGATCAGCTATTGCCTTTTACTCGGTTATTGGTTATATGGGGCTTCTGGCAGCTGTTAGTTTTGTTTTAGCTCCCACCCATTTTCTCCATGAGCTCCCAGGCTTGGTGGCTTTGAATGCAATATAAACCATGATAGTCTTGGCCAGGAGAGAAGAGACAGCTATGGAGAACGAAATACAATAAAAACCACTAAAATTATCTGAATTTTAAGGATAAATATCATTGAAATAGACGAGAAAACAACTGAAATCCAATCATTAGTGTAGGACAGAAACTCCTCCTCCCTGGAAATACATTGATCTTTCTTCTCATTGGCCCATTCAATGTCTCTGCATTTTATGCAATTTTTGCTGTCTGTAAGAATAGGAAATCAGCAGTCAAACATTACATTTTTAACATACAGTACTGCCATGCTTACTGTGTCTTTTCAAAATGTTCACTGTGGTGCTATAGTCTGGGTGACCAACCACATCTCCATTATAAACAGAATTGCCCTGTGTCAGGTTGAGATGAATAAATTCATCATGTAGCTACTAGCAAATAAAAAGAACACACAAACATCATTTGTGATACAGGAGTAGTTATGGGGCCACCACCTTTATCAGGGTGAGATACATAAATATAAAACAAATAGTGTAAATCTCCACCCAACCAATTAACCCATAGAAATGTCATACTAAATTCCATTTTAAATCCAGACAATAACTAGCTGAAGTGCATATAATAATTCCTTAACAAATTCAGTGGATATTACAAGTATACACACTGCAAAATGCCAGTTGTTTTTTTAACTAAGAAGAATCATATTATACTTTATTCTACAATAATTTGCCAAATATACAGAGAAAAAAAGTGAAATAAGTAAAAATGAAAAAATGAAATAATATTAATAACATTAATGGGCATACCCCTTTAAAGGATAAGTGCACTGTAAAATCAAGTTATGCGTGTGCACAGAACTCACAAGTATTACTGTTTTAAGCTCAAGCAGGAGAAAGCAGAGGAAATTTCAGAGGGGCGGAGCTTATCATTCAGCAAACCAGTAACAAGATGTCAGCAACTTTCAAGGCACAAAGCTAGGCTCTGGAGGGACATAGGTAAAAAAAAAAATAGGGTAACCGTATTTTTAAAGCTACAGCTTAAAAAATAAACATAACTTGATTTTACAGCGCACTTATCCTTTAACTAATATTTGGTCAAATAGCATTTTGACCTGACAGGCTTGACCATTTTTTGGGAAGAGTAAAAAAGTTGGGTACATTGTCACTGTCATTGTTGGTAAATTATATGGGCATCTCCTATGTATTCTTTCAGAATACAACTAAAGCAAAAAAGCAATGGATGATCAGTGTTCTGGAATTTCCCAGCCAAAGCCCAAAATTCTGTGGGGTGACAGGTTATCAATTACATTAAAGTCTGGGCTCTGTCTAGGCAATTCCAAAAAATGGACCCTCCTTCATTGCATTATGATTTTTGTATTATTTAAGATGAAAGATTAAGTTCATCTTTAGCTTCCTAGCAGATGTTCAATGGTTTTGTGTCAAAATAGTTGAATACTTGAAGCTTTTTATGATAACTTCCATGGTCCACCTTGACTAAAGCATCTGTTTCCAGCTGATGAAAAGCATTCTTAAAAAATAATATTGCTTCCATGCTTATCTATGGGTATGGAATTATTTTGATAATGTGCTGTGTCCTAAACATTTCTCCACTCACTGATGTGTGTCTTCCATGGAATGTTTAATGGGTTTTAAAGTCTAATAATAAAGTTCAGGTGATTCTGCATGTAATGAGGACACAAACTGCTACATTGTATTTCAAACTGAAGAAATCAGTTGATTTAAAAACGTGCGTCTTTTCAGATAATGCAAGTTCCTCTGGTTTTATTAACCTCCCTTTCAGCCAAATCTTTATTTGACACCAACCTTAACAGACTTTAATTGAGCTTAAATCACCAGCAGCAAAGAATCATGGAAAATATGTTCTTTGACCATCCGTGATAAGAAAGGTTTTAGGGTATTTGTTGGCTTTTAAAATAAATATTGCAATAGTATAGAACTTGCAGGTAGATTCAATAAAAGTTCTACAGGGAGATTCAATAAAAGGTCTTATCGTTTAAAATGGTGCTAATTTTGCCCCAACCAATCAGATGTTATCTTTCAAATGTTAAATAAGATTTGATTGGTTGAGGCAAAATTAGCACCATTTTAAACAAGTCCTTTCATTGAATAACCCCACTTATTGTTAAAAATGGTGGTAATTTTGCCCCAACCAATCAGATATTATTTAACATTTGAAAGCTAACATCTGATTGATTGGGACAAAATTAGCACCATTTTTAACAATAAGAACTTTAATTGAATCTCCCTATTGGTTTATTTTTTCATTCTTTTGTTCTCCTTTAAGTTCTTTGTTGACCATGAATGAGAATGAGACCAAGAGGAAGAATTCTACATGGGTTCTGAGCTTTATTGGTGACAGTTAGATTGATGTTGAGTATGAACTATTATGTGTAATGTGACTGAATGTGATGATTATCACTGCAGACACATCCTTGATTAATATAGAGTAATGCGACCTGGTTTTGTTACGATTTTTCCCCCCACTTAATTGTTTTAGATTTAGATTTGTTTTTCAACACCATATTGCATGCTGACTTGTGTCATTACAACATTGTATTTGAGGTATCCCATATGGGTAGTTTTTACAATTAACACGTAATATTACAAATGAGGAACTATTCACAAGGTAAACATATCAGATGCTGGGTAGATTTTTAGCCAGGGGGAATAATATTTCTGTCTTCACTCCTTTGTTAAAGCATTTGGTATGGACAGAAAAAATTCTTGTAAAATGTAAAAAGTAGAAACTGTAACTAAGAAGGCTTCCTTGTAATACAATAAATATAGAAATGAAGCCAAACAAAAGGAATTTGTGCAACCCAACTGATTTTTGGTATAACATTTATTTCAAGGTGCCACGCTACATGTTTTGTACATCTAGGGCCCATTATCAAGTGTAAACAAAGGTTACGCTTGATAAAGGACCCTTGAGGTCAGAATGAAGGATTCCTTCTGTTTAGCTAAATGTATATATTTATGGTTAATATGGATGCTTAAGATGGAGCATTAGCACATCAGAAGGAGGCTAAGGAAGGGTGGAGGAGGAATATATTTTATATTGTATCACAAGGCTTCCATGTTGTTGCCATGTAGTCTTCAAAGAGGTGAGCATGTGCACTTATTTGCCACACCCCCGGACTCTACTTTTCACCGTCTCTAGGCACATATTTTAGATATATACAGAAGTATATACACCAATATGGAAGTCCCTGATAAAACTTTAAAAGCTGCTTGTTACCCCGCAGCTTATTTTACAGTCAGCTCGAATTGCAGAAAATAGTTTGTTATCCGTATCCAGTCACTTAAGGTAGGCTACTGCAATCCAGTGGTAGGGCCTCACCACAACCCTCAGTCTATGAAGCACAAATATAAAGAAACTGGGGAGAGCCAAAGTAGACGTTAATCAGTGTCAGATCATTTATTGGAGAAATCACACGCACAACATGTTTCGGGCCTACAATCATTCCTTCCTTAGGTGCATCAACAGACAGTACGAACCCTACACCCTTATATACACATATTACAATATTAAAAAAAAGTGTGCACCAGCTCCTTCTAGTGGCCAGGTGTCTGCACTATTCACAATTATGAAACACTACAACTTAGGGGCATATTTATAAAAGAGCGAAAAGTCGCGAAAACTTTTTGCATTTGCTTTTCGCATGGGTTATCGCCAAAAAGCCAGTTAACACGATTTATAAAGGTGGTGTTAACGAATGGCAAAAACGTTTCCGCGACCTATCGCTCCAACCCTTTTCGCTCTACTTCGCCATACATCGCACTGGTAATTTGTGCGAAAAGGCATAACGCGATTTATAAAAGAGCGAAAAGATTTGCGTGACCCTCAAGGTGGTGAAAAGGCATGATTTTAGCGAAAAGGCATGTTTGGAGCATGTGTGTTGGGAATTTGGATTGGTTGCTGATTTTTAAGGCAACAAAAACGTAAAAGCCATTTATACAAATTGTCTTACATGTTTTTGGAACACATCTGTGAAGATGTCTGTATATGAATATTTTTTGCTTGGACTTTAAATGAGGTCTGCTATTTTGTGTTTCACGTGAACGCACCCTCACCCCCTTCTTTCTCGGTGTGTTTTAGCGTTTGCAATGTTGGCTCATTTTAACATTTACAATGCGAGGACAATAGTAAGCATTCAGGGTGTGTGCTTTATGCTCTTGTTTTTGGTAGTGTTAATAAGGGCTAGCCCACACTAGCGCATTTTTGCCACGTTTGCGCTCGTAAATGCACATGCGTTTTTGGGAAAAGGAAAATTGTGGGAACGCATCAAGTCCCTCAATTTATGATGCGCATGCGATTGCTCATACGTTTCCCTTTTGGTTAACGCATGTGTTCACCATTTTTGGTGCGTTAATGCATGCACTTCCGTAACCGAAAAAGGTGAAATCGCACGAGCAAACGCCAAACGTAGAAGGCTCGCGCGTACAATCATCTGCAATAGTGTTCGTGATTTGGTGTGCGATTCCTGTGCTTTGCAGTGTGGCCTCAGCCTGGCCACACTGCTACGCACATGAATGGCACACAAAATTGCTATTGGCCGCGATTCTTGTACGTTTTGGCTTTGTGCATGCGTTTTTTCCGTCTTGCATTATGGAAACGCATGCGTTAATGCATCCAAAATGGTGAACGCATAGGGACGTGCAATCTGAAGTTTCAGCATCCATTGTTTCTAAAATAGCAGGCGCAATCGTGAACGCAAAACGTGGAGGCAAATGCAAAAATTCGCTGGTTTGGCTTCACCCTTTAAAAAACTCATTCTGTGTGTTCGTCTAGCTAATGTGCGATCGCCTTTTAAATGCGCAATCGCCTACCTAATACCCGCTCATCTTGCTAATGCGCGTTCGCTTTCCTAATGCGCGTTCGCCTTCCTAATGCACGTTTGTCTTGCTAATGCGCGATCGCCTTCCTAATGTCCATGTGCGTTCGCCTTTCGACTGGGCGTTTTTTTCTGGTTAATAGGTATGTTGTTCATTTTCTTGGTTTCCTTTCTTTTAATTCTCCCAATTTTAGCCAAATTGAAATATAGTGCCAATAACGTTAAACAGCTGGTTAGCCGCTAACAATGATCGGATGTGGTTTTCACTTATTTTGCGACAAACTGGACATAATTTCAAAAACAGAAACAATAAAGTTTGATTGATAACAAAAACTATTTAAACCAGCAGATGAAGCTGATCATTGTGGGTAGAGAAAATGAGTGAGGAGGAGATCCTGATTGTGGCCTGTGGCAATCTAATTGCGTCAGCAGCTGCTGTGTTGCTGGATGAGGAGGAACACAAGCAGCGTGGAGAGAGGAGGAGGGAAAATGTGTCAGGATCAGGCATCCTCGTTTCTTTTGAAGGAGATTTTGTCTTCTGGACGAGCTGTCTGATGAGGAGGTTGTGCGTCACTTTCGCCTAAATCGCCCAGCCATACAGGAGCTGTATGGCAAACTGGGCGATTTGTTGGAGCCATCAACAAGGCGGAATTTGGCATTGCCTGGGATGACAAAGCTTTTGTCTGTCCTTTTATTTTTTCGGCAATGCCACATTCCAGCCTGTGACGTCACAACTCCTTGGCATGAGTCAGCCTTCTTTTTCTCGGATCCTCCCCAAGGTTCTGGGTGCAAGTTTGCCCTTGTCCAGAGAATATATCCACTTTCCATCCAGTGAGTCAGAGTGGCAAAACATCAAATCTGATTTTTTTCTGCGAGGGGGTTTTCCCAACTGCCTAGGAGCCATTGATTGGACGCATATTGCGCTCCCACCACCTGAACACAGAATGGAAGTGTATCTTAACAGAAAACACTTCCATTCTCTTAATGTTCAGGTGGTGTGTGATTCCCACCTGCGCATTATGAGTATAAACAGTGCGTTTCCTGGAAGTTGCCACAACTCCCATATTTTGCGCCAGTCAGCTCTCTACCGCAAGTTTACCAGCGGACGGATGCCAGAGGGCTGGCTTGTGAGTAAGTGGTTCTTTTCCTACAATTTCAAGGGAATGTGTATCCAAATGACTTACATCCATTATTTTCCCTTTCCAAATAGGAGACGCAGGGTATGGGATTCATTCCTGGCTCATGACCCCCCTGAGGAATCCAAGGACACCTGCAGAGAGGCGCTATAATTTAGCACACCGTCAGACAAGTGTGTCTCTCATCTACCGGCGGGAAACTCCTTTATTCTCCCGGGAAGGTGTCAGATATCACCATTGTGTGCGCTGTGCTCCAGAATTTAGCAATAAAGCATGGGGTACAGCTGCACAATGATGATATGCTGGCAACCGAGGATGAGGGGCCGTCTGTAGATGCGGAGGATTCCTCTGAAGATGGACAAAGGACAAGGGCAGAATTAATAGCATCTTTTTTTCAGGGTAAGTTGAGATGACCAATTTGAAGGTATTTTACAATGTTATACGTGTCCAAAAAAACATGTTTAATGTCATACGGTATGTTATACTGATCATCTTATCCCTTTATTAGGATCCTAAAGAAGGCTGACCTGCCCCTAACTGACAATGTTTGACTGCTACTACTTTTGGGTATGTCTGATTTTGTGTAACAAGTGTTTCATTACTTCCTAATGCAATTTTTTAAGGAGCAGTAGAATTACTAATCAATAGGAATGTATTGTTACCCTGCCAACTCTCCATACTGGTTGCATAGCTCCCTCACCCTCACACAGCTCCGTTAGGTTGCTCCCCTCTATTACACACAGAGGGTTTGATGCACTGTAGCAAGTCACTGTTCCATGTAGTCACGTTTGCTCTCCTTCCATATGCGCCAGTTTAAGCGAGCATTAATGCATTTGGTTTTGGTTAAACATCAAACAAATGTTGCCTTTCCAAAGAGGAAACCTTCTAGAATGTATATAGATTATCTTTGAAGATTGATAATGATTGTGTGTTTCTTATTGTACCCTGCACCAGGGGTGCAGGGGACGAGAATGCACCAGGGACCTTGTCCAAGAAGGGGCCCCATTTTGTGGTAAGGTTCTGAAAATACCAGTCTGTTTGGCAACTACTTTCCCAGTGTTCTGTGTACAAAAGCATTTTGAACTTGATCTGTGTTCCAAGCATTTAACCAGTGCCTGGCTCTGCACTGCCAGTTTTGCAAACAATGTATCAGTGTGTGCATGCCAATGTCCTCATGCTAGCATTTCAATGGTGCTAATTAGAAGGTGAAATGTGGAGTTTGGTCTTTACCATCTGCTTTGCACCTGTGTGGAAATCACAAAATGGTTTTGAGGCCACTGCCACTTTAACAAAAGCCATTAGCTAGCTGGTGTTAAATAGTGTAGTTAAAAGTGGTGCCAATGCTTTATTAAATACATTGCTCCAGTTGCACATATGTCTTTAGGAATTCTCCTGCAGCTGGTGCTAATATGTAATGAAACTTGCAGTATCCAATTTAATCTTGTTTAGCACGAGTTTAACCTCGATTTCGAACACAGAGCATGTATGCTAATGAGATCCACTACCTATTAATAACATAGACCTTACGTCCGCTAACATGACATTATACTGAAAACATTGTATTTCCCAAATCACAGAGGATGAGAAGCAAAGAGCTGAGGAGGAAGAAAACACAGATGACCTGAACCAGCTCCCTCCACAACAGACATTTCTGTTCTTCTAGCCAGTTTTCCAGCAATGTTGGCCTGCTTTTTTGGTTTGGGAACAGGGCCTGCACTTCCTGATGAACATTCTCTCACTTCGCCCATCTCCGCAGCAGTTGGCTTATCCCCCATGGCTTGCTGGGCCTGAAGAATGTGAAGTTTTTGGAGCTTGATGTTTTTAAGCTCTTTTAAAATTTGCAGTTCCTCCCTTTTTAATTGTAACATTTCCTGTTGATAGAGGTTGTGTTGCTGGGTAAATTCTGCCACCTTGCCATAGATTTTTGACAACATTTTATAGTGTCGTCGTTGCCTGCTTATTCTCCTCAGCAGACTTTGGTTGCCTGACACATCTTGGAGTAATTGGCTCCTTTGTGCTGCTGTAGTTGGAGGGCTGGGAGGCTGGGTGAAGGGAGTCACGGCAATAGGGGGATTCTGGTGAACTGTGGATTCCCAAGCCGGTGACACCTGGCGGAGGACGATGGGGGTATCCTCTATATTTAAAAAGAAGAAAGAAAAATTAGCCACATTGCTAGGTATTATTAAAGTCATAAGTAAAGAGAAATGGGGTTGACTGGAAGCTCACCACAGATGAACAGGACAGAAAGATGATCAATGACACTAACTTAATCCCATAGGACATGTGTGAATTTCGAGCTGATTTAGGGTTGTGGAAATAGAATCTGTAGTGATCCATGTCTCAGTAATCAGTGTGTCTGTTTTACGGAATAAACTTGTTATTTCTTTCCTCAGATTGTTTCTCTCAGAAGTCTTTTTTCAACGACACTTACCATTATCTTCAGGTTCTGAAGCCACTGCTGGCAGGTCGATATCTCCAGGACCCTCCGGTGTTGCTGGCCTGGCAATTTCTGCTGGACCCTCAGGTGTGGCTGGCATCTGAGGCACATTTGTTCAAAAATGAGAAATATTGAAATAATGCAAAGCCAATTACACAATCATGGTCATCAATCTCAAATTTTGGTTTTAGTTTAAAAGTTTGTCTGTCTTTGTCCATGTGGGTGTATCTTTGTCTGTCCGTGTCTGTGTATGTGTCTGTCCATCTCTGTGTCTGCCTGTATACAATTTCCTTCTTTACTCTTATTTGTTGGCTTCCTCATGACTAATGTCATAATATTATTGTTAGATAACAGATGTAACATTTCACATTTACCTTCTTGGTCAGTGTCCGCAAATGGTCTTTCCAAACCAACCACGACCTCACCTCCCATTGCAGCATAGAGTTGCTGCTCATAGTCAGTGAGGCGAACCTCCTCATAGGGTCCTCCCCCAGTTCTTTGGCCCAAATGTTTGTTTTTCGCCAGCTTTTTCTTGATGGACCTAAGTATAAAGACAAGATTTGGGACAAAGGGATTAATATATTTACATCCCAATTGTATGTTGCTGGACTATATTGTTCCAATATTTGTACTAAGATACATTAATATTTATCTAAAAAGAGTAAGATATTCCAATCGCTTCTCTTTAATTGTTTTTATAGTAGCAAAATAAACATTTACCCCTTAATGTCGCTTAGTTGTTTTTTGGCTAATGATAGATCCCGTCTGTATGTGCTCACAGCATTGACTTTGTTGGTAATTTGTGTCCAAATGTGATTTTTCCGGCTGGCTGACAACTTCAATGACTGTGCTCCAAATAATGTGTCCCATTTTGGTACAACAGCTTCCACCAGTGCCATATTTACGTCATAGCTGAATCGGACATTTCTGGGGCCTCCACCTAATATATTACAAATGCGAAAGCATTTAGAATGTTATCATTCACATAAATACTGTTTTAAGAGACAACCTGTATTTATCTTACCAAGTTTTTGTGTTTCCCCCTCTTCCAAAGTTGGCTTTTTTTTGCTTTTTGTCACTTTAGGTGGGGAGGTGGGAACTTTAATGGCAACCTCCGAAGGGGAGGCATGCTGAGGTTCTGTTGGGAACATCAGAGTCTGCTCCATTTCCTGAGCTTCCTCTGAGCTCAGCTCCAAATCTGAAATATCCTCTTCCAACATTTGTTCAAAAATAGCTTTTAAGCGTGCAGCACGCTTAGATTTGGTAGGACAGAAAGATGATCAATGACACTAACTTAATCCCATAGGACATGGGTGAAGTTCTAGCTTACTTAGGGTTGTGGAAATATAATCTTTAGTTATGCATGTCTCAGTAATCAGTCTGTTTTACGGAATAAACTTGTTGTTTCTTTTCTCAGATTGTTTCTCTCAGAAGTCTTTTTTTCAATGACAGTTACCATTATCATCGGGTTCAAAAGCCACTGCTGCCAGGTCAATATCTCCAGGACCCTCCGGTGTTGCTGGCCTGTCAGTTTCTGCAGGACCCTCAGGTGTGGCTGGTATCTGAGGCAAATCTGTTAAAAAATGAGAAATATAGAAAGACAAGATATATAAGATAATATAGAAGACAATTCCACAATCATGGTCATCAATCTCAAATTTTGGTTTTAGTTTAAAAGTGTGTCTGTCTTTGTCCATGTGGGTCTATCTTTGTCTGTCCGTGTCTGTGTCCATCCGTGTCTGTCTGTGTCCGTCCGTATCGGTGTCTCTCCATGTCTGTGTATGTGTCTGTCCGTCCGTCTCTGTGTCTGCCTGTGTACAATTTCCTTCTTTACTCTTATTTTACCTCCTCATAGGGTCCTCCCCCAGTTCTTTTGCCCAGGTGTTTGTTTTTCGCCAGCTTTTTCTTGATGGACCTAAGTATAAAGACAAGATTTGGGACAAAGGGATTACTAGATTTGCATCCCAATTGTATGTTGCTGGACTATATTGTTCCAATATTTGTACTAAGATACATTATTAAATATCTAAAAAGAGTAAGATATTCCAATCACTTCCCTTAAATTGTTTGTATAGTAACCAAATAAACATTTACCCCTTAATATCGCTTAGTCGTTTTTTGACTAATTATAGATCCCGTCTGTATTGGCTCACAGCATTGACTTTGTTGGTAATTTGTGACCAAATGTGAGTTTTCCGGCCGTCTGACAACTTCAATGATGTAAACTCCAAATAATGTGTCCCATTTTGGTACAACAGCTTCCACCAGAGCCCTATTTTCGTCATAGCTGAATCGGACATTTCTGAGGCCTCCACCTAATATATTACAAATGTGAAAGCATTTAGAATGTTATCATTCACATAAATACTTTTTGAAGAGCCAACCTGCATTTATCTTACCAAGTTTTTGTGTTTCCCCCTCTTCCAAAGTTGGCTTTTTTTTGCTTTTTGTCACTTTAGAAGGGGAGGTGGGAACTTGAATGGAAACCTCCGAAGGGGAGGCATGCTGAGGTTCTGTTGGGGACATCAGAGTCTGCTCCATTTCCTGAGCTTCCTCTGAGCTCACCTCCATATCTGAAATGTCCTCTTCCAACATTTGTTCAAAAATAGCTTTTAAGCGTGCAGCACGCTTAGATTTGGTAAGTGTGCCATAATGGGTGGGAGCTGCCACATCTGTATCTGTTAGTAAAAACACATTGTTTTCTGTTATTTTACATATTTTTATTTATAGACTCACAAAGTAAAAATGTTTTCCATCGGGTTTGTGTATTTTGTTGGTTGGTGGGAAGTCTGTGTACAATTGTTTAATGTTTTGAATAAACATTATAAATTCTGATTATTTGAAGTTGTGTGAATTCCTTGAGAGGTTCTCTCGTGTTTCCCTATTTCACAGTAGACATTTCCGAACTCCCTGCACAAGCTCATTTTTACTTTTGTCTAAGCATCATGTAAGAAAACAAAGGAAAAATGTGTGAGTTATTTTGACATTAACTATGTGTGCTAGGGAACCATGTTGTTACCTAAACCAAAGTGACATACCTCCTAATATTTGCATTTAAGGAGTAAGGAGGATTGTTGTGTTTGTGAATAACTATGTTGTATATTTTCGTTTGGTCAGCATGGACTTAATACAACATCATTTGTGCAGATACACACCTAATGCAAGTTCCTAACACTGCAAAGAAGGGTCCAAAAAAAAAGGGATCACGCATTGTCAATATTATGTGAACATTTCCAGAGTGACTGTTGCATAATGTGTAATTACATTTAGTCAGGTAAAATCCTCCAAACTGCACACCCCACACACACCAAGGGTTAAGGTCAGCCAAACAACAAACTAAGTTAGAGGAGTTAACTCCCTGTGTGTTTTCACAATTCATAGTGCCATTACCTACATACATAGAGGGAGATGTAAGGAAAACAGTTATGGTTCCAAACGTTGCACATTAGTCCCATAGATGATATTTACCATTTTCAAAATAAAAAGAACTTCTGGCCAAAGGAGCAGCATTACAAACGATCTGATTTGTAGGTTTAATCTCACTAATAGTATGTAAAAAGGTTGCCAAAAAGAAGCTAACACATATAGATCATTTCTTGACAAATGTAGGAATGATATAGCACACCTGTTTGTGTTTAAAAATAACAAGAATTCCAAAGGTACTCACCTTCAATGCGTTAGGTTTTCTGGGTTCTCTTTCCTCCGCCTCGCTGTTCTTTTTCCATGTTCAAAAAGAACCCACGGCCACATGGTGTATGTGAAGGGTGTGATCTTTTTAAGGATTGGGAAATAGGGCGTGTATTCGCTAATTGGTTGATTTTTCGCGGACGAAATTTGCGCTAATAGCGCGTCAATAATACGGATTCAAGTGCGATTTTTCTGCTCGCGCGCAACACATGCGCATGCGTATTTGGCATGTTCGCGCTTTTCTTTTTGCACGCAGCACATGCGTATTTGGCATTTTCACACTTTTCTTTTCGCACAAAACACATGCTCATGCATTTGTATTTGGCCCTTAGGAAGGTGGACAACTAGGTGGTCCTTGTTGTTTTCTGCAGCCATGAAACTGAAATATTTGCCGTGTAGATATTATGATTCGGACTTTGGGCCTAAAATTTGTGAATTTATCCAATTCCCTCCCCCCAAAAACCCCAGGAAATTCCAAAACCAAAAACCGGCCCTACTTAGGCACACATGAAAAGTCCTTCCTCCTCTCCAGTCTCTTGAGCCTTTTTGGAATGTTGTTCCATGTCCACTATAGTAATTGGAGTTCATTGCTGCTGTGCCTCCTCCTCCTGCTGCAGCAGCACCCTACTCCTCCTCCTGCGGCTTCTCCTCCTGCTGTTACTCCTCACCCTCCTCATCATGGTCCATCTCCTCCTCCTCTGGAGCAGTTGACCAACATCATCTTGAAATGTGGTAATTTTGCCATTTGTTTAGAAAAGTATAATCTAATCTTAGATGAGTTTAGGAACGGACAAATCTGGTTTGGAATGGTCTTTGTTTCAAGCACATGATATGTGCAAGATGTGCACAATGGAATCTGTCTTTATACATTTGGAGCATTATATAGGTTTAGAATTAGATACATCATTCTAAAATGATAAGTTCATCTAATCTCTCACATTATATTAAGTTAGCATTTTTTATGGAAAAAAATGACTAATTCAATGCAGGAATATGTCATACATTTTTGGGACCAAGATTAATGTGTATTGTCAAACTACTACCAGACATCTTGCTCCTTTTGTCGGACACAAATCCAGGCATCCTCGTCTTTCATTTGCTGCAATTGATTTGGAGGTCCTTTAACCAAATGTCCAGGTGAGATTTCCTGGAAATGTTCCTATGCAGACTCCATAATTGCCCTTTTATTTTAGAAAGCGAATAGCGAAAGCGAGCATGTATTTCCGTGTTTAAGAGCGAGTCCGTTTGGGCTCCAAAGCAAGGGGGCGGGGCGTTTTCGCCCTATTCATGATGACGAGGAGGTACCTGAAATTAATGGTGAGGCAGCACCAAAAAAAAAATACGATACCCTGCCTGTGGGGACCACAGACAAAAAAAAAGAAAAAGCGGCTCATTATGGAGAGAAATTGGCCGCAAATATGGAGTCCATCTATCACTCCAGGACCTGCAGAGAAACTGGAGTGATTTAAAGAGACGGAGGCCCTCATTTGTGCAGGAGATTAGGAGCAAGATGCGTCAAGGTATTTTTCTAATGCAGATTATTATTCTCTTCCCAAAATATATATTCCTACTTTTGTTTTTCTAAGTTTGAGAATAGAAACTGATAACTTTATATAATGTGTCATTAAGCAGATATAATCCTCCCAATGTTTAAATACAGATGTAATTTTGCACATTGTGCACATATCACGTGCCTTAAGCCAAGGCAACACTACAACGCACCAAATCAGGCACACAATCGTGAGCGTTATCGCACACGGTTTTGTGCGCAATTCACGTGCGTTTTGCCATTTTCCATTATGGAAACGCATGCGTTAACGCCACAAAAATGGGGAATGCATGTGTTAACAAAATGCAAATGGACACGCAATCACTTAAGCATCGTAAATCGCATGCATTTGCGTGTTCCCACATTTTTTTTGCCCAAATCACAGGGCCAATCTAGTGCAAGCTAGTGTGGCCTAGCGCCCTTAACATGACATTATAGTTGCCAACTTTTTGAACTTTGTTCTAATTTCAAGGTGATATGGAACGACCAGAGGAGTAGAAGGAGGAGGCCAGACCATCTGCTCAGGAGAGCCCTCCACCACCCACCCTCTCCCCAGTGTCCAGACCAGTATCCAGACCAGTGTCCAGAAGACACACCCCACCACCCCTGGAACAGGATTGGCGTCTAACAACTGCCATCATGCAGGCAGATTTGCGCCGAATTAATAAAAGGCTGCTCCGGCTGGAGTGCCAAATGTCTTTTTTAAGGCAGAAACTTTAATTTATTTTATGTTTTGTTTAAAAAAAAAATGATATTTTAAGATAAATATATAGTTGAGATTTTAAATCAAAATGTAAAGTTGTCTGTCTGTTTCTTCTTCCCAAACTATTCCAATTCTATCTTTTTATGATATTAAGGTGACCATACACTAGGAAAATATTCCATACATAAGATGTTTGATGTAATGTCTGCCTATTATATGTCCAGATTGGCTTAATTAGTCTCCCTAAAGTTAAGATAGGATATATTCTATTTCAAACACACATAATGAATTCTTGAAAACAATGTTCCATCCTTGCATAGGCAGGGACACTTATCCACATAACATGCCATATTATTCCTAACAGATTAGTCAATGTAAGGCTGGGTACATATTTGAATTTTGTTTAAAACGAATGATTGTGCATCATTATGTGGCCCAAAATAGATTAACATGTGTGCAGGCCAAACAAGTTCATTCCCCCATTGTTCACACTTGCCAATCAGGTATGATTGTACGGTTCCCTATGGGGCTGCACAATGGGTACCGAAAAACAACGGCCTCTGTTGTGGCAACAGACACTCATTTGTCCTGACCAAACGCTCGCTAGTATCAAACGCTCGGTTGTGGCCAAAAAGCCAACAAATCCCTGTGGCATGTGGCCATTGGTAAACTGGTAGAGAGCTGAGAGTTGTGTCAACTTGATATGCACCGATACGCACCGATTATACTCATAATGCGCAGGTGTGAATCGCACACCAACTGAACATTAAGAGAATGGAAGGATTTTCTGTTAAGATACACTTCCATGCTCTGTTTAGGCGGTGCAAGCGCAATATGCATCCAATCAATGGCTCCTAGGCATTTCTGAAAAAACCCTTAAGATAAAAATCACTTTGGATGTTTTTCCACTCTGACTCACTAGACGGAAAGGTGATGTATTCCATAGACCAGGGTAAAATTGCATTCATCACCTTTGGAAGGATCCTGGAAAAAGAAGGCTGACTCCTGACAAGAAGATGTAAGGTCACAGGCTGGAATGAGGCATTGCCCAAAAAAGACAGGACACAAAGGAATTGGGTCATTGTCCCTGTGCCCTGCTAAGGTTGCTGAGACCCACCGGAAAGCCATTGCACATTAGAAAGGCAATCGTGCATTATAATTGGGAATATGCCTTGGAAAAGCAATCGTACATTATAATGGGGAATATGCCTTGGAAAAGCGATCAAACATTATAATGGGGAATATGCCTTGGAAAAGCGAGAGTACATTATAATGGGGAATATGCCTTGGAAAAGCGAGAGTACATTATAATGGGGAATATGCCTTGGAAAAGCGATCGTACATTATAATGGGGAATATGCCTTGGAAAAGCGAGAGTACATTATAATGGGGAATATGCCTTGGAAAAGCGATTGTACACTATAATGGGGAATATGCCTTGGAAAAGCGAGAGTACATTATAATGGTTGGCATCAGCTGGGCGCTTGGAGCCGTCCTTTCCCAGGCAGGGCATAAAAGGAAACTCCCTCCGTGTGCATATTTTTCCAGAAGTTTCTCACCAACGAACGGAATTATGACGTTGGGAATAGGGAACTTCTTGCTATCAAACTGGCCCTCGAGGAGTGGCGTCATCTATTAGAAGGCACCTCTGTACCTATCACCATCCTTACCGACCATAAGAACCTTGAATACATCCCCAGAATCTCAAAAGGTTAAATCCCGTCCAGCACGGTGGTCTTTATTTCTTTCCCTATTCAACTTTGTTATCACATACCAACCTGGTTCCAAAAAAAAAAAAAGCTGATGCCCTTTCCAGATCATTTGTTGCTTCCGACGTACTAATCAGATAAGGGCTCTGTTATCCAACCACTAGAATCTTGGCCTCTTATCCCCTCAAACTTTGTTCCCAGATTCAAGCCGCACAAGATTCTGCTCCGTCCGACACACCTTCTGGAAAAGTTTGTTCCTGTTTCTCTCGGAAAACTATCTTCTGCCTACTCACTGTTCCAAGCAAGCTGGGCATCCCGGTGTAACAAAACTTTAATATTATGCCCGTTCCCTTGGTGGCCCAAAATGAGAAAAGATATTAAAGACTTTATTCAAGTGTGGTACTAGCTGTGCTCAATCCAAATCTTCTAGAACCCTCCCTGTGGTCTTCTCAACCCCTCCCATTCCGTCCAGACTTGGACCCATCTATCCATGGACTTTATTGTGGAACTTCCGCCTTCCCGAGAAGAACACGGTTATATGGGGACTGTAGACCGCTTCAGCAAAAGGCCATTTTGTACCCCTCCCTAAACTACCATCTTCAACAGAGTTAGCTCAACTATTTATTTCACATATCTTCCGTTCTTGGACTCCCTTCTGAAATAGTATCTGACAGAGGTACTCAATTTGTTTCCAAATTCTGGAGAGCACTTTGTAAGTCCATGAACATCAAGTTACAATTTTTCTTCGGCTTACACCCACACATCAACGGGGCTACTGACGCACTAACCAGTCTTTGGAACAATATCTTGTTGTTACATTTCCTATACCCAGGATGATGGGGACCTTCTGCCTTGGGCTGAGTTTGCCCATAACAATTCACCTCATGCTTCTACTGGAAATCCCTTTTTTGTGTGTCTTTGGGACTAATCCTAGATGTTTTCCGCAAGATTTTCTTTTCACACAAGTACCCGCTGCCAATGACTCTGCGGCCAAATGACCGCTATCTGGCATGCTACGGAAATCAGCCTTCAGAAATCTGCTTTGGTGCAAAAAACTGCAGCAGATAGGAGACGTAGAGAACCCCCAGCGTATTCGTCGGAGATAAAGTATGGCTCTCTTCTGCTCATATTAACCTAGGGTTCCTTCCTCCAAACTGGGACCCAAATTTATTGGTCCTTTTCTATCCTGGAATTAGTCGGCCCAGTGGCTGTTCGCCTTCAACTTCCTTCCAGCATGCGGATTCCTAACGTGTTTCATATTTCTCTCATCAAACCAGTATGTTCTAATCAGTATTCCACATCCTTACTACCTCCCGTTCCGATTTCCGTGATGGTCAGCAGGATTTTGAGGTCGAGAAGATCTGGACTCTAGATTCTGGAGGAGGTTCTGCAGTATTTGGTCCACTGGAAAGGTTTTGGTCCGGAAGAAAGAGCTTGGATAAGCACTCTGATTTGCACGCCCTCGTCTAGTTAAAGCTTTCCAGGAGCTTTCCAGGGAAACCTGGCCGTTGGGTCCTGTGGCCCCCCGTAAGGGGGGGGTACTGTACGAACTTACCTGCCGCTCCGGTCCCGCCGCCACTGCACTTCCGGGTGGGCGGCGTCGACGTCATGACGTCACGCCGCCGACACGCCGGGCGGCGCGAAAGTAAAAGCCGTGTGTCCTCCTGGACCGGTGCCCGATTGTAGCATTCTGCTACCTCCCTGGCTCCTGTACTTACCTACCTTGGATCCTGCTTTATACTTACCTTGCCTGCATCCAATACTTACCTTGCCTGTATCCAGTACCTACCTTGCCTGTTTCCAGTGTCTCACCTTGCCTGCATCCAGTTACTTACCTTGCCAGCATTCAGCCTTCCGTTCCCAGCAGCACCTTTGTCAGCCTACAGTACCCAGCAGCACCATGTTCCAGCAGTCAGCCTACAGTTCACAACAGCACACATTGTTCCAGTAATCAGCCTACAGTACCCAGCCGAACCTTGTTCCAGTATCCAGCCTACATTTCCCAGCAGCCTCTGTATCCTGCACCTTCCGGACTGTCAGCCTCCTCTAAAAGCGTACGTGAGTACCCGGCCGTCCGGCCATTTATTTACAATAGTGGTACAATCGCTTTTCCAAGGCATATTCCCATTATAATGTACTCTCGCTTTTCCAAGGCATATTCCAGTATAATGCACGATCACCTTCTAATGCACGTTCGCTTTCCAAGGCATATTCCATTATAATGCGCAATGCCTTTCTTATGCGCAATCGCTTTTACACTGCACATTCGCCTTTCTAATGCGCGATCGCTTTTCTAAAGTGCGATACTTTACCAAGGCATATCCCCCATTATAATGTGCGATCGCCTTTCTAATGCGCGATGGCTTTCCAAGCATATTCCATATAATGTGCAATCGCTTTTCGAAGGCATATTCCCCATTATAAGTACGATCGCTTTTCCAAGGCATATTCCCATTATAATGTACGATCTTTCCAAGCAATCCCCAAATTCTTGGAACACCGCTGGAGCATTACAAAGGCCAAAGGGCATTACGAGATACTCGTAGTGACCGTCCCTGGTGTTAAAGGCGGTCTTCCACTCGTCACCTTTGCGTATACGGATCAAATTGTAAGCCCCCCGTAAATCCAGTTTGGTAAATATTTTAGCTCCTTTTATCTGAGCTGAAAAAGATTTGCGTTGACCCTCAAGGTGGTGAAAGGCAATTAATATTGAAGCGAAAAAGGCTATGTTTTGAGCATGTGTGTGGGATAGTGGAATTTGGATTGGTTGCTGATTTTTCAGGTCCAAAAAACGTACACGACACACATTTTAGGGGGCATAAATTGTCAACTTCACGATATGCTCTTTTTTGGACTTGGGAACACCTCTTCCCGGTGCATATGCATGCCCCCCCCCCTCCTCACGTATATGAATATTTTTTGCTTGGACTTTAAATGAGGTCTGCTTTTGTGTTTCACGTGAACGACCCCCACACCCCCTTTTCTCGGTGTGTTTTAGCGTTTGCAATGTGCTCATTTTAACCTTTACATGCGAGGACAATGTAAGCATTCAGGGTGGTGTGCTTTATGCTCTTTGTTTTTTAGTAGTGTTAATAAGGGTAGCCCACACTAGCGCATTTTGTGCCACGTTTGCGCCTCGTAAATACATGCGTTTTTGGGAAAAGGAAAATTGTGTGGAACGCATCAAGTCCTCAATTTATGTGCGCATGCGATTGCTCATACGTTTCCCTTTTGGTTAACGATGTGTTCACCATTTTTGGTGCGTTAATGCATGCACTTCCGTAACGAAAAAGGTGAAATCGACGAGCAAAGCCAAAGTAGAAGGCTCGCGGTACAATCATCTGAAATAGTGTTCGTGATTTGGTGTGCGATTTGTGCTTTGCAGTGTGGCCTCAGCCTGGCCACCTGCTACGCACATGAATGGCACAACAAATTGCTATTGGGCCGGATTCTTGTACGTTTGGCTTGGTGCATGTCCGTTTTTTCCGTCCGCATTATGGAAACGCATGCGTTAATGCCACTCCAAAATGGTGAACGCATAGGGACGTGCAATCTGAAGTTCAGCATCCATTGTTTCTAAAATAGCAGGCGCAATCGTGAACGCAAAACGTGGAGGCAAATGCAAAAAATTCGCTGGTTTGGCTTCACCCTTAAAAAACTTCATTCGTGTGTTCGTCTAGCTAATGTGCGATCGCCTTTTAAATGGCCAATGCCCTACTAATACCCGCTCACTTGCTAATGCGCGTTCGCTTTCCTAATGCGCGTTCGCCTTCCTAATGCAAGTTTGTCTTGCTAATGCGCGATCGCCTTCTAATGTCCATGTGGTTCGCCTTTTCGACTGGGCGTTTTTTCTGGTTAATAGGTAGTTGTTCATTTTTCTTGGTTTCCTTCTTTAATTCTCCCAATTTTAGCCAAATTGAAATATAGTGCCAATAAACGTTAAACAGTGGTTAGCCGCAACAATGATCGGATGTGGTTTTCACTTATTTTGCGACAAACTGACATTTTCAAAAACAGAAACAATAAAGTTTGATTGATACAAAAACTATTTAAACCAGCAGATGAAGCTGATCATTGTGGTGGAGATAGAGAAATGAGTGAGGAGGAGATCCTGATTGTGGCCTGTGGCAATCAATGCGCTCAGCAGCTGCTGTGGTTGCGGATGAGGAGGAACACAAGCAGCGTGGAGAGAGAGGAGGAGGAGGGAAATGTGTCAGGATCAGGCATCCCTGTTTCTTTTGAAGGAGATTTTGTCTCTGGACGAGCTGTCTGATGAGGAGGTTGTGCGTCATTTCGCCTAAATCGCCCAGCCATACAGGAGCTGTAGGCAACTGGGCGATTTGTTGGACCATCAACAAGCGGAATTTGGCATGCCTGGATGACAAAGCTTTGTCTTCCTTTTATTTTTTTCGGCAATGCCACATTCCAGCCTGTGACGTACACAACTCCTTGGACATGAGTCAGCTTCTTTTTCTCGGACTCCTCCCCAGTGTTTGGGTGCAAGTTTGCCTTGTCCAGAGAATATATCCACTCCATCCAGTGAGTCAGAGTGGCAAAACATCAAATCTGATTTTTTTCTGCGAGGGGGTTTTCCCAACTGCCTAGAGCCATTGATTGGACGCATATTGACGCTCCCACCACCTGAAACAGAATGGAATGTATCTTAAACAGAAAACACTCCATCTCGAATGTTCAGGTGGTGTGAGTTCCCACCTGCGCATTATGAGTATAAAACAGTGCGTTTCCTGGAAGTTGCCACAACTCCCATATTTTGCGCCAGTCAGCTCTCTACCGCAAGTTACAGAGGAAGGATGCCAGAGGGCTGGCTTGTGAGTAAGTGGTTCTTTTCCTACAATTTCAAGGAATGTGTATCCAAATGAACTTACATCCATTATTTTCCCTTTCCAAATAGGAGACGCAGGGTATGGGATTCATTCCTGGCTCATGACCCCCTGAGGAATCCAAGGACACGCAGAGAGGCGCTATAATTTAGCACACCGTCAGACAAGTGTGTCTCTATCTACCGGCGGAAACTCCTTTATTCTCCCGGGAAGGTGTCAGATATCACCATTGTGTGCGCTGTGCTCCAGAATTTAGCAATAAAGCATGGGGTACAGCTGCACAATGATGATATGCTGGCAAACCGAGGATGAGGGGCCGTCTGTAGATGCGGAGGATTCCTCTGAAGATGGACAAAGGAAAAGGGCAGAATTAATAGCATCTTTTTTCAGGGTAAGTTGAGATGACCAATTTGAAGGTATTTTACAATGTTATACTGTCCAAAAAAACATGTTTAATGTCATACGGTATGTTATACTGCTATCATCTTATCCTTTATTAGGATCCTAAAGAAGGCTGACCTGCCCCTAACTGACAATGTTTGACTGCTACTACTTTGGGTATGTCTGATTTTGTGTAACAAGTGTTTCATTACTTCCTAATGCAATTTTTTAAGGAGCAGTAGAATTACTAATCAATAGGAATGTATTGTTACCTGCCAACTCCATTATGGTTGCAAGCTCCCTCACCCTCAACAAGCTCCGTTAGGTTGCTCCCCTCTATACAACAGAGGGTTGATGCACTGTAGCAAGTCACTGTTCCATGTAGTCACGTTTGCTCTCCTTCCTAGCGCCAGTTTAAGCGAGCATTAATGCATTTGGTTTTGGTTAAACATCAAACAAATGTTGCCTTTCCAAAGAGGAACCTTCTAGAATGTATATAGATTATCTTGAAGATTGATAATGATTGTGTGTTTCTTATTGTACCACTGCACCAGGGTGTCAGGGGACGAGAATGCACCAGGGAACCTGTCCAAGAAGTGGGCCCCATTTGTGGTAAGGTTCTGAAAAACCGTCTGTTTGGCAACTACTTTCCCAGTGTTCTGTGTAAAAGCATTTTGAACTTGATCTGTGTTCCAAGCATTTAACCAGGGCCTGGCTCTGCACTGCCAGTTTTGCAAACAATGGATCAGTGTGTGCATGCCAATGTCCTCATGCTAGCATTTCATGGTGCTAATTAGAAGGGTGAAAGTGGAGTTTGGCTTTAACATCTCCTTTGCACCTGTGTGGAAATCACAAAATGGTTTTGAGGCCACTGCCACTTTAACAAAAGCCATTAGCTAGCTGGTGTTAAATAGTGTAGTAAAAGTGGTGCCAATGCTTTATTAATATACATTGCTCCAGTTGCACATATGTCTTTAGGAATTCTCCTGCAGCTGGTGCTAATATGTAATGAAACTTGCAGTATACCAATTTAATCTTGTTTGGCACGAGTTTAACCTCGATTTCGAACACAGAGCTGTATGCTAATGAGATCCATACCTATAATAACTAGACCTTACGTCCGCTAACATGACATTATACTGAAAACATTGTATTTCCCAAATCACAGAGGATGAGAAGCAAAGAGCTGAGGAGGAAGAAAAAACAGATGACATGAACCAGTCCCCCCACAACAACATTTCTGTTCTTCTAGCCAGTTTTCCAGCAATGTTGGGCCTGTTTTTTGGTTTGGGACAGGGCCTGCACTTCCTGATGAACATTCTCTCACTTCGCCATCTCCGCAGCAGTTGGCTTATCCCCCATGGCTGCTGGGGCCTGAAGAATGTGAAGTTTTTGGAGCTTGATTTGTTTTAAGCTCTTTTAAAATTTGCAGTTCCTCCCTTTTAATTGTAACATTTCCTGTTGATAGAGGTGTGTTGCTGGTTAATTCTGCCACCTTGCCATAGATTTTTGACAACATTTTATAGTGTCGTCGTTCTTGCTGCTTATTTCCTCAGCAGACTTTGGTGCCTGACACATCTTGGAGTAATGGCTCCTTTGTGCTGTGTGTAGTTGGAGGGTGGGAGGCTGGGTGAGGGAGTCACGCATAGGGGGGATTCTGGTTGAACTGTGGATTCCCAAGCCGGTGACCACCTGGCGGGGACGATGGGGTGTACCTCTAATTTTAAAAAGAAGAAAGAAAATTAGCCACATTGCTAGGTATTATTAAAGTCATAGTAAAGAGAAATGGGGTTGACTGGAAGCTCACCACAGATGAACAGGACAGAAAGATGATCAATGACACTAACTTAATCCCATAGGACAGTGTTGAATTTCGAGCTGATTTAGGGTTGTGGAAATAGAATCTGTAGTGATCCATGTCTCAGTAATCAGTGTGTGTTTTTACGGAATAAACTTGTTATTTCTTTCCTCAGATTGTTTCTCTCAGAAGTCTTTTTTCAACGACACTACCATTATCGTCAGGTTCTGAAGCCACTGCTGGCAGGTCGATATCTCCAGGACCCTCCGGTGTTGCTGGCCTGGCAATTCTGCTGGACCCTCAGGGTGGCTGGCATCTGAGGCACATTTGTTCAAAATGAGAAATATTGAAATAATGCAAAGCCATTACACAATCATGGTCATCAATCTCAAATTTTGGTTTTAGTTTAAAAGTTTGTCGTCTTGTCCATGTGGGTGTATCTTGTCTGTCCGTGTTGTGTATGTGTCTGTCCATTCTGGTCTGCTGGTTACAATTCCTTCTTTACTCTTATTTGTTGGCTTCCTCATGACTAATGTCATAAATTTATTGTTAGAAACAGATGTAACATTTCACATTTACCTTCTTGTCAGTGTCGCAAATGGTCTTTCCAAACCACCACGACCTCACCTCCCATTGCAGCATAGAGTTGCTGCTCATAGTCAGTGAGGCGAACTCCTCATAGGGTCCTCCCCCAGTTCTTTGGCCCAAATGTTTGTTTTTCGCCAGCTTTTTCTTGATGGACCTAAGTATAAAGACAAGATTTGGACAAAGGGATTAATATATTTACATCCCAATGTATGTTGCTGGACTATATTGTTCCAATATTTGTACTAAGATACATATATATTTATCTAAAAAGAGTAAGATATCCAATCGCTTCTCTTAATTGTTTTTATAGTAGCAAAATAAACATTTACCCCTTAATGTCGTTAGTTGTTTTTTGGCTAATGATAGATCCCGTCTGTATGTGCTCACAGCATTGACTTTGTTGGTAATTTGTGTCCAAATGTGATTTTTTCCGGCTGGCTGACAACTTCAATGACTGTGCTCCAAATAATGTGTCCCATTTTGGTACAAACAGCTTCCACCAGTGCCATATTTACGTCATAGCTGAATCGGACATTTCTGGGGCCTCCACCTAATATATTACAAATGCGAAAGAATTTAGAATGTTATCATTCACATAAATACTGTTTTAAGAGACAACCTGTATTTATCTTACAAGTTTTTGTGTTTCCCCTCTTCCAAAGTGTTGCTTTTTTTTTGTTTTGTCACTTTAGGTGGGGAGGTGGGAACTTAATGGCACACCTCCGAAGGGGAGGCATGCTGAGGGTTCTGTTGGGAACATCAGAGCTGCTCCATTTCCTGAGCTTCCTCTGAGCTCAGCTCCAAATCTGAAATATTCCTCTCCAATTTGTTCAAAATAGCTTTTAAGCGTGCAGCACGCTTAGATTGGTGTAGTGTGCCATAATGGGTAGGAGCTGCCCATCGTGATCTGTAGTAGAAAACACATTGTTTTCTGTTATTACATATTTTTTATTATAGACTCAAAAGTAAAAATGTTTTCCATCGGGTTTGTGTATTTTGTGGTTGGTGGGAAGTCTGTGTACAATGTTTAATGTTTTGAATAAACATTATAAATTGATTATTTGAAGTTGTGTGAATTCTTGAGAGGTTCTCTCGTGTTTCCCTATTTCACAGTAGACATTTCCGAACTCCCTGCACAAGCTCATTTTTACTTTTGTCTAGCATCATGTAAGAAAACAAAGGAAAATGTGTGAGTTATTTTGACATTAACTATGTGTAGGGAACCATGTTGTTACCTAAACCAAAGTGACATACCTCCTAATATTTGCATTTAAGGAGTAAGGAGGATTGTTGTGTTTTTGAATAACTATGTTGTGTATATTTTCGTTTGGTCAGCATGGACTTAATACAACATCATTTGTGCAGATACACACTAATGCAAGTTCCTAACACTGCAAAGAAGGGTCCAAAAAAAAAGGGATCACGCATTGTCAATATTATGTGAACATTTCCAGAGTGACGTGTTGCATAATGTGTAATTACATTTAGTCAGGTAAAATCCTCCAAACTGCACACCCCACACACACCAAGGGTTAAGGTCAGCCAAACAACAAACTAAGTTAGAGGAGTAACTCCCTGTGTGTTTCACAATTCATAGTGCCATTACCTACATACATAGAGGGAGATGTAAGGAAAACAGTTATGGTTCCAAACGTTGCACATTAGTCCCATAGATGATATTTACCATTTTCAAAATAAAAGAAACTCTGGCCAAAGGAGCAGACATTACAAACGATCTGATTTGTAGGTGTAATCTCACTAATAGTATGTAAAAAGGTTGCCAAAAAGAAGCTAACACTATAGATCTTTCTTGACAAATGTAGGAATGATATAGCACACCGTGTTTGGTTAAAAATAACAAGAATTCCAAGGTACTCACCTCAATGCGTTAGGTTTTCTGGTTCTCTTTCTCCCCTCGCTGTTCTTTTTCCATGTTCAAAAAGAACCCACGGCCACATGGTGTATGTGAAGGGTGTGATCTTTTTAAGGATTGGGAAATAGGGCGTTATTCGCTAATTGGTTGATTTTTCGCGGACGAAATTTGCGCTAATAGCGCGTCAAATAACGGATTCAAGTGCGATTTTTTCTGCTCGCGCGCAACACATGCGGCATGCGTATTTGGCATGTTCGCGCTTTTCTTTTGCACGCAGCACATGGTATTTGGCATTTTCACACTTTTCTTTTCGACAACCACATGCTCATGCATGTATTTGGCCTTAGGAAGGTGGACAACTAGGTGGTCCTTGTTGTTTTCTGCAGCCATGAAACTGAATATTTGCCGTGTAGATATTATGATTCGGACTTGGGCCTAAAATTTGTGATTTATCCAATTCCTCCCCCCAAAAACCCCAGGAAATTCTAAAAACCAAAAACAGGCCACTACTTAGGCACACATGAAAAATCCTCCTCCTCTCCAGTCTCTTGAGCCTTTTTGGAATGTGTTCCATGTCCAATATAGTAATTGGAGGTTCATTGCTGCTGTGCCTCCTCCTCCTGCTGCAGAGCACACCTACTCCTCCTCCTGCGGCTTCTCCTCCTGCTGTTACTCCTCACCCTCCTCATCATGGTCCATCTCCTCCTCCTCTGGAGCAGTTGAGCCAACATCATCTTGAAATGTGGTAAATTTGTCCATTTGTTTAGAAAAGTATAATCTAATCTTAGATGAGTTTAGGAACGGACAAATCTGGTTTGGAATGGTCTTGTTTCAAGCACATGATATGTGCAAGATGTGCACAATGGAATCTGTCTTTATACATTTGGAGCATTATATGGTTTAGAATTAGATACATCATTCTAAAATGATAAGTTCATCTAATCTCTCACATTATATTAAGTTAGCATTTTTATGGAAAAAAATGACTAATTCATGCAGGAATATGTCATACATTTTTGGGACCAAGATTAATGTGTATTGTCAAACTACTACCAGACATCTTGCTCTTTTGTCGGACAAAATCCAGGCATCCTCGTCTTTCATTGCTTGCAATTGATTTGGGTCCTTTAACCAAATGTCCAGGTGGAGTTTCCTGGAAATGTTCCTATGCAGACTCCCATAATTGCCCTTTTATTTTAGAAAGCGAATAGCGAAAGCGAGCATGTTTTCGGTTTAAGAGCGAGTCCGTTTGGGCTCAAAGCAAGGGGGGGGGGGCGGGGTTTTCGCCCTATTCATGATGACAGGAGGGGTACCTGAAATTAATGGTGAGGCAGCACCAAAAAAAAATACGATACCCTGCCTGTGGGGACCACAGACAAAAAAAAAGAAAAAGCGGCTCATTATGGGAGAAATTGGCCGCAAATATGGAGTCCATTATCACTCCAGGACCTGCAGAAGAAACTGGAGTGATTTAAAGAGACGGAGGCCCTCATTTGTGCAGGAGATAGGAGCAAGATGCTCAAGTATTTTTCTAATGCAGATTATTATTCTCTCCCAAAATATATATTCCTACTTTTTTTTCTAAGTTTGAGAATAGAAACTGATAACTTTATAAATGTGTCATAAGCAGATATAATCCTCCCAATGTTTAAATACAGATGTAATTTGCACATTGTGCACATATCACGTGCCTTAAGCCAAGGCAACACTACAAAGCCACCAAATCAGGCACACAATCGTGGAGTTATCGCACCGGTTTTGTGCGCAATTCACTGTGCGTTTTGCCATTTTCCATTATGGAAACGCAGCTGTTAACGCCACAAAAAGGGGAATGCATGTGTTAACAAAAGCAAATGGAACGCAATCACTTAAGCATCGTAAATCGCATGCATTTGCGGTGTTCCACATTTTTTTGCCCAAATCACAGGGCCAATCTAGTGCAAGCTAGTGTGGCCTAGCGCCCTTAACATGACATTATAGTTGCCAACTTTTTGAACTTTGTTCTAATTTCAAGGTGATATGGAACGACCAGAGGAGAGTAGAAGGAGGAGGCCAGACCATCTGCTCAGGGAAGCCCTCCACCACCCACCTCTCCCCAGTGTCCAGACCAGTATCCAGACCAGTGTCCAGAAGCCACCCCCACCACCCCTGGAACAGGATTGGCGTCTAACAAAACTGCCATCATGCAGGCAGATTGCGCGCGAATTAAAAAAGGCTGCTCCGGCTGGAGTGCCAAATGTCTTTTTAAGGCAGAAACTTTAATTTATTTTATGTTTTGTTTAAAAAAAAAATGATATTTTAAGATAAAATATAGTTGAGATTTTAAATCAAAATGTAAAGTTGTCTGTTGTTTCTTCTTCCCAAACTATTCCAATTCTATCTTTTATATATTAAGGTGACCATACACTAGGAAAATATTCCATACATAAGATGTTTGTATGTAATGTCGCCTATTATATGTCCAGATTGGCTTAATTGTCTCCCTAAAGTTAAGTTAAGATAATATTTCTATTTCAAACACACATAATGAATTCTTGAAAACAATGTTCCATCCTTGCATAGGCAGGGACACCTTATCCACATAACATGCCATATTATTCCTAACAGATTAGTCAATGTAAGGCTGGGTACATATTGAATTTTGTTTAAAACGAATGATTGTGCATCATTAGTGGCCCAAATAGAATTAAATGGTGCAGGCCAAACAAGTTCATTCCCCCATTGTTCACACTTGCCAATCAGGTATGATTGTACGGTTCCCTATGGGCTGCACAATGGGTACCGAAAAACAACGGCCTCTGTTGTGGCAACAGACACTCATTGTCCTGACCAACGCTCGCTAGTATCAAAACGCTCGGTGTGGCCAAAAAGCCACAAATCCTGTGGCATGTGGCCATTGGTAAACTGGTAGAGAGCTGAGAGTTGTGTCAACTTGATATGCACCGATACGCACCGTATACTCATAATGCGCAGGTGTGAATCGCACACCAACTGAACATTAAGAGAATGGAAGGATTTTCGTTTAAGATACACTTCCATGCTCTGTTTAGGCGGTGCAAGCGCAATATGCATCCAATCAATGGCTCCTAGGCATTTCTGAAAAAACCCTTAAGATAAAAATCACTTTGGATGTTTTTCCACTCTGACTCACTAGACGGAAAGGGATGTATGCCATTTACTAGGGTAAATTGCATTCATACCTTTGGAAGGATCCTGGAAAAAAAGGCTGACTCCTGACAAGAAGATGTAAGGTCACAGGCTGGAATGAGGCATGCCCAAAAAAGACAAGGACACAAGGAATTGGGTCATTGTCCCTGTGCCCTGCTAAGGTTGCTGAGACCCACCGGAAAGCCATTGCACATTAGAAAGGCAATCGTGCATTATAATTGGGATATGCCTTGAAAAGCAATCGTACATTTAATGGGATATGCCTTGGAAAAGCGATCAAACATTTAATGGGGAAATGCCTTGGAAACAAAGAGAGTACATTATAATGGGGAATATGCCTTGGAAAAGCGAGAGTACATTATAATGGGGAATATGCCTTGGAAAAGCGATCGTAAATTATAATGGGGAATATGCCTTGGAAAAGACGAGTACATTATAATGGGAATATGCCTTGGAAAAGCGATTGTACACTATAATGGGGAATATGCCTTGGAAAAGCGAGAGTACATTATAATGGGGAATATGCCTTGGAAAAGCAATCGTACATTATAATGGGGAATATGCCTTGGAAAAAGCGATGACATTATATGGGGAATATGCCTTCGAAAAGCGATTGACATTATAATGGGGGAATATGCCTTGGAAAAGCCATCGCGCATTAGAAAGGCGATCGCACATTATAATGGGGGATATGCCTTGGTAAAGTGATCGCACTTTAGAAAAGCGATCGCGCATTAGAAAGGCGAATGTGCAGTGTAAAAGCGATTGCGCATTAGAAAGGCGATTGCGCATTATAATGGAATATGCCTTGGAAAAGCGAACGTGCATTAGAAAGGTGATCGTGCATTATACTGGAATATGCCTTGGAAAAGCGAGAGTACATTATAATGGGGAATATGCCTTGGAAAAGCGATTGTACACTATTGTAATAAATGGCCGGACGGCCGGGTACTCACAGTACGCTTTTAGGAGGAGGCTGACAGTCCGGAAGGTGCAGGATACAGAGGCTGCTGGGAAATGTAGGCTGGATACTGGAACAAGGTTCGGCTGGGTACTGTAGGCTGATTACTGGAACAATGGTGCTGTTGTGAACTGTAGGCTGACTGCTGGAACAATGGTGCTGCTGGGTACTGTAGGCTGGACCAAAGGTGCTGCTGGGAACGGAAGGCTGAATGCTGGCAAGGTAAGTAACTGGATGCAGGCAAGGTGAGACACTGGAAACAGGCAAGGTAGGTACTGGATACAGGCAAGGTAAGTATTGGATGCAGGCAAGGTAAGTATAAGGAGCAGGATCCAAGGTAGGTAAGTACAGGAGCCAGGGAGGTAGCAGAATGCTACAATCGGGCACCGGGTCCAGGAGGACACCGGCTTTTCAACTTTCGCGCCGCCCGGCGTGTCGGCGGCGTGACGTCATGATGTTGACGCCGCCCACCCGGAAGTGCAGTGCGGCGCGGGACCGGAGCGGCAGGTAAGTTCGTGACAACTATAATGGGGAATATGCCTTGGAAAAGCGAGAGTACATTATAATGGGGAATATGCCTTGGAAAAGCAATCGTACATTATAATGGGGAATATGCCTTGGAAAAGCGATCGTACATTATAATGGGGAATATGCCTTCGAAAAGCGATTGCACATTATAATGGGGAATATGCCTTGGAAAAGCCATCGCGCATTAGAAAGGCGATCGCGCATTATAATGGGGGATATGCCTTGGAAAAGTGATCGCACTTTAGAAAAGCGATCGCGCATTAGAAAGGCGAATGTGCAGTGGAAAAGCGATTGCGCATTAGAAAGGCGATTGCGCATTATAATGGAATATGCCTTGGAAAAGCGAACGCGCATTAGAAAGGTGATCGTGCATTATACTGGAATATGCCTTGGAAAAGTGATTGCGCATTAGAAAGGCGAATGTGCAGTGGAAAAGAGAATTGTATTCCAATTGAGAAATTATAAAAAGATTGGCTAAATAAGACATGGGTGACTTCTTGGTAAATGTGCGGTGGCCATTTTGAACTTTACATAGTTTTCTAGTGGGCTTTTCTTGTTTTGAATGGTTTTCGCAATGCAGACATCGTAGACACGTTAAGTTTTCGCTGCAATACTTTTCGCTCTTTAGCGCGATCGTTCACATTTTTCAGGCGCGAAGTGTGTTAGTTTCGCTTTTTTATAAATAACGCAAAACGAAGCCCCAAATGGCGCTATTTTCGCTGCGAAGTGCTGCAGTAATTATTTGGCGAAAAAGACAATCCTTTATAAATATGCCCCTTAGTGTCTGTTTCAAATAACAGCACCAAATACAGTAACAGTTTCCAAATAAATAACATAGTATAACAGGAGGAACATGGGGTAGGGTAAAGAACTTACCCCCGCCTCCATAAGTATACATGTCGACAAGTCCATAATCAGACCATTACATATATGGAAAGAAGAGGAAGAGATCAATGTAATAGGTACAAAACAACATTATAAAAAACATTTTATATTGTAAGCATCATTGAGACCTTGGGGTTCCATAGTACCCAGCGTGTCTATCCATTTTAAGTACCACTCATTTAAAACTTGCCACAGTATGTTTGTGTGTAAAGAAAATGCTTCCCAACCGGTGTATGTGTCTTTTTTTGTTCAGGATCACAATTCCTTATAGACCTTTTGTGTTCAGCTATCCTGATCTTTAATTGACTTGAGGTCTGGCCCACATACATTTTACCATGAGGGCATTTCAGTGCAAAGACTACATAGTCAGTTTTGCATGTGAAGAATCCTCTGATTGGAATATTTGCCCCTTTAAGGGATGTGTAACAGTGCTACCTTTAATTATAGAGGGGGCTGACAGTCCGGAGGTGCAGGATACAGAGGCTGCTGGGAAATGTAGGCTGGAACTGGAACAGTTCGGCTGGGTCTGGTAGGCTGATTACTGGAACAATGGTGCTGTTGTGAACTGTAGGCTGACTGCTGGAACAATGGTGCTGCTGGGTTCTGTAGGCTGGACCAAAGGTTGCTGCTGGGAACGGAAGGCTGATGTCCTGGCAAGGTAAGTAACTGGATGCAGGCAAGTGAACACTGGAAACAGGCAAGGTAGGTACGGGATACAGGCAAGTGAAGTATTGGATGCAGGCAAGGTAAGTATAGGAGCAGAGTCCAAGGTAGGTAAGTACAGGAGCCAGGGAGGTAGCAGAATGCTACAATCGGGCACCGGTCCAGGAGGACACCGGCTTTTCAACTTTCGCGCCGCCCGGCGTGTCGCGCGGTGACGTCATGATGTTGACGCGCCCACCCGGAAGTGCAGTGCGGCGCGGGAGCCGGAGCGGCAGGTAAGTTCGTGACAACTATAATGGGGAATGCCTTGGAAAAGCGAGAGTACATTATAATGGGAATATGCCTTGGAAAAGCAATCGTACATTAATAAGGAATATGCCTTGGAAAAGCGATCGTACATTATAATGGGGAATATGCCTTCGAAAAGCGATTGCACATTATAATGGGGAATATGCCTTGGAAAAGCCATCGGCCATTAAAAAGGCGATCGCGCATATAAATGGGGATATGCCTTGGAAAAGTGATCGCACTTTAGAAAAGCGATCCGCATTAGAAAGGCGAATGTGCAGTGGAAAGCGATTGCGCATTAAAGAGGCGATTGCGCATTATAATGGAATATGCCTTGGAAAAGCGAACGCGCATTAGAAAGGTGATCGTGCATTATACTGGAATATTGCCTTGGAAAAGTGATTGCGCATTAGAAAGGCGAATGTGCAGTGGAAAAGAGAATTGTATTCCAATTGAGAAATATAAAAAGATTGGCTAAATAAGACATGGGTGACTTCTTGGTAAATGTGCGGTGGCCATTTTGAACTTTACATAGTTTTCTAGTGGGCTTTTCTTGTTTTGAATGGTTTTCGCAATGCAGACATCGTAGACACGTTAAGTTTTCGCTGCAATACTTTTCCTCTTTAGCGCGATCGTTCACATTTTTCAGGCGCGAAGTGTGTTAGTTTCGCTTTTTTTAAATAACGCAAAACGAAGCCCCAAATGGCGCTATTTTCGCTGCGAAGTGCTGCAGTAATTATTTGCGAAAAAGACAATCCTTTATAAAATAGCCCCTTAGTGTCTGTTTCAAATAACAGCACCAAATACAGTAACAGTTTCCAAATAAATAACATAGTATAACAGGAGGAACATGGGGTAGGGTAAGAACTTACCCCCGCCTCCATAAGTATACATGTCGACAAGTCCATAATCAGACCATTACAAATATGGAAAGAAGAGAAGATCATGTAATAGGTACAAAACAACATTATAAAAAACATTTTATATTGTAAGCATCATTGAACCTTGGGGTTCCATAGTACCCAGCGTGTCTATCCATTTTAAGTACCACTCATTTAAAACTTGCCACAGTATGTTTGTGTGTAAAGAAAATGCTTCCCAACCGGGTATGTGTCTTTTTTTGTTCAGGATCACAATTCCTATAGACCTTTTTGTTCAGCTATCCTGATCTTTAATTGACTTGAGGTCTGGCCCACATACATTTTACCATGAGGGCATTTCAGTGCAAAGACTACATAGTCAGTTTTGCATGTGAAGAATCCTCTGATTGGAATATTTGCCCCTTTAAGGGATGTGTAACAGTGCTACCTTTAATTATAGAGTTACCACAGGCACAATTAAGGCAAGCAAAGGTTCCCATCTAGGGTTCACCAAAAAATCTACTTTTAGTTTTTTTGAAAATCTTTCAAATCAGCATGCACTAACCTGTCACTATGCTTTTTCCTCTCTTAAATGAAAAAGGGGAGGTTCTTTAAATAATCTTCCATATTGGGCATCTTTTTGTAGAATAGACCAATGTCTCAGGATAACATCCTTCAATTTCTGGCTGTTGGGTCCAAACGTAGTTACAAATGAAATCAACAAACATTTCATCAGACGTACGCATACATTTTTCATCAGTGGAAGTAATCCTACGTGCCCTGAGCAACTGTCTCTTGGGGATTCCTTTAATTGTCCCTGGCGTATGGTAACTCTCCGCTCTCAGTAGATTATTGCGTTCTGCCTCTCAGCCAATCACGGACCCAGCTGCCGGTCCTGTTCCTGCTTGTAGTTCCATGCAAGCAGAGGGCCGGGCAGTGCGGCGGGGAAAGAGGGAAGTAAGTAACTATCGGGGCACTTTTCTTCTATACAAATATAGCGGTTGGGGCTGGGGAAGAAATACCTATAACATATTAAAAGTTTATTTAAAGGGTGGACATGCCCTTAAAGAAACACTAAACCCCAAAATTAGTATGTCCCTTCGTTTCTATTATTCAGGAGGTGAGAACGCTTATTCTCACCTCCCTGTGAATAATAGGACGCTCGGAGGACCTGGAACTTACCTTAACCGCTGCTCCACTGGCAGCCGCTCCTGCACAGAACAGCTGTTCTGTCCCGATCGCGTGCCCTATCTTTTGAATTGGCGCGCATGCGCATAAGATAGGGCGCGTGTTCAGGACAGAGCGGCTGTCAGTGCAGGAGCGGCTGCGAGTGAACGGCGTGAAGGTAAGTTTCCAGGTCCTCCGAGCGTCCTATTATTCACAGGGAGGTGAGAATAATCGTTCTCACCTCCCTGTGATAATAGAAACGAATGGGACATACTTAATTTTGGGGGTTTAGTGTTCCTTTAAAGGGCATGTCCACCCTTTAAATAAACTTTTAATATGTTATAGGTATTTCTTCCCAGCCCCAACCGCTATATTTGTATAGACAGAAAGTGCCCCGATAGTTACTTACCTTCCCTCTTTCCTCCGCCGCACTGCCCGGCCCTCTGCTTGCATGGAACTACAAGCAGGAACAGGAACGGCAGCTGGGTTCGTGATTGGCTGAGAGGCAGCCAATCATGGAAGCAGCTGCTGGCAGTTCAGAACGGCGGAGGATAGAGGGAAGGTAAGTAAAGATCGGGGAACTTTCTGCAAACTTTTCTACACTACTGAGTGGGGGGGGGGGAGAATAAGCATTCTCACCTCCCTGTGAATAATAGAAATGAATGGGACATAGTTATTTTGGGGGCTTAAGGGGAGTTTACAGGTCCTTTAAGCATCTCAATCATATCTAGTAGTTCTTTTTCACCTGAGCCCCAGATCATGAATGTGATCCACATACCTGAAGTAACATTTACTGTGTGGATAAAATAAGCTATTTTGCAGTATTAGTTTAGTTTCCAAGGCATACACAAAAATATTAGCATAACTCTGTGCTAAATTACTGCCCATGGCAGTTCCCTGCTGCTGCATGTAGAACTTTTTCTCAAAGCGAAATAGTTTTTCTTAATATACCCCAAAGAGTGGGGATAGAAAAAAATCTCTATTACAGAAAGAGTTAAAATGGATAGACACGCTGGGTACATTGGAGCCCCAAGGTCTTATGATGCTTACAATATAAAATGTTTTTTTATAAGTTGTTTTGTACCTATTAATTTGTTGTCTTCCTCTTCTTTCCATATATGTAATGGTCTGATTATGGACTTGTCGACATGTATACTTATGGAGGCGGGGGTAAGTTCTTTACCCTACCCTATGTTCAACCTATTATACTATGTTATTTATTGGAAAACTGTTACTGTATTTGGTGCTGTTATTTGAAACAGACACTAAGTTGTAGTATTTCATGATTGTGAATAATGCAGACCCCTGGCCACTAGGTGTAGCTAGTGCACACTTTTTTTGATATTGTAATATAAGGGTGTTGGGTTCACACTGTCTGTTGATGCACCTGAGGAAGGTCCGATTGTAGGCCCAAAACATGTTGTGCATGTGATTTCTCCAATAAACCATTTGACACTGTTGGATTAGCGTCTACTTTGGCTCTCTCCAGTTTCTTTGTATTTGTGTTGAATTGCAGACTACCAGGAACAATACAAAATAGCTGATTTTACAGCAGGTTTTTTTTGTGCTTTCACTTTGCAACTAGCAAAAGATACATTTTCCAAATGTACCTAGTTACTTAGTGTGTAGTGCGGGTGGTTAGCAGACAAATGCTCCACTTTTAGAAACATACAGCCCGGAATGACAGAGTTCAAATCCCCATCCCCAAATTTACTTATAAACTATTTATCTCTTTTTTCCTCACTGCTTGATAGGAAATAACCTAAAAAGATAACTTTTGAAAAAACAATTGTAAAAGTTAAATATCTTTTCTTGTGTCTGAGAGACAATTATCCTATGTAAATATATAACAAATATAAAGTGCTAGTGCCATCATTATAATAAAGTTTATAACTAATAAATTAGTAGTGCTAAAAATGTGAAAAATAGTTTTAAAATAATTTTAAAACATTCTACTTCAGGATACATATAATATAACAATAAATATGGATTCTTATACTATATACATTCAAGGAACTAAAAAAAAACGCATCTAAATACTGATTATCTTATCGGTTACTCAGAAAGCATTTTTAATCCTAAATTCACGTTTAATCCCCGTGGTTGTAGTGCTCCTAGTGTGTTATCCAATAAGATTCCTTTCTCAAAAGCCTGTTGTTTTCTATTTCCACCCTCTTTCTATTGTAGACCTTGGTCTATACCATGCCTTAGTTTCATGTACTTGATTTTGTTTCTAGAAAATGAGCTGCCACTGGCGGTATATCCATTTTGTTCTGTGTTTCCTTGTCCTCTACGTTCCCACTTAATCACTTTTGTGTTTTTGGAATCTTTTTTTAAAAGGTCCAATAGTTTTCCCAATATAAATTTTTGAGCAGGACATTTAAGTAGATAATACAATGGTCTGTGTTGCACGTGTAATATCCTTTAATGGAATATGTCTTGCCACTATTGATGTTGGAATTGTTTGCCTGTAATAATGAGTTAACACTGTGCAATTACAACAACGATAACATCCTGTCTTATTGGATAGTTTCAATGTTCGTATCAATATTTCTGTGTAGGATCTGCCTGTATTAAATAGGAGTATAGTGATCTCCCCTTTCTATATGTTGGAATGGGTCTTTTTCTTATTTTTTCACATAGCTCTGTATCTCCCTGAATGATGGGCCAGTATTTCCTTACTGTTTGATTGATGACATGAGAGGCGGTAGAATTTTTGAATCATCGGTATTCCTTTGTTTGTACCTTCATTGTATTAATATGTGTAGCTGCTTGTATCCTAGCTAGTTCAATTTCCTTATGATTGTAACCCCTCTCCAAGAATTTGTTCTCCATGTATCCAACTGCACTCTCTTATCCTCAGGGTCGTTACATATGCGGTGAACCCTAAGGAATTGTGACTTGGGTAAACCTGTAATTACATGTTTAGGGTGGAAACTATCTGCCCTCAATATTGTGTTACGATCGTAGGTTTATTGTATAATGTGGTCTGTTATTTATTTCCCTGCACAACAATATGTACATCAAGATAATTAATCTCCATTTTTGACATAGTCATTTAAAATTTTAAGTTTTCATCCATAGTGTTGAATAAATTGTTGAACAAAATGGCTTCCTCCTCCGTTCCTTCCATACCATGAATAAATCATCTATGAAACTCATATACTTAACACAACATTTTTTTGTACAAATCACTGTTATAAATAAATTCATTTTCTAAATGTCCCACATACAGTGGTTGTGTAAGATGGTGCTGCAGGACTGCCCATTGCAGTTCCAACCTGTTGCATAAAATACTGGTTCTCAAATCTGAAATAATTGTTATGTAATATTATAGACAGGCATTCCATAACAAATTCAATCGGCAAAGATCGGTCTAGTTTTGTCCCAAAAACAATCTTGTGGCTTCCTTACCCTTATCATTCTGTATGCTCGTATATAATGAAGTAATGTCCATGGTTAATAATGTCCAGTTAGGGTCCCAAGTCTCTATCAATTCAATTGATCCAGAAAGCTTGTGTGTCCTGATGTAAGCTGGTAGTGATTTAACCAGAGCTTTAAATGAAATCTATGAGTTGTGACATTGTTGTAAGAGGCATCCTAGTTGACACTATAGGTCTAAGGGGTGTTTTAATATTTTTTATGGATTTTAGGTCATCCGTAATCACTGGTCTCCTAGAGCTGTCATCTAGTAGAAAGTCAAATAATCTTTCATTAATCCAACCATTTGTTTAAAGCAATATCGCATAACTATTTATTTTTGTATAGATACTGTTGGATCTTTTGAAGTTTCACATATGCTCCACATTCCAGGTGTCGTTGCATGCTGTTCTCGGTAATGTGTAATCCATCAGGACGATGGCGCCCCCTTTATCTGCCGGTTTCAATATATGTTGTTATTATTACATAGACCTTTTAAAGCACTCCATCTTGGTCAAATTTGGTTTATATTTCTTTATCTCAGTTGTATCACCTCTGATTTAAGATGTTTAATGAACAAATCAATACTATTAAATGTACCAGTTGGTATGAAGGAACTCTTTGATCTAAACGGATATATACCGGGGGGTTCACAATCTTGTTCTTAAATTTTCTTTTAATTAGTGAGCGTTCAAACATAAAGGTTTCCCTTTCAAAATCCCAGGCATTAAATTCATTAACCGGTTGAAAGTTTACCCCTTTGGCAACAATGAAGTTTCACTCACCGTTAGAGTATGATGTGGTCTGTTCCTCCCTCGTCTTTGTATTTATGCTTCCTTCCTCCGTTGGTGTCCGTCTCCAGCCCCTAAAAAAGACACTTTCTTCTTTTCTCTTCTCCAGGAGCGTGTTTCATACGGTGCTGTATAGCCGCCATCTTTGCCATGTGGTCTGCTGGTACCGCACCGAACCAGCGGAGTCCTCCGTACAGGCGTCAGTGTCCCTTGTTGCTGACCTCACTTCCCGCGCTTCTTGTACGCCGAGGGGCATGTCCAACGTGGTTGCCATGGATTCCGGTTTCGGCGTCCTTGTATGCCGCCTGTAATCCACGGATACACAGCCCCATCCCCATAGTCTTGGCAGACTTGCCGGTAACTTTCCTTTTGTAATTTCCATATTCATTACTGAACTTGTCAATTTGCTCCCGCATTGTAGTAAGTAAATTGTCCCTTTCTGGTTCGCCATGTTGGTTTATCCGTTCCTCCATTTTATCTTATTTATCTGTACACTGTTTTAATTGAGCCCTTGTTTCTTCAATCACTAATAGCATAAGGTCCATAGAACACTTATTCAAATGGAGCACCATTTTTCACAGACATTTTTTGTTGTTTCTCTCCCTATAGTGGGCTGGTTCCTGATCCTGAATCCCCTCGGTATTCTCCTGACACGAACAATACTCTGACAGGGTGAGTCCATGCGTTGGTATTCAATATGTTAGTTTTTAAACGTTTCAATTCTAGAATCGTAACCTTAATAGTATTTTTGCCAAAACGCACCCGTAGCGTCGCTGTTAAGAGTATGTCGTTAGCTTGCTCTTCAGTAAGGCAAACAGTGTGGCACGTTGTGTAGCCATCACTGAGGTCCGAAAAAATCTCCATTCCACAATGTGTAAGGGAGACAGCTTACTTCCGTGGGGTGCGGGGGACACACACAGCTGCAGTATCCAAAAAGTGTAAAGTTCGGTCTCCGCACACCCCTTAAACAAGAGTTAGTAGTGCTGGGTGCTGCTATAGGGCCATAGCCACTGGCCACTCAATCAATGAAGTAGAAAAAAAGTATATACGCACTCCAGTCTTCACATGTTTAGTGTATTTATTCACACATGTAATTTCGGTACCTGTGTGGTACCTTCTTCAGACATATAATAATAAAAAAGTGCTCAGTGCATATTATATGCATAAACACAGGAAGTAACAGTGACCTCTAGTATCTGATCAACTTCATCTATCCCAATAAATCAATAGGATGGGAACAATTATCCTATGTTATAAAAAATATAAGTGCTAGTGCCATCATTATAATAAAGTTTATACTAATAAATTAGTAGTGCTAAAAATGTGATAAAAATAGTTTAAAAATAATTTAAAACTTCTACTTCAGGTACATATAATATACATAAATATGGATTCTTAATACTATATACATTCAGGAACAATAAAAAACGCATCTAAATACTGATTAGATATCGTGAAAGCATTTTAATCCTAAATTCACGTTTAATCCCCGGTTGTATGCTCCCTAGTGTGTATATCCAATAAGATCCTTTCTCAAAAGCCTGTTGTTTCTGTTTCCACCTCAAATATGATATACCGCCAGTGCATCTATTTTCTAGAATACAAACATTAAGTACATAACTAAAGGCATGGTAATGACCAAGTTCTTTCACACAAAAGAGGTGAAATGAAACACCAGGCTTTTGAGAAGAATTTATTGATATACACAAGGATAATTGTTGACTTTTGATTTCGGTTGTGCATACTGGATGAGCGTCGCTACTGCTGGCCGTCTTGGCATGCTGAGTGATGGTAATATTGTTTGATCAGATCACTAGAGGTCACTGTTACTCGTTGTTATATCTATATATATATGCACTAGCACTTTTTTATTATTATATTGTCTGAAGAAGTACCACACAGGTACCGAAACGTTACTGTGTGAATAAATACACTAAACACTGTTGAAGACTGGAGTGCGCTATATACTTTTTTCTACTTCATATGATTGAGTGGCCAGTGGCTATGCCCTATAGCAGCACCCAGCACTACTAACTCTTGTTTAAGGGGTGTGGCGGAGACCGAACTTTACACTTTTAGGGTATATTAGCTCTGGGACTGTTTGATCATGTGCCTATAATTAGTTGCCTCCATGTTTTGAAATGCATTAAGTCTGAATTTCTAGTGGAATGAATGTTGATGGGCATCAACACTGTCTTTGTGATTTAATGTGGGAATACAAGATGGACAACAAGAGGACATACTACTCTTCTATGACCTCACAGTTTATTTAGTGCAAAAACATCAGAACAATGTTTCGGGGAGCATATATTTGGTGATAAGGTATGCTGGGTCTGGGGTTTTATACACAGACCATGTGCCTGTATGTGTGTTTTAATAATATACTGTAAGAGTGTGGGGTGGGCTGTTGTTATGCTGCCGATAGTGCTGGTTACTTTTTTCCCCTTAAGCCAGGGATAGGCAACCAGTAGATCTCCAGAAGAAAACTACAACTCCCAGCATTTCCTAACTGAGAGCTTGAAGAGGAATTCTGGGAGTTGCAGTTTTCAAACATCGGTATGTCTGGTTGCCTATCCCTGCTAACCTTTCAGTGCCAGCAGATTTTTTTTTTTTTTTTGCGTTAAGTGCCAGAAGAATTTCAGGATTTTGCCCTTATCGCTTTAGACTAATTTTACAGTAGGAAAACCTAGCAGTAAATCAGGAATATTATACATTGGTTTTTTCAGCACAAAGTGTACTTTAACACAGTAACAGAGTTTTGTAACTTTTCTGGAAATTATTGGTAAAATATGTAAAAAATGAAAAATTTGCAAATTTTCATGAATTTTCCCCATTTTTATTTATAGTTATCTTAAGGTACACACAAAATGTTACTGTTTCTAAAAGCTCTGATACTCCCGAGTACAACGGTACCAGAAATATGTAGGTACCCCACTTTTCCTGTACACGAGACCCACCTAAACTAAAACTCACCTGCACCTTCAATAATATTACACCAAATTGAAATGTATAACCACTACTGAGATTACATAGAATATCTACCGAATTAACTAAAATATCCCCACAGTAAGATATTTTTAGAAACTCACACCCCGCAGGATTTAGTTTCGATCAAATGCAGATACCCGGGCCGCAGCCTTCGACCAATTGTAAGTTATTTTGTAACATTTTCCTTTTTTCCTCAACTGTAAAATCAGAGACAAAATCAAATGCGAATTTCAGCTAAAAACTGCGGAGAAAGTTCAAATGCATCTCAAATATGAAAGTCTAACCCCTCCCATTAAAATGGTTGCCACATTCATGGGTGTACCCAGAGACATGGCTACCAACTAACCCAGAGTGTGACCAGTGGCAAATGTCAGTAGCACACAACAAAAAAAAAAAAATAGCCAGTTTTGTATTTGCACAGTCTGCGTTTTTCCAAAAACACCCCCCTCAACTCAGAAATACCCCCCACAAACTATATATTCCTGAAATCTACACACCTTCAGCTATGTAACACTGTAGTTTGTTCATTCATACCATCAATGGTGTGGGCACTTTGTACAACTTTTACCAGATTTTCAAAAAAAATTAACATCAAACACATTCAAAAAGGTAAGAATCATGCCAAAACTTGATGGAATGTAAAAAAAAGTTACTAAATATCAATCTCCAAATGTCCTGAATCAAACGGTATGCCATATTGGTGGTTACAACGTGGACGTGGAAGCGAAAAGCCACGAAGTGAGAATGCACAATGGCTCCAAAACAGCTAAAATATTTAGCCAACTCCGAATTTGGACAGTCTGCAGTTTTTTCCACAAACACCCCCTAACTTAGAAATAACCCCCACACTATATATTCCTGAAATCTACCCACCTTCAGCTAAGTAACGCTGTAGTTTGTTTATTCATACCATCAATGGTGTGGGGGCAGTTCTTCATAAAAGTTCGCATTTGTCTGAAAAAAGTTTTAAAAAAAAAACTTCAAAAGGTAGAAATGCTAAAACCCCATGGAATGTAAAATAAAGTTACAACTATCAATCTCCCAAATGTCATGAATTAAACGGTATGCTATATGTGTGGTTACACACGCGGACGTGGAAGCGAAAAGCCACAAAGTGAGAACACGATGGCTTAGAAACTGCGAAAAATTTAGCCAATTCTGAATTTGAACAGTCTGCAGTTTTTTTCCCACAAACACCCCCTACTTAGAAATAACCCCCCAAACTATATATTCCTGAAATTTACACACCTTCACGATGTAACACTGTAGTTTGTTCATTAATATCATCAATGGTGCGGGCACAGTTCTTCATAGAAGTTCGCGCTTTTCTGAAAAAATTAACAAAAAACAACTTCAAAAGGTAGGAATCATGCCAAAACCTGATGGAATGTAAAAAAAAGTTACTAAATATCAATCTCCCAAATGTCCTGAATCAAACAGTATGCGTGGTTACACACGCGACGTGGAAGCGAATGGCCACGAAGTTAGACAATGCCATTGGCTCAGAAACAGCAAAAATATTCAGCCAAATCTGAATTTGAACAGTCTGCAGTTTTTCCCCAAACAACCCCCACAAACCATTATTTCTCTACTACACACCTTTATCTGTAATTCTGTAGTTTGTTCATTCATACCACCAATGGTGTGGGCGCAGTTCTTCGTAGAATTTTACAGTTTAGCAGATTTTCTAAAAAATTAAAAAAAAAAAAAAACACTCTCAAAGGTAGAAATCATGCCAAAATCCCAGTAATGTAAAAAGAAGTTACCAAATATCAATCTCCCAAATGTCCTGAATCAAATGGTATGCCCTATGTATGGTTACACACGCAGACGTGGAATCAACTAGCCACAAAGTGAGCCAATGAACAGTGGCCCAATTACAGCAACTTTTCAGATTTGTCAGACTAAACACCCTTCTATATTAGAAATGCCCCCCAAAACTATATATCTTGAAATCTACACACCTTCAGCTACACAATGGTGTGATACCTTTATGCATGCCACCAATGGTTTGGGCGCAGTTCATGTAAAATTTTGCTTTTTTATCAGATTTCAGGAAACTTTTATAAAATACAATTCAAATGCTAGTTATTACAAGTTAAAAATCATTGCAAATTTCCATGTCATGTAAAAAGAACTTGTCAATTATCAATCTTCCAAATGCCCTGAATCAACGGTATGCCATATGCATGGTTACACCACACGACATGAAAGCCACAAGTCACAAAGTGAGCCAATGCATAGTGGCCCAATAACAGCAACTTTTAAGATTTACAATCTAAACACCCCTCTAACTCAAAATACCCCCAAAAATATATTTCTCAGAATCTACATACCTTCAGCTAAGCAACGGTGCCATTTTTCCATTCATACCATTAATTGCATGTTCGCAGATCTTCGTAGAATTTTGCACTTTTAGCATATTTTCTGAAAAAAATAAAGTAACAAAAGTTTCAATGTTAAAAACCCTGCCAAAACCCCAAATAATCAATCTCCCAAATGTCCTGAATCAAATGGTATGCCATATGTGTGGTTGCACACAGAGACATAGCCACCAACTAACTCAAATGGGAAGCATGCATAAGTGCAATTACAAGAAACAAATTAAGGCGTTCTGTAATTTCAAACAGCCCCAAAACTTGGAAATGCCCCCCACAAATAACCCCCCTCACTAGATATCAATCTCCCACATGTCCTGAATCAAATGGTATGCCATATGCATGGATGCACACAGAGACATGGCCACCAACTAGCTCAAATTGACACATGCACATTCGGGACTTTTCTAAGGAAACAGTCCAGAAACTTGGAAAATTCCCCCCCAAACTATATATTTTTGGAATCTACACACCTTCAGCACATTATGGTGCCATGCTTTCAACATACACGAAGAATTCCAGACCCAGTGATTGATAGAACTGTGTTTTTAGGAGGTTTTTGAAAAATAAAATAAGATGATTCAAGGGTTGAAATCCTACCTAAACCCACTTGACAAGCAAAAAAATTCACTAAATACAATCTCCCAAATGTCCTGAATCAAATGGTATGCCATATGCGTGGGTGCACACAGAGACATGGCCACCACTAACTCAAATGGGAAGCATGCATAAGTGCAATTACAAGAAAAAAATCAAAGTGCTCTGTAATTTCAAACAATCTTAAAACTTGGAAATGCCCCCCACAAATAAACCCCACCACAAATATCAATCTCCCACATGTCCTGAATCAAATGGTATGCCATATGCGTGGATGCACACAGAAATTGTGCCACCAACTAGCTCAAATGGGACGCATGCACAAATGCAATTACAAGAAAAAAATCAAAGTGCTCTGTAATTTGAACAGCCTACCCTTTTTCCAAGGAAACGTCCCAAAACTTGGAAATTCCCCACAAACTATATATTCAGCTACATTATGGTGTGCCATGCTTTCATAAATACATGAAGAATTCCAGACCCAGTGATCCAAAGAACTCCGTGTTTTTAGGAGGTTTTGTGACAAATGATTCAAGGGTTGAAATCCTACCTAAACCCACTTGACAAGCAAAAAAACCCACTAAATGTCAATCTCCCACATGTCCTGAATCAAACAGTATGCTATATGTGGTGGGTACACACAGAGACGTGGCCACCAACTAGCTCAAATGGGATGCATGTAGAAGTGCAGCTACAATAAAAAATGTAAAAACACCACAACCCACCCCCCACATGCACACTCTCCCCCTTTTATTGGTATTTTAGTGAAAAACCGTTAGTACGAGAGTCACACACGTTTTTGCACACTTTACTGATCCTAAAAATCTTTTTTTGGTACCACTGCAAAATTTCCTTATAAAATAGGCTTAGTTTCCCTTGAAATTGTACAAATAAGTATCTGCGTTTACTTTACCGATATCACCGGGGACATTGGGAAGCTTGGAGAAGACAAACAGGGAGATTCAATAAAAGTTCTTATCGTTAAAAATGGTGCTAATTTTGCCCCAACCAATCAGATATTATTTACCATTTGAAAGCAATCTGATTGGTTGGGGCAAAATTAGCACCATTTTTAACTATAAAACTTTTATTGAATACCCTAAAAGTTTTTTGCTAATTTATGGTTTTAGTGTAAAAAAAAAAAAGTGGTGTGTATCACTTTAAGAATTTTTTTGTGTCATTTCCCCCCTTTTTTTCTTATCATTCCCAAAGATAATCTCATCAGTCATCTTAGGGAATAATAACGACCTTGGAATACGAGTATAAATGCCTGTTTTCCAATTGAAATCCGATCAGAAAAATCACTTCCCAGAAATAATTTTCCAGGAAGTGATTTTTCATTCATTGGCAAAGATCAATAATTTGGTGATCAGAAGTGATCACCAACGTTTGATCTCTGTCCCCATTTTTTTTCTAGTCCTTGTTTAACCAGGTACTGCACTGTGATCTGAATGGAGATCGCAGTGCAGTATCTCCACTAGACCACTAGGGGCATCTAGGGGGACCCTAAGGGAAGACCCCGGTGAAGAAGGAAATCCTGTGATGTCACAGGGGTCTCCCTTATCACAGGACTTCCTCCTTCCCTCCTGTCCTGGCAGCCTTTGCCGGCTCTTCAAAGAAAGGTATATCTCCCGATCCCCCCCTCGGATTTGGACAAAACCGGGGGGATCGAGGGGGGTAGGGGGGCAGTTGAATGCTCCCCCTGATCACCACTAGCTTGGGGCAATTTTATTCTTTTAAAGGGGAAGCCACAGATCTTATATTCACGATCTGTGGCAGTTTAAGCCTTCATGCACAGATCTGTGGTAGTGAAAGGGTTAAACCATGCGCCTGTGTGGGGTCTAAGATTCACACCACAACAAGCCACACCCACTTGGCTGTAGCACACACACATCCCCAAAACTTTCTGCAGGCATCCTGGGATACTATAGACACCTTTGATTCTTATTTAGGATCATTAAATAAATGTTAATTAATATAACTAATTTGTGATTATAAACTATAAACCATCATCCAACTGTACCAGTAACATTGGAGATCTCTCCCTCTGAACATGGGACACAATCATAACAGCAGGACTGGGCTCCAGGTATTGGTGCCTTCCTAAACCCGGGGAGACAATATTCTGTACATCTCCTCTAGGAGCCTAAATACAAATGATAAACAATTTACATTAATATATCTCTTTTTAATAAATTAATCTTATATAACTTTGTTGATACACATGACTTTTATTACTTGCTGGCTTCTGCATTACAATGGGGGTTAACCTTGTGCTAACCTATCAAGTGCTTCCCTATTCAATGCTGGCTAGCACAAGTTTAACTTCTTAAGGTACCATACATCGGATTTTCTATCGGCCAAAACGGTCAAAACCTATTGAAAATCCCCCCGTGTGCCGGCAATCTTCTGTAGATCTCAGCTTGAAAACTACGGAGGGTCTGGTTCTGTGAGATCATGTTGTTTACGAAAACTACAGAGGGTCTGGTTCTGGTAGATCATGTTGTTTTCAAAACACGGAGGGTCTGGTTCTGGTAGATCATGTTGTTTTCAAAAACTACGGAGGGTCTGGTTCTGGTAGATCATGTTGTTATCGAAAATTATGGAGGGTCTGGTTCTGGTAGATCATGTTGTTTACGAAAACTACGGAGGGTCTGGTTCTGTAGATCATGTTTACGAAAACTACGGAGGGCTGGTTCTGGTAGATCATGTTGTTTCAAAAACTACGGAGGGTCTGGTTCTAGTAGATCAGTTGTTTTCGAAAAGTACGGAGGGTCTGGTTCTGGTAGATCATGTTGTTTTCGAAAACTACGGAGGGTCTGGTTCTGGTAGATAATGTTGTTTTCGAAAACTACGGAGGGTCTGGTTCTGGTAGATCAGTTTTTCTTTTTCGATGGAACGATCAATATCCATGATCAGTCTATTGAAAACATGAAATCCCCTCAATAATCCGCTCAATTTGATCAAATTCTTCGTTAATTGGAATACGATACCGGGTGTGGGGGGCCTTTACTTGTGGTGGTTGCGCGGGAATATAAAAAGACACCTGTGCAGCCGCTGCAGAGTACTTGTGGAAATATGTTTTTTGAGGGGACTGCCCCATTTGGTGGGGATGTCCCTAAAGTCTTGGTGTCATGTCATCTGTGGTCCAGGTTATATAATGTAGAATGGACAATACTGCACGGTTTACTAAATATGGTATTATCCAATGGTAGCCAGAGAGCTTTTTCTGACCAAGGGCATAAATAATCACACAAACATAATAAAATATATTGTGTTAGACTGTGAATCTTCCACTTACATCTGGGCTGTGACTATTCCAATAATTTGTTTGAGATGTTTATCTGCTGATCTGGTTCTGCCCAGGGAGTATGTTCCCACAGCGATGAAAAATAATACAAACGTATAAAACTGAAGTACATTCTGCAACTCGTACTCGTAATAATCCTTCGATTTTCATCAAAATAATTCTTCTGATTATCGTATATATGTTTGTTCAAATAATGGTGCAGCTGTTAAATAAAGGATTGTTACAGAGACGTGATTATTCTCCAGCCAGGTTTATAACATATCAAAACTGTAATTAACTGTAATAAAGGATATGTGTGATTCTATTGCTCAGAGCAGCTCTGTATAGTGGAGGCATTGGAACGGGTGGTCTATGTGGTGTCTACGGTGGTAAGGCATGGTCCTTAACCCCCAGGCTTCATCAATGTAGAAAATTAATAGTTCACTATTACAGTGATCTATTCCTTTAATAATTATCAAAAATACAGAGCTACTTTCGAGATTTACCGAGATTACTTTCAGGGTTACTGAATATACAAGGCGAGTTTCAAGGGTTACTGAATATACAGGCTACTTATTTCCCGAAGGTTACTGAATATACAAGGAAAGTGTCAAGGGTTACTGAATATACAAGGCTACTTTCGAAGGTTACTGAATATACAAGGCTACTTTTGAGGGTTACTGAATATATAAGGCTACTTTCGAGGGTTACTGAATATACAAGGCTACTTTTGAGGGTTACTGAATATATAAGGCTACTTTTGAGGGTTACTGAATATACAAGGCTACTTTGGGGGTTACTGAATATAAAAGGTTACTTTTGGGGGTTACTGAATAAAAAGGTTACTTTTGGGGGTTACTGAATATACAGGGCTACTTTCGAGGTTACTGAATATACAAGGCTACTTTTGAGGGTTACTGAATATACAAGGAAAGTTTCATGGGTTACTGAATATACAAGGCTACTTCGAAGGTTACTGAATATACAAGGCTACTTTCAAGGGTTACTGAATATACAAGGCTACTTTCAAAGGTTACTGAATATACAAGGCTACTTTCAAAGGTTACTGAATATACAAGGCTACTTTAAAGGGTTACTGAATATACAAGACTACTTTCAATGGTTACTGAATATACAAGGCTACTTTTGAGGGTTACTGAAGTTTACAGGGCTACTTTCAAGGTTTATTGAATATACAAGGCTAATTTTGCGGGTTACTGAATATACAAGGCTACTTTTGAGGGTTACTAAAATACAAGGCTACTTTCAAGGGTTACTGATATACAAGTTTACTTTCTAGGGTTACTGAATATACAAGGCTACTTTCAAGGTTACTGAATATACAAGGCTACTTTCAAGGGTTACTGAATATACAAGGATACTTTCGAGGTTTACTGAATATACAAGGCTACTTTTTTTTTGAGGGTTACTGAATATACAAGCTACTTTCGAGGGTTACTGCATATATAAGGCTACTTTGGGGGTTACTGAATATGCAAGTCTACTTTCAAGGGTTACTGAATATACAAGTCTACTTTCTAGGGTTACTGAATATAAAGGCTACTTTCAAGGGTTACTGAATACAAGGATACTTTCGAGGTTTACTGAATATACAAGGCTACTTTTTTTTGAGGGTTACTGAATATACAAGGCTACTTTCGAGGGTTACTGCATATATAAGGCTACTTTTGGGGGTTACTGAATTGCAATCTACTTTCAAGGGTTCTGAATATACAAGTCTACTTTCTAGGTTACGAATATACAAGGCTACTTTCTGGTTACTGAATATACAAGTCTACTTTATGCACAAGTCTACTTTTGAGGGTTACTGAAAGTACAAGGCTACTTTGAGGGTTACCGAAAGAAGCCTTGTATATATGCAAAGACTTGAAAATAGAATACATGTAAAGGAAGTTCCTTTTTATCAACGTTTTGTGATTTGTACGTGCTTCCCTGACCATTTCCCAGGTGCCTGGGAATTTACTGTAAGTTACCATGCTTTTATAGCATTACTTTACTCTGAACTTGTTTTTGTTTTTTTCTGCCCCATTGACTTCTATGGGTCATTTTTTGATTTTTGAATTTTTTCGAAATTTCAAAAATCCAAAAATGGAACTTACCTGTTTCTAACATCTCAATGAGGACCTGCTGCATTGTTTATGTGCATTTGCATACCCTTTCCTTTCATGACATATAATATTAAACGCATACAATAAGAATGGTATGTAATACATGCAGTGGGAAATCCATTGTCTTGTGAAACTCCAAATACGACTGAATCACCATAGAGGGAACGCAAAGGGATGTGCACATGTTTTCTAATAATTCTCTTTTAAATTCACGTTCTTCAGGGAGGTAGAGGAGCAACCATCTTAGCTGAGCAGTGGGCTATCAAAAAGCAGCTTGTTCTGTGTCTGACTGCTCTCTCTATGTCACTCAGTGGCCAAGCTTTTAGAAGGAATATTAATGGGTAAGATATTGGAATACATTTTATATCACAACATTAAAAGTAGGTCCCAACATGCTTTTTTGTCAAATCAATCAGAATGCTTTGTATGAAGAGGTTGTAACCTCGATGATGAATTGAGAACTGTATAGATTACAAAGGGTTATTCACCCCTAAAACAAAAAACTGGTCACATGTTGGTTACCTGCCCCAACCCCAACTGAAACATTCAGCAAACTATTAGATGTATTATATCCAGATATTAACCCTTTCACTGCCAGGAGATTTTCATTTTTTTTTGCGTTAACTGCCAGAAGAATTTTCATGATTTGCCCTCAATCGCTTTAGACTAATTTTACAGTAGGAAACCTTGCAGTAAATCAGGAATATTATACATTGTTTTTTCAGCACAAAGTGTACTTTAACATGGTAACAGTATTTGTAACTTTTCTGGAAATTTTACTGGAATTATGGGTAAATATGTAAAAAAAAATGAAAAATTTGCAAATTTTCATGGATTTTTCCCATTTTTATTTATAGTTCTTACTATAAAAAGCTCTTTCTAAAAGCTCTGATACTCCCGAGTACAACGATACCAGATATATGTAGGTACCCCACTTTCCTGTACAGGAGACTCCCCCAAAACTAAAACTGCACCTTCAAGAATATTACACCAAATTAAAATGTATACCACTACTGACAGTTAACATAGAATATCTACCAAATTAACTAAAATACCCCCGTGAGATATTTTAGAAACTACACACCCGCAGGATTTTATGAGTGGTAAGTTTTGATCAAAATGCAGATACCCGACGCAGCTCTTCGTCCAATTGTAAGTTGTTTTCTCACATTTTCCTTTTTTTCCTCAACTTAAAATCAGAGACAAAATCAAATGCGAATTTCAGCTAAAAACTGTGGAGGAAAGTTCAAACGCATCTCAAATATCAAGCCTAACCCCTCCCGAATAAAACGGTATGCCACATTCATGGGTGTACCCAGAGACATGGCTACCAACTAACCCAGAGCGTGACCAGTGCCAAATGTCAGTAGCAGCAAAAAAAATTAGCCAGTTTTGTATTTGAACAGTCTGCAGTTTTTCCAAAAATCACCCCCCCAACTCAGAAATACCCCCCACAAACTATATATTCCTGAAATCTACACACCATCAGCTATGTAACGCTGTAGTTCGTTCATTGATACCATCAATGGTGTGGGCGCAGTTCTTCGTAGAAGTTGCACTTTACCAGATTTTCAAAAAAAATGAACATCAAACAACATTCAAAAAGGTAGAAATCATGCCAAAACACCATGGAATGTAAAAAAAAGTTACCAAATATCAATCTCCCAAATGTCCTGAATCAAACGGTATGCCATATGTGTGGTTACACACGCGGACGTGGAAGCGAAAAGCCACAAAGTGAGACAATGCACGATGGCTCAGAAACGGCAAAAATATTTAGCCAACTCCGAATTTGGACAGTCTGCAGTTTTTTCAACAAAACACCCCCGTAACTTAGAAATAACCCCCACAAACTATATATTCCTGAAATCTACACACCTTCAGCTATGTAACACTGTAGTTTGTTCATTCATACCATCAATGGCGTGGGAGCGCATTCTTCGTAGAAGTTTGCATTTGTCTGAAAAATGAACAAAAAACAACTTCAAAAGGTAGAATTCATGCCAAAACCTCATGGAATGTAAAAAAAAGTTACTAAATATCAATCTCCCAAATGTCCTGAATCAAACGGTATGCCATATGTGTGGTTACACACGCGGACGTGGAAGCGAAAAGCCACAAAGTGAGACAATGCACGATGGCTCAGAAACAGCGAAAATATTTAGCCAATTCCGAATTTTGACAGTCTGCAGTTTTTTCACAAACACCCCCGTAACTTAGAAATAACCCCACACAACTATATATTCCTGAAACTACACACCTTCAGCTATGTAACACTGTAGTTTGTTCATTCATACCATCAATGGCGTGGGCGCAATTCTCGTGAGAGTTTGCATTTGTCTGAAAAATGAACAAAAAACAACTTCAAAAGGTAGAATTCATGCCAAAACCTCATGGAATGTAAAAAAAATTCTAATATCAATCTCCCAAATGTCCTGAATCAAACGGTATGCCATATGTGTGGTTACACACGCGGACGTGGAAGCGAAAAGCCACAAAGTGAGACATGCACGATGGCCAAACAGCGAAAATATTTAGCCAATTCCGAATTTTGACAGTCTGCGCAGTTTTTCCACCAAAACACCCCCTAACTTAGAAATAACCCCCACAAACTAATATTCCTGAAATCTACACACCTTCAGCTATGTAACACTGTAGTTTGTTCATTCATACCATCAATGGTGTGGGGCGCAGTTCTTCATAGAATTGCGCATTTGTCTGAAAAAATGAACAAAAACCAACTTCAAAGGTAGAAATCATGCCAAAACCTCATGGAATGTAAAAAAAAGCTACTAAATATCAATCTCCAAATGTCCTGAATCAAACGGTATGCCATATGTGGGTTACACACGCGGACGTGGAAGCGAAAAGCCCACAAGTGAGACAATGCACGATGGCTCAGAAACAGCAAAAATATTCAGCCAAATCTGAATTTGAACAGTCTGCAATTTTTCCCCACAAAACAACCCCCACAAACCATATATTTCTCAAATCCACACACCTTTATCTACGAAATCTGTAGTTGTTCATTCGTACCATCAATGGTGTGGGCGCAGTTCTTCGTAGAAGTTCACAGTTTTAGCAGATTTTCTAAAAAATTTGGAAAAAAAACACTCTTGAAGGTAGAAATCATGCCAAAATTACAAGTAATGTAAAAAAAGTTACCAAATATCAATCTTCCAAATGTCCCGAATCAAACGGTATGCCTATTATGGTTACACACGCAAACGTGGAATCAACTAGCCACAAGTGAGCCAATGAACAATGCCCAATTACAGCAACTTTTCAGATTTGTCAGACTAAACACCCCTCTATATTAGAAATACCCCCCCAAACTATATATTTTTGGAATTCACACCTTCAGCTACACAATGGTGTGATTCTTTATGCATACCACCAATGGTATGAGCGCAGTTTCATGTAAAATTTCGCTTTTTTACCAGATTTTCAGGAAAAATGTATAAAAATACAATTCAAAGTTAAAAATCATGGCAAATTTCCATGTCATGTAAAAAAAATTGTCAATTATCAATCTTCCAATGCCCTGAATCAAACGGTATGCCATATGCGTGGATGTACACAGGGACATGGCCACCAACTAGCTCAAATGGGACACATGCACAAGTGTAATTACAAGAAAAAAATCAAAGTGCTCTGTAATTTCAAACAGCCCCAAAACTTGGAAATGCCCCCCAACAAATAAAATCCCCCACTAAATATCAATCTCCCACTGTTCTGAATCAAACGTTATGCCATATGCGTGGATGCACACAGAGACGTGGCCACCAACTAGCTCAATCGGGACGCATGCACAAATGCAATTCAAGAAAGAATCAAAGTGCTCTGTAATTTGAACAGCCTACACTTTTTCTAAGGAAACAGTCCCGAAACATGGAAATTCTCCCCACAAACTATATATTTTTGGAATCTACACACCTTCAGCTATGTTACAATGCCATGCTTTCATACATACATGAAGAATTCCAGACCCACTGATCCAAAGAAGTCCGTGTTTTTACGAGGTTTTGTGAAAATAAAATAAGATATTCAGGGTTGAAATCCTACCTAAACCCTTTTGACAAGCAAAAAAACCCACTAAATGTCAATCTCCCACATATCCTGCATCAAACGGTATGCCATAAGGGTGGGTGCAAACAGAGACGGGGCCACCAACTAGCTCAAATTGGACGCATGCACAAGTCCAATTACAAGAAAAAAATCAAAGTGTTCTGTAATTTGAACAGCCTAATCAACTTGGAAATTCCCCCCACAACTATATTTTTGGAAGCTTACACACCTTCAGCTACGTGATGGTATCATGCTTTCGTATATACATGAAGAATTCCAGGCGCTGTTTCCATAGAATCCTTGCTTTTAGGAGATTTTGTGAAAAAATAAAATAAGAGGACTCAATGGTTGAAATCCTACCTAACCCACTCGGCAAGTAAAAAACCCACTAAACGGCAATCTCCCACATGTCCTGAATCAAACGGTATGCAATAAGGGTGGGTGCAAACAGAGACGGGGCCCCCAACTAGCTCAAATGGGATCCATGCGCAATTGCAATTACAAGAAAAAATAAAAAATGCCACAACCCACCCCCACCCCTATCTCCACTCCCCCTTTTAGTGGAAAACCAGTTAGTACGGAGAGTCACACAAGTTTTTGGCACACTTTACTGATCCTAATAAATCAATACGGTCTTTTTTTGGTACCTCTGCAAAATTTCCTACTAAAAGGCTTAGTTTCCCTTGAATCCAACAAATAAATGATCTGCGTTTACTTTACCGATATCACCTGGGACATTGGGAAGCTTGGAGAAGACAAAGTTTTTGCTTATTATGTTTTAGGGTAAAAAAAAAAAAAAGGTGTGTGTATCACTTTAAGATTTTTTTTTGTGTGCATTTCCCCTTTTTTTTTGGGGATCATTCCCAAAGTGATCATCAAATCATCTTAGGGAATGATACCGAACTTGGAATACGGGCATAAATGCCCGTTTCCCATTCGAAATCCGATCGGAAAAATCACTTCCCGGAAATCATTTTCCAGGAAGTGATTTTTCATTCATTGCCAAAGATCAATAATTTGGTGATCAGAAGTGATCACCACAATTTTGATCTCTGTCCCCATTTTTTTTTCTAAGTCTTCGCTAAGTAGCAAAGACTTAGAAAAAATCCTATTTGTGAATGGAACTTTGAGTTCCATTCACAAAATGTATAAAAAGCTGGCAGCTTGACAGCTTTTGCTATACCAGGGACTGCAGCATAATCTAAATGCAGTACCTCCACTAGACCACTAGGTGTCAGTCTTGCACCACTCTATGGGAAGACCCGTGAAGGAGGAAGTTCTGTGAGTCACCGGGTCTCCCTTTCAGTCTTTGAAGACTCCTCTCCTCACTTCCTCTCGTGGGACGGCTGACTCAGGAAAAGGTAGGGATATCTCCTGATCCCCCCTCGAATTTGCACCAAACTGAGGGGGGGTCGAGGGGGCTAGGGGGGCAGTTGAATGCTGCCCCCCGATCGCCTAGCAGGGGGGGAAAAATTTTTGGGAGGGGGGAAGCCACAGATCGTATATTCACGATCTGTGGCAGTTTGAGCATTCACTGCACAGATCGTGAATATACGATCTGTGGCAGGGAAAGGGTTAAAGTATGATTATTGCAGTCAATCAAGCCTGTGACTAATATAATAAAAGATTGATACACATGACAAGGAAGCAATGATACCATTTGTTACTCTCTGTGATGTACAAGACAAAATGTATGTTTAGGAAGGAGGGGATAATATAACTTTGGGGGTCATTCATAGTTTTTATTGCGAAAATGGTCACAAATTCAGACAAAGGCTTTGAGACAGGTTTGTGTGACATTGAGGCAGTTTAGCTTCAACATTGCAACCTGAATCAAATTGCATCAAATTTCCAATTGCAATATGTTTACCACCTTTTCAAACACTTTTGCAAAGTATACAATGATTTTCGTGGCCACGGTTTCAGGCCTAAGTGATCTTATCAATATTGAGAAGAACTCTCTGTGAGTGACCCAAAATGAGATACAGTTCAATGCACTCTTGTCCAACCTTATGGGTGCACACTCCTCTGGTATTCCACCCTCAAAAGAATATATACTCCAAGCTGTATCAAATGGGGGTTGCACTCCAATTAGATTCAATTTCTTTATTTAGTGACCACACATCAAGGTAAACACCATTCGGAGAGGGAGTGCCCCCTTCCTCTGTGAGTGACCCCCATTGGTGTTTACTTGGTGGCCTGGATCCAATTAAAGGAGGAACACTGGCTGCATGTAATAACTATAGGACTCGTCCTCTCTGCCGGCACTTGTGTCCTTGTTTAAGAGAACAATACCACCCACCAACAACCAGCAAAAATCTTCAGTTAATTAAAATAATGACGCATGGCTTGATTTTGTATAAAGACAAAATCTCATTTCAAGTTTTATTCAAAAAATGTTTTGTTTTGTAAAATAATACATTACATAGAAGCTGTATAGAACTATAAAATAAATAGTGTGTTATATGTACACTTTTGATTTGCCAGAAGTTGTATTTCTGTTGTATTCAATTAGATCAACTGGACTTGAAGTTTAGTTCTTGAAGACGTTTCGCTAGTCATCCAACTGGTTCTCTCAATTCAGAATGACTTGTACAAGAATCTGTGGCAATTATGTACGCTGGAAAATCCCAATTAGCATATCACAGCCAGGTGTTATGGGTGTGATTGGATAGTGGCTAACAGACCTTAGCTTGTATATTAGTCGCCTATGGGGGACTGTATCAAAAGCCTTTGCAAAATCCAAGTAAACTACATCTACTGCTATGCCGAGTCTAAATTTCTACTTACTTCCTCATAAAGCCAGCAAGTTAGTTTGACAAGATCTATTCCTCCTAAATCCATGCTGGTTACTACTTATAATGTCAGTTCTTGAAACATACTTTCCAGGATCTTCCCCACCACTGAAGTTAAACTTACAGGCCTGTAATTACCCGGCTGTGAACGACTACCCTTTTTGAATATTGGAATAACATCAGCCTTTTTCCAATCCGAGGCACACACCGGACATGAGGGAATCAGCAAAAATAAGAAACAATGGCCTAGATAAAACTGAACTTAGCTCCTTAAGTACCCGAGGATGTATTTTGTCCGGTCCAGGAGATTTATTAATATTAACCTTATTTAGTTCTTTCTGTACCATATTCTCGGTTAACCAAATTGCACTTGAATCTTTTATACCATTATTGCTACTATACTCAATGATATCTGTACTTGGATCTTCTATAGTGTATATAAAGGAAAAAAAATATTCAAGACATTTGCTTTATCGCCATCCTCCGTAACTAACTATCCCCATTAATTAATGGTGCCACATTCTCAGTCCTCATCTCTTACTATTAATATACTTAAAAAAAATTAGGCTTAGTGATGCTTTGTTCAGCTATCCAACTTCATCATATTTTTAGCTAGTTGATTGTTTTTCACACTCCTTGTTACAGTTTTTAATCCTAAAGGCCTTTCCGTTCCCTCGGCCTTAAAGGTTTTAAATGCCTTTTTCTTCCTTTCCATTTGCCTCTTTACATCAGAATTCAGCCACTGGGCGCGGATTTATTTTTTTACATTTATTTTCCAAGGGTATAAATTTAGATGTGAACTGGCTTAAAATCCTTGAACACAGTCCACTTCTGTTCAGTACCTTTTCCTAATAATACATTATCCCAGTTGACATTCTGAAGAGCTGCTTTTAACCTGGGAAAATTTGCCTTCCCGAAATTAAACGTCTTTGTTAACCCAGCACACCTTTCCTTTCGATAACAAAGTCCAAACACCACTATTTCATGGTCACTATTCCCTAAGCCTCCAGTTACCTTTATAGCTATAATGCCCTCCACGATGTTAGATATTACCAGATCCAACAGAGCTCCTTTTCTAGTAGGAACCTCAACCACCTGTGAGAGAAATTATCCTGCACAATTCAGGAACTCGCCTTTTTCTGTGATGGCAGTTTCCACTACACACAATCAATGTCAGGGTAATTAAAGCCCCCCATAATGAGCACAGTCCCCAAACTTGCAGCCCTTGCCAACTGCATATGAAGTTGACTCACCTCCTCTCTGCTAGCATTTGGCGGCTTATAGCAGACACCAACAATGACATTGACCAACAATTTTTATTGCCCTCATTCTGGCAACCGCGACTGTCATTGGCTGCTTCTCAGCCAATCACAGATGCGGCTCCTGGTTGCAAGTTCTGGCAGATGGCCAGATCATAATGCTGCAGGAGCGAGGAGCTGTAAGTAGATTTCTGATGGTTATTTTAGTAATCTGACATAGAGGTTGGGTGTGGGCTGGGGTTCCCTCTTTCTTTTTATTCTCTTCTAAATATCAATTTTCTTTCTTTCCCACTTTCTTCTTCAATAATCCTTGTCCATTCTTTCTTCTAGAATGCTTTTATACAGTTTTTATTACCTCCTTTAGGCAAGGTTCAGATGAACGTCTGTTCGACGATTTGGCCACATTTTTACCGGCGTATTTTTTTACATTGCTGTTAGGAAAATGCTGCAAGCAACATTTTCCTTGCAGCAAAACATCTGGAAACGTTAGTAAAATTCTGCCAAAATGACCAAAGCGTTCGTCTGAACCTAGCTTTAAATTGCTGTTCATCCTATTGCCATTTTTTATTTTCTTCTAATTGACTCTCCCTTCCATTCAATCTGCACTTCTTTTCTGTTCAAAACCAGATCTTCATTTCTCTCAAACCTGCCTCTCCCCATCCTGATGGAGTTCTTACAATTTGCTCTCCAAAGTGGAAAGTGTCAGCCAGCCTCCTTCCACTCGACTGCCTCTTCCATTCAATTGTCTCTCCTCCTCCATCCAGTCTTCTCTGCATTTTTCATTCATCTGCTTTTCACACCCTATTCCATCCAATCTGCTCTGCCTTACTGTAAATCTGCTGCTTTGATAGTAATCTTATCTTACGCTAATTCCATGCTAATGGAATGATTTGGGACTTGAGCAATTGCTTAATTTATCATGCGATCCGTGAAGGAGCCATTGCAGGCTAAGACCTCTAATACAATGGGCCATCTGACACTGTTTGTATCCTTGTGTTTATTTAGGTTTAATTCCCAGATGTGCATAGTATTAGTATAGTATAGTTACTATATTTAGTTATTGAGGTTGAAAGACATACGTCCACCCACCCAAGCCATTCAGTAATACCACACTTTCTGCCTAACAGTTAATCAAGAGGAAGGCAAAAAAAAAAAAAACGTATAAAAGGGGGGAATTCCTTCCTGACTCCAAGTGACAATTAGAATATCCCTGGATCAACTCCAACTCTATAAATCAATATCAGTACAGTAGTGCAGTAGTACCCATTTCATTGTATATATTACTATATTAATTGCTGAATTTCATTCTAAATATTTGCATAGATAGGAGGTCTCTTGCATTATGAGGTGCCTGCCTGCACTCTGGAAAAACTGGTGAATTTAGCTGCAATCCCGATTATACCTATTGAAGTTCGGAAAATCCGATTAAATTGGAATTTTCTATAGCATTTTTGACTTTTTAATCAGTATTTTGGAATTTTCAATCAGTATTTTTGAATTTTCAATAGAGATTTTAAATGTTTCCATAGAAATTTCCGATTTTCAAATAGAATTTTTAAATATTGAATTTTCGATTAAAATGTTTGAGTTTCGAAAATTTCAAAAAATCTGTTGATTTGAGGATTTTCGAACACTGCCGGTTTTTAAACGAGGTTTGTTTTGAAACCAGGATTCATTCCTACTCTTGAGGTACGTTTTGTTTAAAATCTGTAATGATCTGTACCAGTTGAGATTGTCAGAAGAAAGTTCATCAACATAATCTCACATTACAATTAGGAAACCTCTAATTCTTAGGTTTCTCTCCATCTTTCTGTCTTTTAATTGCATTTGTAAACAGCCACAGGTGTATCAAAAATTGTTAAAGCAGTGTTTACAAAAATTAATTCTGATATTTATAACACACATCATGAAATCGAATGGACCCCCTAGACAGGCTAAAGAAGATTTAAACATCTCTGAACAATCATGTGGAGAGTATTTACCTGTTGCTTATAATTATATATTTTCTTTTGCTTCCATGTAATTGGTCATGAAGTGAGAATGTGCATATCATGTATTGCACGGGACATTAAATTCACTGCTAGAATAAACATGGAAGAAAATCATCAGAGTCAAAAATTATGTTTTCTGTCAATCCTATCTCAGTGCAGTTGCGAAGACTGAAGTTGTGTGCTACTAAAAGAGATGATCTTTTGGGGTCTTTTGACACACACTTAAATTCTTCCATCCAAAGATCCTCAAGCACCTTGTGTGTCTGGATTTTGAAAGACTGAAATTTTTAAAAAATCTTTCCTTCAGAAGAACCAAAATCTCCAGGGTAATTTGGCACCAATAACAAGCCAAAACTGAAGGGAACAAGTCCTCCTTTTTTAGAAACACTTTTAACATCTTTTGCCCAGTTAGGAGAAACAATGAAAGACTGACCACTGAACACATTCAATGGATTCCAGTAATTAAAAAAAAGGCTTGTATTGGGTGTCCCGCAAAATAGAATTACAGACGATGTGGATTGTTCAATGACCTTTTTACTGTTGTATAGACTTTTCCAATGCAATAAAGACATTTTTACAGTGTACGCAACACAGATTCTGTAAATGGAGAGATATTTTGTCAGCAGTATAAGTTCTTTCTCTGCACTTATATCATTGCTTGTTATGATTCCAACCCAGTTCCAACCAAAATATCTGATTAACTCTACCATGGCGACGATATTACTTTCATCACTTGGTACCGTCCAAAATAGACGGGGAAAGGAGATGCTATCACTTAGAGAAAGGTCTGAAGCACCAGAACTGATCTAAAAGGAATAAAGGGGGGGGGGTTAGAATTTATTTTCAGACATTGTATAGCACCAGATTGGCTAGATTACATCTTTCCTAGAACTGCTGATTAAAAGATTTCTTTCCCAAAAAAACTTTATTAATATAAAGACATAACAATTTTTAACTAAATTAAACAGTCATTATCCTTTCAGTGAAAATGCTAGATTGGGAGACAGAGCTAGGGACCTTTTATATCACAAAGTACTAAATCAGACATCACACACCACATCTCTGCATCACACTGGTGCACAGTACCTTGTCCAAGTCAGACTCTGAGGGATAAAAGAGTCTGGGAAGTAAGAATTAGCTCCCACCCACCACTGCCACCAAATTGTAATAAGACGGATCAGCCAACAGGTAAGGTCAGCAAAGAGACTGGAGACACAGGACACAGATTAAATGTAGGAACAGAAGACTGGGTGAAGGAGATGCAGAGTCGCACTCCAATGCACACATCCAATAACAACGCTTCGAGGGTCTAGGCCGTCTTCATCAGGTGATGAAAGTGCAACATACAACAGGGGTATAAATAACCAAGTGTGCCCTAAAGTGCAAATTAGCATATCACTATGTAAAGTATAAAGTGCAAATGTGTCTTATATAAAATACATAGGCAGAGTATCACACATAAGTCTCCACCTGGTCGCCCAATTGTTTCTGGGATTGGATCCCTACTCCAAACTTTGGGAGTGTTTATAGATTCATTCTTGCAACCTAGTCCTCAGTGATAAAAAAATGTCTCAAAGACACAACAGCTTCCTCAAACATGTACAGGGGATTCAAGATCTTACAGAAAATAACTTGCTTTGTACCATGGACATAGAAGCACTCTATACTTCTATTCCCCAAGAGGAAGGACTGGCGGTCATGGAACATTGCCTATTGGATTTTGGTCATAATCATAAAACAGTGTACCTTGTGTTGGATTTACTTAACATCTGCCTAATTTTTTTTTTAGATTTAAAGAGACCTGGTATATGCAGGCACAAATGGTATATGCAGGCACAAATGGTATATGCAGGCACAAATGGTATATGCAGGCACAAAGCACCAGTATAGGTGCCAACTTGGCGCCAGCCTACAGTAATCTCTTTGTGACAGACTTTGAAAATCGGTTTACCCGTATATACTCGAGTATAAGTCGGTCCGAGTATAAGTCGAGGTACCTATTTTTACCTGGAAAATTTGTAAAAACTGATTGACTCGAGTATAAGATATTATGACCACTACTGCCTTCTGATTCAGTATTGTTTTGTTGCTTAAGTTGCCCTTTAAATGGACAACAGAATTCCCATACATGAATCCCATACAGTAATAGCCAAATCCAGTACCAGTAACCTCAAATTCCTTGGCACTCCAGATGTTTGGAAACTACAACTCCCAGCATTCTTTATTGCTGAGAGTTTCAGTTTCTAAACAGGTGGAGTAGCAAGGTTCAGTAAACTTTTAATTAAGCTTACCATCGTTTACAATTCTCCTGAACCCCATATTGTAAAGGGCACTCTGACCCCATATAGTAAAGGACTCTCTGACCCCAATAGTTAAAAATGTCACCTGAGAGTTGTAGTTTCAAGCTGTCATTTGCACTGTACTAGCAGAGCGTTTGCCCAAACTGAGGAGACCCATCAGATTTACAGCATCTAGATAGCAGTGACGTGCTGGTGAGTCCAGCAGCCACACTACAGGTAGCAGGAAGTGTAAAGGCAGATCAGCTCCTGTAACATTCTATGCAGGTTAACACAGCGCCACCTACTGGTTACTGTCTGCAATTGCAGAATTTGGATCTAAATTAGGATTTGACCCGAGTATAAATCGAGGTTAGGTTTTCAGGCTAATTTTAAAGCCTGAAAAATTCGACTTTTACTCGGGTATATACGGTATCAGTTCTAATGCACTATTAAGGATCAGATATACTCACTATGTGAGATACATAGATGTTTTCTTTAGTTGGGAAGGTAAACCTAATATGTTGCTTGACTGTCAAATATCTGAATAATGTACTGTACATGAAACTATGAGGTTTAATTTGCAATATGACTTTCATGGTGTTAACTATTTGGATGTAATGGTGAATAGGAAAGACACTGTACTTACGACTGACATATTTGTTAATGCTGCTAGCCACAAGTCACCACCCTAAAAATACCATTAATGGGCTTCCCTACAGCCAATTCCTCAGGGTCAGGAGGATAGTTCAAGAAGAGAACAGATGTAGGGTAAGGCTAGAAGAGTGAAAAAAATTTGGGCACGTGGATACAGCAATAAAGCTAACCAGGGACATAGTAGAGTCCTAGCCATGGAGAGAAACACATTATTGCACCAGGAAAAAAGCTGTCCCCAGAACGAGAGATTACTTTCGTCTCCACATACCATATCCTTATCCAATAGCATACAAAAGATTGTTAAAAACAATTGGGATAGCTACAATCTGACCCACAGTATGGAAGTCTATTTAAAAAAAAAAACTTTATTCTCTTACAAAAGGGCTAAAAGTATTGGAAGACCGATTTAATACATAGTGATTTACTAGTCCCCAAATCAGTACCCAATCATTTTTAGGGACCCCAATCGGAACTTTCCCTTGCCATAACTGCCAAGCAGCAACGCTATCATACCAGGACGAAATGTGTCACATCCTCTCAAATAACATGCCATCAAACTGACAGATCACGCCACGTGTAAAACAAATAACGTAATTTATCTGCTAAAATGCCCATGTGGGAAACCTACATGGCAAGACATAAAAAATACGTATCAGAATCGGAGAGCACAAAAGGAGTTCTCTAATTATGATGGCACGGCAGATAAGAAAAGATACAAAACATCTATAAGTAGACATTTTTTGGAACAAGGACACAGGGCCTCCCAACTAAGATGGCTAGTCCTTGAAATAGTGAAAAGAGAACCTAGAGGTGGGGACCTTAACAAAAGATTACTACAGAGAGAATGTCATTGGACTGAGAAATTAGAAACACTGGCCCCAGGTGGCCTTAACGAAGAGATCAATTGGTCCTCATTCTTATACTTTAGTATTCTTTCACTGAAATTGTAACATTGATACTGATGTTTTACTGATGCCGTCTTGATACATAAGTAACCTCTTTCGGTGTAGTTGCAACACTGTTTTCATTGTTTTTATCCTTTTATAGCATTATCGCCACCTTGTGAAGATTCAAATTCATAGAATAAATAATGGACTTGAAACACTTCCCTATACGCATGGACTTTCTCTTGGAATAAGATAGACCTTATTGTTAGCTCTATTCGATGCTTTTAGTTATTACTCTTTTTTACTGTTGTCACTTATTTGAAACCTTTTAAGACTTATGTGTGATGCCTAGTATTTTATATAAGACGCATTTGCACTTTATCTTTACACTGTGATATGCTAATTTGCACTTTGACACACACCAGGAAGGGTGTCACCTTAGGGCAGACTTGGTTATTTATACCCCTGTTTTATGTTGCACTTTCATCACCTGATGAAGAGGGCCTAGACCCTCAAAACGTTGTGATTGGATGTGTGGTTTGAAATAAATTCACATTTGCATTGGAGTGCGACTCTTATTCTATTGGATTCACGATTTCCTTGGAAGTGGAATAGAGTTCTGCACCCAGGTGGACAGTGGGTGCATATGGACTTTTTGCTCATATTGACTGGGTGAAGGAGGCAGACTGGCTGCAGGGGCAGAACTGGGGAATAGAGGGTGGAGGAACACTGGGGAGAAAATTGCAATGAAGGGAGAAGAGTGGGAGGAGCAGGAAGACTGATTTGGTAAGGTGGTTTAATTCAGGGTTATACTATTCTCATAGCTCTTTAATCAGTGTTCTATTCATGCCAGTTGCATTGTTTTTACAAAAGCTACTTGTTGGTGTTTTTTTTAGTACTGCTATAAGCATTTGGTAGCCATGGAAGCCATTTGTATCAATCAGTAAACCTGGCTTGTTACAGGTAGTTGAAAATCACATCACTCATAAATCTCCATGACAGTTTTTGGCACAGGGGTTACAAAAGAGCCAAGCGTCTCAACAGGGGTTACATGTCTTTGGAAAGGCTCTTGTGACACCCTACAGGAACATGTGATCCGTACAATCGGAAATTTCATAAGTTCTCCTCACCCCCCCTACTGGTAACCCTTGGGCATTGGTCTCTCCACAATCTACTGTTCAAGGAGCATCTTAGTTATGTCTACTTAATTTAAAGGGGAACTTTGGTGAAAAAATCATGTCCATAGGAGCACTTACCCCTCTAGTATCCTATTGGTGTCACTATTTGAATTAAACCTCTTTTGTTTTTTTTGTCCCTTTGGTCATCTTTTTTTCTGGGTCTGGGAGTGGACATGTTTTGTTATGGGCACTTCTGATGCCCATACTAGGCTTCCTGTCCAATGATTCATCTGGTGTGACACTCCTGTACCTCAGCTATGCCATGGGAAAAGCTACTAAACTGCTAACCTAAAAGCCATTTCATGCTCTGAGTCTCTCTGCCAGTTACAACACACAGCCATCTCTCCCTGCAGATTTATCTCCCTGCTGGGTCAGCTCTTTCCCCCACTACCTCGCTGATCCTCTGTGCTATGTTTCTTTACTAATGCATTTCCCTCGTAGGCTCCTTCATTCACAGCTGCTATTTTAACCCGATCTCGCATAGACCTGCTACGCACACAGAGCTGTTAACTGTAGTAGCAGGTCATGCAGAGATCGGGTTACAATTAGCAGCTGTGAATGAAGGAGCCCTACGGATCATAGATAGAAGCAAACAGGATGGGGGGGGAGAAAGATTACAGCAGGGACAGAAGAAATGCATTAGTAAATAAGTGGCACTGGCCTCTACTCACAAGTGCAGAGCGATTGGCTGCTTGAATAAAGAGGCAGAGCTTCACCTTCACTCCTTGTTCTACGGTGTAGGCATGCTTGCACCGCTTCTGAGTAAGCGGTGCATCGGAAAGCTGTAAGTATGTCAGCCTTGTGGGCGTGGCTATTATGGGCGGTCCTAACAGATTTCTCAGTGACTGCTGAAGATAGAGCACCAGAGTTGGATCGTTACACCATAATATGATGCTAGCTATGTCTTCATTTCTTTTTTCACCAAAGTCCCCCTTTAATGCCACTAGAATTAACCAGCATATAAGAATTTATAATCTTGGGAAGTATCTTAATGTTTCTAATAGATCTTGTTAAGAAGTAATAACATTTGAAATTCTATAGTCAAACTTGAATTTCCTCCTAATGGTATTGTGTGTACTGTTTTATAATATATCCCTGGTTATACTAGAATACAATTAGATTGATACAATATAGAATTTATAGTATATTAGTATTGCACATTAAACCTTTTACGTATGTCTATATCAGTAGTTATTTCCCTATTCAAAATGTATCCTTTTTGATTATTAATACTTTACCTTTAAATGAACCGTTCGTACCTTAGAGATTCATTGCTATTTATATCTATTCTTTGGTGTATTCGGGCTGAAAAAAGAATAACAAAACGTTTTCTGTTCTTAAGCTATTATTACCTGTTGAGTATCCATACAGACTGAGAATGGGCTATTGGTACTGTGTCTTTGAGTGACATCGCCAATAAATCCAGCAATGTTTCTATTCCCATACAGGAGTAATTGGGCACTGGCTCCCTGGTACCAGATAATATCTGGAACACGACGCTCTTATAGCTTTCGCACATCTCCGCAGGAATCTGATATATGGTATCCTAGAGTTGGTTGTGAAAATTCAATGGTTCTTGCTAAATTGCTTAATGGCCATTGGACATCTGAAAAGTACACAGCATAGACTTATTCAAATCTGGGGGAAATAATATTTTCATAATTTATTAGGATAACAATACTTTTTTTTATAATTTAAGTTTGTGCTCAAATTAAATCAAAGCTTCAACAACTTTTGTTCAAACCTCAATATGAAAGCTTTCGCCCCAAATTGTCTAACATTGTAAAATTCTCTAGTAGTCGTAGATTCTGTAACTAGAATGTGGTCTATGTTGTGGCCATACAGCCCACGTACATACAAACATAGATTCGAGTGCACAGGACAATTCGAATTGCATATTGGCTACCTCCATAAGGTTCACTCAAACAGTCTGCTAACCCTGGATAATAAAAGCAATTAGTTCATAAGTTGGCCAATTATTTTAAGCCTACTGGGTACTTTATAGTACCTGGTCCTATCCTACTGGTACTTATATAACTGGGTCCTAACCTACTGGTACTTGCCTTTTTGGCTACAGGTGCTGACAGCTTCTCCTTTGTGCCGGATGCTTGAAGCTTGACTCTCTATCTTAAAGTACTTTACTCAAACGAGCACAGACCTAACTCTGGGTGGAGTACATTCCAGAAGGTTGGTCAATCCTTCAATGTAACACACAATATATAGAAAATTGCAACTCGAGACCAAAAAATAATACATACAAAAACTAGAATCTAGTGCACAGACAATTCTAATTGCATATTGCTACCTCCAAAGTTTGCGACTACAAACAGCCTGCTAAACCCTGGATAATAAAGCAATAGTTCAATAAGTTGGCCAAATATTTAAGCCCAGTCATCATGTCAAGGTTGCTTTCTTTAACTGGGTCCTAACCTACTGGTACTTGCCTTTTGGCTGCATGAGCTGACAGCTTCCCCTGTGTTGTCTGTGTGCTTAAGCCTACTTCTCTAACAAGCCCATGTGTCTGCAAAGAGTAACAGGAGATAAATGGCAGTAAAGTGCTCACCTGAATACTTTTGCTATGTACTTTTTATTTCTTTGTTTTGAGATATTTCCATTTATGTAACTTACAGAAGTGATATCATATTATTATTGTGGATTTATATAGCGCCAACATCTTCTGTAGCGCTTACAATTTCTGTATACATTCACATAAGACCCGGCCCTGAAGTGCTTACAATCTAGCACATTTATTTGGCCCATACAACCTATCAGTATGTCTATCAGTAAACCCAGAAAGCACAGGGAGAACATACAAACTCTGCAGATGTGTCCAAGGGTGGATTTGAACTAATCATGAGCCGGCTGCCCACATATCACCCAGAACCTCGAACTTCCTGGAGGCTCGTGGTCTCCAGAATTTGCTCACAGCGGAGAAATTCTAATTAATATACCAGAAAATGTATAATCAGCATTAGAACCACCTAGAGTTCCTTCTCCCTTTATTTGCATAATAACGGGTGGTGGTGGAAATACTGGGTTGACTGAATATACAACCTTTAGTTTCTGCTGGTTACTAGGTAAGCCACAGGGGAATGTTAGTTACCATGTGTAAAAAGAAAATTTTTTTTGTTCTGGTACTTTTTTAGAGGATACAGAGTAATCAAAGGCATGCATTAAAACACATACAGCACAGCTAAGTCAAAGTAATGCGCAGTGTTAAAAGCAAACCATTTTGCAATTAGTGCAGCCCTCCTTATAACATTGTTTCAACAAACCATCAGATAAAATACTGTAATATACATACTTATATATTTTAACAACCCCCTAACAAGTTACGCAAGGTATCGACCAAATATTCTTATAACCTATGGGGAGACTGTAAGATTATAAGCCTTATACTCTTACAGTTCCAGGAGAGAAGGAAACCAGAAGCCACAAAGGGGTATGTTTATAATAAATTGTAATGCCCCCACAACTGTAAATTATAAGGATATTAGAAGTCACCTTGGGTTCCGTTCCCTGTTATTAAAGTCAATACAAGGGTTGTGAAGCACTCCAATTAGGGTAATTTATAACTACATTTGATCTGGTCAAAATTTATACAAACATAGAAAGATAGATCATGCACATTCCTAGGCCCCATACAATACATATTATCTGCCACCTGGCATACATTATAACAAGGGGTTTTAGTATACATTACTGTAATCACATGAATAAAGCCTTCTAACCAAAGGGCCTCTAGAGATGTGCATTGATTATCTTTTCTATGTCTGTATTAAAGGGTACTCGGCCTGCGCCCTCGTACTTTTATATGGGTCATGGAAACTCCTCGTGACTTCTCATATCCTTATATTTTTACAGTTGTGGGTTGCATTATCCACTATTAATCAATGTGTTAACCCTTTTCAGTGCCAAAACAGTTTATATTTTTTTTTAAAATCTTGTGCTAGAAGATTTTCAGGATTTTGTCCCTCCACTGTTTAGAACACCAACTGTCTGGGGAACCATTACTAAAATGTATTCTCAGGGGTGCTGCTGATAGACAGAGCCTCTATCTGAATTGCACTGTCAGAGCAGAGCTGGGCAAATGCTCAGGACCAGGTTAGCAAATGTGGCCTAAGATTGTCCACGGTCATTCATTTGAAAGAGTTATATAAATGTCTATACCACCCAATGGCTTCTAGTATAGTCTAACTGACTCCTAATGTCACAAAAACAGGAGGAATGGGCAGTCTGTAGGTAATATTGCTGTACAGATACAAAACATTACATTTCTAGACGGACTGTCCGTAATCTTATGTCCTGGTTTTTACACGGTCACATTAGGTTGTAGTTTAACTTCCTACAATGACTGAGAATTGTAATAGTTTTTACACATCCCCCATACAACGCAGAGAGCAATTTTCCCTTTTCATTCCCTTATTATATTACTCATATTAATTAATTGTATTAGAGGTTACTCACTTTGTACAGTAACAAAGTCCTGGTGCTCAATAGGATTCATTGGATTACCGGTGATATTTCTGTGCGTCCTGTCCATCACTGCACAATCATGACATCTCCCTTGTATATATTCATATTCCTGTTCAAAAATGGTGACATTCCAGACGACAAGCAGGATGTTGATGTGAGATGTAGATTTACAAGGACTCACATATAGGAACAATTCAGATAGAGGAACATCCTGGTTGGCCTTAGATGCAGTTTTGCTCTCAGCATTCCCTCTAGAACATGAATGTATCCTAGACAAAGCAAACTATCCAGAGAGTCCCCAGCAAGTCAGTAGCACATAGTGTCCCACAGAGGATAGAGAGTTCTGCTTCATCTGTAATCAGTGTAAGGGACTGACTAATCCAACCATCATTATAGTGAGCACAAAGTGTGAATATAGACCACCACCCGGGAACTCTGCTCACTTAGTTAATGCCTCTGAGCTGATAATACAAAAATGTATAATTTACATCCTGACACCTGGTGGTTCTGTTTATTGTGATGTTACTATAGACCTGAAACTTACAACGCTTGTTACATAGGGAGATTATCTATATCATCCACCCTACAACCCTCATATAAACCCCTAAAATGCATCTTACTAATTTGTGCTTATAGAACCAGAATTCTAATCACAATCCAAATGGAAACGATGTATCTATGGAATCATACTATTATTATTCCTTCATGCCACATTGGGTCGATGCAACAGAGAGCCCTATCGCTCCGATGTGATGTTATATGTGAGGCAGCAGCTCTGCGTGCTCAGTAAAAAAAGTGACCTGGTGTTAAATGCCAAAGGGATTTTTGCTATCAGCTAAGAACTCGTTGGGGCAGGCCAAGGCATTGAAAGATTAAGTGCGTGTTTAGAATCAAACGGAACCGTAGAATTATAATCAATATCATTTACGTGGTCAGTGAGCAACACAGTGATATAACAGATTCATGTAATGCAGAACCATACAGAATGGAATGCCACTGTAACGAACATGAGTCCCCCAAAGAAAATGGGCCTCATTACGCTTCTACCATCCATTCAGTGATGTCCAAGAGCTTGTCATTGATAAGGACCGTACAAGAACAGTCTTACCTGTGGGCGTAGTCCGCTTAATGCAATAGACTACAGGAGAGTTCAAATAAATCTTATCGTTTAAGAATGGTGGCTATCGTTATCTTGCCCAACCAATCAGATGGTTACTTTATATATTGTGAAAGCCAACTCTGATGGGTGGTTGCGCAATGTGTATTTTTTTACTTTTTCACTTGTATTGAGGATACCCTGGAGGGCTGGGTATAGACTCACAGGATCAGCAACGAAGAACTCGTTGCGTTCACTTTGGGTTGGGCCCGTCATTGGCGGCATGTTAATGCCATGTGAAGAGATAATTTACCGCATGTAGTACGTTCGGAACAGGTTGGGGTGGGTTACTGTTGGGTCCCTTCCCCCCACTAGGCGAGCCCCGACACCCCATTCTGGTGTTCACCTTGCCGATTCTTCAGATCTTCACCTCACTGTAGCGCGCTCCGCGGGGTCTGTGCAGAGCCGGCAGTCCCACGTACTGGGCTTCGCGCGTGCGCAATGACGTCCTCGCCCGCGCGTGAGCGCGATGCCGAGCACTCATCACTAATTCTCGCAACTGCACCTGCGAGCAATGGCTTAATTTTGGCAGGTTTTCATTGAGCCTTACTTACAAGTTTAAGGCATGGTGATCGAAATGTCACCTGTACGCCCTCCTCACTCACTCATCACTAAGGTCTCCAATTGGCCGGTGGAGCAGACGCTAAATTGGCAGTCATCTCATTATCACCTGTACTGTACAAAGATTAAACAGGTTTTGTTTTCGAAATCCACCGTGTAACGCCCTCATCTGGGCACGTGCGACGTCATCACTGAAGTTCTCCCAACTTTGCCGTGCGACGGCAGGGGGCTTGCGTTAATAATATTGCAATGTCGTTATTCATTTTGCAACTTGACTACAAAGTTAGCAGGTTTTGTTCGAATCCACCTGAGTAACTCCTCACTCACCTACGTCACGAGTCACCCTCACTCACACTATTCTCTACTTGCCGTGGAGGCAGACGCTTGAAATTGGCAGGCTTAGGTCCATTGCAGCACTTACTACAAAAGTTAAGCAGGTTTCGTTTCGAATTCCACCTTAACGGTCCCTGCACTCACTCACTCACTCTCACTAATTCTCTCACAACTTGCTGGGGAGCAGATCGCTTAAATTTGGCAGGCTCATTCTTGCACCTTTACGTTACAAAAGTATTAGCAGAGTTTCGTTTGCGAAATTCCACCTTATACGCCTCCACTGCACTCCTCACTCTCATAATTCTCAAACTTGCCGTTGGAGGCAGAACGCGTAAATTTGGCAGAGCTCATGTCATTGCACACTACTTACAAAATTAACCAGGTTTCGTTTCCAAATTCCACCTGTAATGCCCTCACTTCACTCCTCACTCACTCACTAATTCTCCACTTGCCCGTGGAGGCAGACGGCTTAAAGTTGGGCAGGCTCAGTTCCATGGTGGCACCTTCACTTACAAAGTTTACAGCGTGTTCGTTTCGAATTCCAAGCCCAACTGACACCCTCACATCACTCACTCCTCTCCTAATTCTCCAAACTTGCCGTGGGGCAGACGGCTTCAATTGGCATACTGCTCATCATTGCACCTTACTTACAAAAGTTTAGCAGGTTCATCATTTCGAAATTTCCACCTGGTGGTAGCCTTGTATATTCAGTAACCCTTGAAACTAGCCTTGTATATTCAGTAACCCTTGAAAGTAATCTCGGTAAATCTCGAAAGTAGCTCTGTATTTTTGATAATTATTAAAGGAATAGATCACTGTAATAGTGAACTATTAATTTTCTACATTGATTGAAGCCTGGGAGGTTAAGGACCAATGCCTTACCACCGTAGACACACCATAGACCACCCGTTCCAATGCCTCCACTATACAGAGCTGCTCTGAGCAATAGAATCACCACATATCCTTTATTACAGTTAATTACAGTTTTGATATGTTATAACCTGGCTGGATGAATAATCACGTCTCTGTAACAATCCTTTATTTAACAGCTGCACCATTATTTGAACAAACATATATACGATAATCAGAAGAATTATTTTGATGAAAATCGAAGGATTATTACAGAGTACGAGTTGCAGAATGTACTTCAGTTTTATACGTTTGTATTTATTTTCATCGCTGTGGGAACAATCACTCCCTGGGCAGAACCAGATCAGCAGATAAACATCTCTAAACAAATTTATTGGAATAGTCACAGCCCAGATGTAAGTGGAAGATTCACAGTCTAACACAATATATTTTATTATGTTTGTGTGATTATTTTATGCCCTTGGTCAGAAAAAGCTCTCTGGCTACCATTGGATAATACCATATTTAGTAACCGTGCAGTATTGTCCATTCTACATTATATAACCTGGACCACAGATGACATGACACCAAAGACTTTAGGGACATCCCCACCAAATGGGGCAGTCCCCTCAAAAAACATATTTCCACAAGTACTCTGCAGCGGCTGCACAGGTGTCTTTTTATATTCCCGCGCAACCACCACAAGTAAAGGCCCCCACACCCGGTATCGATATTCCAATTAATGCGAAGAATTTGATCAAATTGAGCGGATTATTGAGGGGATTTTCATGTTTTCAATAGACTGATCATGGATATTGATCGTTCCATCGAAAAAGAAAAACTGATCTACCAGAACCAGACCCTCCGTAGTTTTCGAAAACAACATTATCTACCAGAACCAGACCCTCCGTAGTTTTCGAAAACAACATGATCTACCAGAACCAGACCCTCCGTACTTTTCGAAAACAACATGATCTACTAGAACCAGACCCTCCGTAGTTTTTGAAAACAACATGATCTACCAGAACCAGCCCCTCCGTAGTTTTCGTAAACATGATCTACCAGAACCAGACCCTCCGTAGTTTTCGTAAACAACATGATCTACCAGAACCAGACCCTCCATAATTTTCGATAACAACATGATCTACCAGAACCAGACCCTCCGTAGTTTTTGAAAACAACATGATCTACCAGAACCAGACCCTCCGTAGTTTTTGAAAACAACATGATCTACCAGAACCAGACCCTCTGTAGTTTTCGTAAACAACATGATCTACCAGAACCAGACCCTCCGTAGTTTTCAAGCTGAGATCTACAGAAGATTGCCGGCACACGGTGGGGATTTTCAATAGGTTTTGACCGTTTTGGCCGATAGAAAATCCGATGTATGGTTACCTTAAGAAGTTAAACTTGTGCTAGCCAGCATTGAATAGGGAAGCACTTGAATAGGTTAGCACAAGGTTAACCCCCATTGTAATGCAGAAGCCAGCAGTAAATAAAGTCATGTGTATCAACAAAGTTATATAAGATTAATTTTATAAAAGAGATATATTAATGTAAATTGTTTATCATTTGTATTTAGGCTCCTAGAGGGAGATGTACAGAATATTGTCTCCCCGGGTTTAGGAAGGCACCAATACCTGGAGCCCAGTCCTGCTGTTATGATTGTGTCCCATGTTCAGAGGGAGAGATCTCCAATGTTACTGGTACAGTTGGATGATGGTTTATAGTTTATAATCACAAATTAGTTATATTTAATTAACATTTATTTAATGATCCTAAATAAGAAATCAAAGGTGTCTATAGTATCCCAGGATGCCTGCAGAAAGTTTTTGGGGATGTGTGTGTGCTACAGCCAAGTGGGTGTGGCTTGTTGTGTGTGAATCTTAGACCCCACACAGGCGCATGGTTTAACCCTTTCACTACCACAGATCTGTGCATGAAAGGCTTAAACTGCCACAGATCGTGAATATAAGATCTGTGGCTTCCCCTTTAAAAAGAATAAAATTGCCCCAAGCTAGTGGTGATCAGGGGGCAGCATTCAACTGCCCCCCTACCCCCCTCGATCCCCCCTCGGTTTTGTCCAAATCCGAGGGGGGGATCGGGAGATATACCTTTCTTTGAAGAGCCGGCAATAGGCTGCCAGGAGCAGGAGGAAGGAGGAAGTCCTGTGATAAGGGAGACCCCTGTGACATCACAGGATTTCCTTCTTCACCGGGGTCTTCCCTTAGGGTTCCCCCTAGATGCCCCTAGTGGTCTAGTGGAGATACTGCACTGCGATCTCCATTCAGATCACAGTGCAGTACCTGGTATAACAAGGACTTAGAAAAAAAATGGGGACAGAGATCAAACGTTGGTGATCACTTCTGATCACCAAATTATTGATCTTTGCCAATGAATGAAAAATCACTTCCTGGAAAATTATTTCTGGGAAGTGATTTTTCTGATCGGATTTCGAATTGGAAAACAGGCATTTATACTCGTATTCCAAGGTCGTTATTATTCCCTAAGATGATCTGATGATTATCTTTGGGAATGATAAGAAAAAAAGGAGGGGAAATGCACACAAAAAAATTCTTAAAGTGATACACACCACTTTTTTTTTTTTTACACTAAAACCATAAATTAGCAAAAAACTTTTAGGGTTATTCAATAAAAGTTTTTATAGTTAAAAATGGTGCTAATTTTGCCCCAACCAATCAGATTGCTTTCAAATGGTAAATAATATCTGATTGGTTGGGGCAAAATTAGCACCATTTTTAACGATAAGAACTTTTATTGAATCTCCCTGTTTGTCTTCTCCAAGCTTCCCAATGTCCCCGGTGATATCGGTAAAGTAAACGCAGATACTTATTTGTACAATTTCAAGGGAAACTAAGCCTATTTTATAAGGAAATTTTGCAGTGGTACCAAAAAAAGATTTTTAGGATCAGTAAAGTGTGCAAAAACGTGTGTGACTCTCCGTACTAACCGGTTTTCACTAAAATACCAATAAAAGGGGGAGAGTGTGCATGTGGGGGGTGGGTTGTGGTGTTTTTACATTTTTTATTGTAGCTGCACTTCTACATGCATCCCATTTGAGCTAGTTGGTGGCCACGTCTCTGTGTGTACCCACACATATAGCATACTGTTTGATTCAGGACATGTGGGAGATTGACATTTAGTGGGTTTTTTTGCTTGTCAAGTGGGTTTAGGTAGGATTTCAACCCTTGAATCATTTGTCACAAAACCTCCTAAAAACACGGAGTTCTTTGGATCACTGGGTCTGGAATTCTTCATGTATTTATGAAAGCATGGCACCATAATGTAGCTGAATATATAGTTTGTGGGGGAATTTCCAAGTTTTGGGACTGTTTCCTTGGAAAAAGGGTAGGCTGTTCAAATTACAGAGCACTTTGATTTTTTTCTTGTAATTGCATTTGTGCATGCGTCCCATTTGAGCTAGTTGGTGGCCACATTTCTGTGTGCATCCACGCATATGGCATACCATTTGATTCAGGACATGTGGGAGATTGATATTTAGTGGTGGGGTTTATTTGTGGGGGGCATTTCCAAGTTTTAAGATTGTTTGAAATTACAGAGCACTTTGATTTTTTTCTTGTAATTGCACTTATGCATGCTTCCCATTTGAGTTAGTTGGTGGCCATGTCTCTGTGTGCACCCACGCATATGGCATACCATTTGATTCAGGACATTTGGGAGATTGATATTTAGTGAATTTTTTTGCTTGTCAAGTGGGTTTAGGTAGGATTTCAACCCTTGAATCATCTTATTTTATTTTTCACAAAACCTCCTAAAAACACAGTTCTATCAATCACTGGGTCTGGAATTCTTCGTGTATGTATGAAAGCATGGCACCATAATGTAGCTGAAGGTGTGTAGATTCCAAAAATATATAGTTTGTGGGGGGAATTTCCAAGTTTCTGGACTGTTTCCTTAGAAAAGTCCCGAATGTGCATGTGTCAATTTGAGCTAGTTGGTGGCCATGTCTCTGTGTGCATCCATGCATATGGCATACCATTTGATTCAGGACATGTGGGAGATTGATATCTAGTGAGGGGGGTTATTTGTGGGGGGCATTTCCAAGTTTTGGGGCTGTTTGAAATTACAGAACGCCTTAATTTGTTTCTTGTAATTGCACTTATGCATGCTTCCCATTTGAGTTAGTTGGTGGCTATGTCTCTGTGTGCAACCACACATATGGCATACCATTTGATTCAGGACATTTGGGAGATTGATTATTTGGGGTTTTGGCAGGGTTTTTAACATTGAAACTTGTTGTTACTTTATTTTTTTTCAGAAAATATGCTAAAAGTGCAAAATTCTACGAAGATCTGCGAACATGCAATTAATGGTATGAATGGAAAAATGGCACCGTTGCTTAGCTGAAGGTATGTAGATTCTGAGAATATATATTTTTGGGGGGTATTTTTGAGTTAGAGGGGTGTTTAGATTGTAAAATCTTAAAAGTTGCTGTTATTGGGCCACTATGCATTGGCTCACTTTGTGACTTGTGGCTTTCATGTCCGTGTGTGTAACCATGCATATGGCATACCGTTTGATTCAGGGCATTTGGAAGATTGATAATTGACAAGTTCTTTTTACATGACATGGAAATTTGCAATGATTTTTAACTTGTAATAACTAGCATTTGAATTGTATTTTTATAAAAGTTTCCTGAAAATCTGATAAAAAAAGCAAAATTTTACATGAAACTGCGCCCAAACCATTGGTGGCATGCATAAAGGTATCACACCATTGTGTAGCTGAAGGTGTGTAGATTTCAAGAATATATAGTTTTGGGGGGCATTTCTAATATAGAAGGGTGTTTAGTCTGACAAATCTGAAAAGTTGCTGTAATTGGGCCACTGTTCATTGGCTCACTTTGTGGCTAGTTGATTCCACGTCTGCGTGTGTAACCATACATAGGGCATACCATTTGATTCAGGACATTTGGGAGATTGATATTTGGTAACTTCTTTTTACATTACTTGGGATTTTGGCATGATTTCTACCTTTGAGAGTGTTTTTTTTTTTTTTTAATTTTTTAGAAAATCTGCTAAAACTGTAAAATTCTACGAAGAACTGCGCCCACACCATTGGTGGTATGAATGAACAAACTACAGAATTACATAGATAAAGGTGTGTAGCTTAGAGAAATATATGGTTTGTGGGGGTTGTTTTGTGGGGAAAAACTGCAGACTGTTCAAATTCAGATTTGGCTGAATATTTTTGCTGTTTCTGAGCCAATGTGCATTGTCTAACTTCGTGGCCATTCGCTTCCACGTCCGCGTGTGTAACCACGCATACTGTTTGATTCAGGACATTTGGGAGATTGATATTTAGTAACTTTTTTTTACATTCCATCAGGTTTTGGCATGATTCCTACCTTTTGAAGTTGTTTTTTGTTAATTTTTTCAGAAAAGCGCGAACTTCTATGAAGAACTGTGCCCGCACCATTGATGATATTAATGAACAAACTACAGTGTTACATAGCTGAAGGTGTGTAAATTTCAGGAATATATAGTTTGTGGGGGTTATTTCTAAGTTACGGGGGTGTTTTGTGGAAAAAACTGCAGACTGTTCAAATTCAGAATTGGCTAAATATTTTCGCAGTTTCTAAGCCATCGTGCATTCTCACTTTGTGGCTTTTCGCTTCCACGTCCGCGTGTGTAACCACACATATAGCATACCGTTTAATTCATGACATTTGGGAGATTGATAGTTGTAACTTTATTTTACATTCCATGGGGTTTTAGCATTTCTACCTTTTGAAGTTTTTTTTTTAAAACTTTTTTCAGACAAATGCGAACTTTTATGAAGAACTGCCCCCACACCATTGATGGTATGAATAAACAAACTACAGCGTTACTTAGCTGAAGGTGGGTAGATTTCAGGAATATATAGTTTGTGGGGGTTATTTCTAAGTTATGGGGGTGTTTTGTGGAAAAAACTGCAGACTGTCCAAATTCGGAGTTGGCTAAATATTTTAGCTGTTTTGGAGCCATTGTGCATTCTCACTTCGTGGCTTTTCGCTTCCACGTCCACGTTGTAACCACACATATGGCATACCGTTTGATTCAGGACATTTGGGAGATTGATATTTAGTAACTTTTTTTTACATTCCATCAAGTTTTGGCATGATTCTTACCTTTTTGAATGTTGTTTGATGTTAATTTTTTTTGAAAATCTGGTAAAAGTTGTACAAAGTGCCCACACCATTGATGGTATGAATGAACAAACTACAGTGTTACATAGCTGAAGGTGTGTAGATTTCAGGAATATATAGTTTGTGGGGGGTATTTCTGAGTTAGGGGGTGTTTTGTGGAAAAACTGCAGACTGTGCAAATACAAAACTGGCTATTTTTTTTTTTTTTTGTGCTGCTACTGACATTTGCCACTGGTCACACTCTGGGTTAGTTGGTAGCCATGTCTCTGGGTACACCCATGAATGTGGCATACCATTTTAATCGGGAGGGGTTAGACTTTCATATTTGAGATGCATTTGAACTTTCCTCCGCAGTTTTTAGCTGAAATTCGCATTTGATTTTGTCTCTGATTTTACAGTTGAGGAAAAAAAGGAAAATGTTACAAAATAACTTACAATTGGTCGAAGAGCTGCGCCCGGGTATCTGCATTTTGATCGAAACTAAAATCCTGCGGGTGTGTAGTTTCTAAAAATATCTTACTTGTGGGGATATTTTAGTTAATTCGGTAGATATTCTATGTTAACTCTCAGTAGTGGTTATACATTTCAATTTGGTGTAATATTATTGAAGGTGCAGTTTTAGTTTAGGTGGGTCTCGTGTACAGGAAAAGTGGGGTACCTACATATTTCTGGTACCGTTGTACTCGGGAGTATCAGAGCTTTTAGAAACAGTAACATTTTTGTGTGTAACCTTAAGATAACTATAAATAAAAATGGGGAAAATTCATGAAAATTTGCAAATTTTTCATTTTTTTACATATTTTACCAAATAATTTCCAGAAAAGTTACAAAACTCTGTTACTGTGTTAAAGTACACTTTGTGCTGAAAAAACCAATGTATAATATTCCTGATTTACTGCTAGGTTTCCTACTGTAAAATTAGTCTAAAGCGATTAAGGGCAAAATCCTGAAAATTCTTCTGGCACTTAACGCAAAAAAAAAAAAAAAATCTGCTGGCACTGAAAGGGTTAAGCAGGGATAGGCAACCAGTACATACAGATGTTTGAAAACTGCAACTCCCAGAATTCCTCTTCAAGCTCTCAGTTAGGAAATGCTGGGAGTTGTAGTTTTCTTCTGGAGATCTACTGGTTGCCTATCCCTGGCTTAAGGGGAAAAAAGTAACCAGCACTATCGGCAGCATTAACAACAGCCCACCCCACACTCTTACAGTATATTATTAAAAACACACATACAGGCACATGGTCTGTGTATAAAACCCCAGACCCAGCATACCTTATCACCAAATATATGCTCCCCGAAACATTGTTCTGATGTTTTTGCACTAAATAAACTGTGAGGTCATAAGAAGTAGTATGCTCCTCTTGCTTGTCCATCTATTGTATTCCCACATTAAATCACAAAGACAGTGTTGATGCCCATCAACATTCATTCCACTAGATAATTCAGACTTAATGCATTTCAAACATGGAGGCAACTAATTATAGGCACATGATCAAACAGTCCCAGAGCTTAATATACCCTAAAAGTGTAAAGTTCGGTCTCCGCACACCCCTTAAACAAAGAGTTAGTAGTGCTGGGTGCTGCTATAGGGCCATAGCCACTGGCCACTCAATCATATGAAGTAGAAAAAAGTATATAGCGCACTCCAGTCTTCAACAGTGTTTAGTGTATTTATTCACACATGTAACGTTTCGGTACCTGTGTGGTACCTTCTTCAGACAATATAATAATAAAAAAGTGCTCAGTGCATATATATATAGCATATAACAACAGGAAGTAACAGTGACCTCTAGTGATCTGATCAAACAATTCATCTATCCCAATAAATCAATAGGATGGGAACAATTATCCTATGTGTATATCCAATAAGATTCCTTTCTCAAAAGCCTGTTGTTTCTATTTCCACCTCTTTTCTGTTGAAGAACTTGGTCTATTACCATGCCCTTTAGTTCATGTACTTAATGTTTGTATTCTAGAAAATGAGCTGCCACTGGCGGTATATCCATTTTGAGGTGGAAACAGAAACAACAGGCTTTTGAGAAAGGAATCTTATTGGATATACACACTAGGAGCACTACAACCACGGGGATTAAACGTGAATTTAGGATTAAAATGCTTTCACCGATAATCTAATCAGTATTTAGATGCGTTTTTTTATTGTTCCTGAATGTATATAGTATTAAGAATCCATATTTATTGTATATTATATGTATCCTGAAGTAGAATGTTTTTAAATTATTTTTAAACTATTTTTATCACATTTTTAGCACTACTAATTTATTAGTATAAACTTTATTATAATGATGGCACTAGCACTTTTATATTTGTTATATATTTACATAGGATAATTGTTCCCATCCTATTGATTTATTGGGATAGATGAATTGTTTGATCAGATCACTAGAGGTCACTGTTACTTCCTGTTGTTATATGCTATATATATATGCACTGAGCACTTTTTTATTATTATATTGTCTGAAGAAGGTACCACACAGGTACCGAAATGTTACATGTGTGAATAAATACACTAAACACTGTTGAAGACTGGAGTGCGCTATATACTTTTTTCTACTTCATATGATTGAGTGGCCAGTGGCTATGGCCCTATAGCAGCACCCAGCACTACTAACTCTTTGTTTAAGGGGTGTGCGGAGACCGAACTTTACACTTTTTGGATACTGCAGCTTGTGTGTCCCCAGCACCCCCACGGAAGTAAGCTGTCTCCCTTACACATTGTGGAATGGAGATTTTTTCGGACCTCAGTGAATTGGCTACACAACGTGCCACACTGTTTGCCTTTACTGAAGAGCAAGCTAACGACATACTCTTCAACAGCGACGCTACGGGTGCGTTTGGCAAAAATACTATTAAGGTTACGATTCTAGAATTGAAACGTTTAAAAACTAAACATATTGAATACCAACTGCATGGACTCACCCTGTCAGAGTATTTTCGTGTCAGGAGAATACCGAGGGGATTCAGGATCAGGAACCAGCCCACTATAGGGAGAAACAACAAAAATGTCTGTGAAAAATGGTGCTCCATTTTGAATAAGTGTTCTATGGACCTTATGCTATTAGTGATTGAAGAAACAAGGGCTCAATTAACACGTGTACAGATAGAAATAGATAAAATGGAGGAACGGATAAACCAACATGGCGAACCAGAAAGGGACAATTTACTTACTACAATGCGGGAGCAAATTGACAAGTTCAGTAATGAATTGCGAAATTACAAAAGGAATAAGTACCGGCAAGTCTGCCAAGACTATGTGGATGGGGCTGTGTATCCGTGGATTACAGGCGGCATACAAGGACGCCGAAACCGGAATCCATGGCAACCACGTTGGACATGCCCCTCGGCGTACAAGAAGCGCGGGGAAGTGAGGTCAGCAACAAGGGACACTGACGCCTGTACGGAGGACTCCGCTGGTTCGGATGCGGATACCAGCAGACCACATGGCAAAGATGGCGGCTATACAGCACCGTATGAAACACGCTCCTGGAGAAAGAAGAAAGTGTCTTTTTTAGGGGCTGGAGACGGACACAACGAGGAGGAAGGAAGCATAAATACAAAAGACGAGGGAGGAACAGACACACTCATACTCTAACGGTGAGTGAAACTTCATTGTTAGCCAAAGGGGTAAACTTTCAACCGGTTAATGAATTTAATGCCTGGGATTTTGAAAGGGAAACCTTTATGTTTGAACGCTCACTTAAATTAAAAGAAATGTTTAAGAACAAGATTGAACCCCCCGGTATATATCCGTTTAGATCAAAGAGTTCCTTCATACCAACTGGTACATTTAATAGTATTGATTTGTTCATTAAACATCTGAAATCAGAGGTGATATCAACTGAGATAAAGAAATATAAACCAAATTTGACCAAGATGGAGTGCTTTAAAAGGTCTATGTAATAATAACAACATTATATTGAAACCGGCAGATAAAGGGGGCGCCATCGTCCTGATGGATTACACATTTTACAGAGACAGCATGCAACGACACCTGGAATGTGGAGCATATGTGAAACTTCAAAAAGATCCAACAGTATCTATACAAAAATAAATAGTTTATGCGATATTGCTTTAACAAATGGTTGGATTAATGAAAGATTATTTGACTTTCTACTAGATGACAGCTCTAGGAGACCAGTGATTTACGGATGACCTAAAATCCATAAAAATATTAAAACACCCCCTTTAGACCTATAGTGTCAGCACTAGGATGCATCTTACAACCAATGTCACAACTCATAGATTTCATTTTAAAGCCTCTGGTTAAATCACTACCAGCTTACATCAAGGACACACAAGACTTTCTGGATCAATTGAATCTGATAGAGACTTGGGACCCTAACTGGACATTATTAACCATGGACATTACTTCATTATATACGAGCATACAGAATGATAAGGGTAAGGAAGCCACAAGATTGTTTTTGGGACAAAACTATGACCGATCTTTGCCGATTGAATTTGTTATGGAATGCCTGTCTATAATATTACATAACAATTATTTCAGATTTGAGAACCAGTATTTTATGCAACAGGTTGGAACTGCAATGGGCAGTCCTGCAGCACCATCTTACACCAACCTGTATGTGGGACATTTAGAAAATGAATTTATTTATAACAGTGATTTGTACAAAAAATGTTGTGTTAAGTATATGAGTTTCATAGATGATTTATTCATGGTATGGAAAGGAACGGAGGAGGAAGCCATTTTGTTCAACAATTTATTCAACACTATGGATGAAAACTTAAAATTTTAAATGACTATGTCAAAAATGGAGATTAATTATCTTGATGTACATATTGTTGTGCAGGGAAATAAATAACAGACCACATTATACAATAAACCTACTGATCGTAACACAATATTGAGGGCAGATAGTTTCCACCCTAAACATGTATTTACAGGTTTACCCAAGTCACAATTCCTTAGGGTTCACCGCATATGTAACGACCCTGAGGATAAGAGAGTGCAGTTGGATACAATGGAGAACAAATTCTTGGAGAGGGGTTACAATCATAAGGAAATTGAACTAGCTAGGATACAAGCAGCTACACATATTAATACAATGAAGGTACAAGACAAAGGAATACCGATGATTCAAAAATATTCTACAGCCTCTCATGTCATCAATCAAACAGTAAGGAAATACTGGCCCATCATTCAGGGAGATACAGAGCTATGTGAAAAAATAAGAAAAAGACCCATTCCAACATATAGAAAGGGGAGATCACTATACTCCTATTTAATACAGGCAGATCCTACACAGAAATATTTGATACGAACATTGAAACTATCCAATAAGACAGGATGTTATCGTTGTTGTAATTGCAACATGTGTAACTCATTAATTACAGGCAAACAATTCCAACATCCATATAGTGGCAAGACATATTCCATTAAAGGATATTACACGTGCAACACAGACCATTGTATTTATCTACTTAAATGTCCCTGCTCAAAAATTTATATTGGGAAAACTATTGGACCTTTTAAAAAAAGATTCCAAAAACACAAAAGTGATATTAAGTGGGAACGTAGAGACAAGGAAACACAGAACAAAATGGATATACCGCCAGTGGCAGCTCATTTTCTAGAATACAAACATCAAGTACATGAACTAAAGGGCATGGTAATAGACCAAGTTCTTCAATAGAAAAGAGGTGGAAATAGAAACAACAGGCTTTTGAGAAAGGAATCTTATTGGATATACACACTAGACACTCACAACCACGGGGATTAAACGTTGAATTAGGATTAAAATGCTTTCTGAGTAACCGATAAATAATCAGATTTAATGCGTTTTTTTTATTGTTCCTGAATGTATATAGTATTTAAGAATCCATATTTATTGTATATTATATGTATCCTGAAGTAGAATGTTTTAATTATTTTTAAACTATTTTTATCACATTTTTAGCACTACTAATTTTTAGTATAAACTTTTATAATGAGCACTAGCACTTTTATATTTGTTTATAATTACATAGGATAATTGTCTCTCACACAGAAAAGATATTTAACTTTTTACAATTGTTTTTTCAAAAGTTATCTTTTTTAGTTTATTTCCTATCCAAGCAGTGAGGAAAAAAGAAATAATAGTTTATAAGTAAATTTGGGGATTTGAACCTGTAACTTCCTGGGCTGTATGTTTCTAAAAGTGGAGCATTTGTTCTGCTAACCACCAGCACTAACACTAAGTAACTAGGTACATTTGGAAAATGTATCTTTTGCTATTGCAAAGTGAAAGCACAAAAAAAAACCTGCTGTAAAATCAGCTATTTTGTATTGTTCCTGGTAGTCTGCAATTCAACACAAATACAAAGAAACTGGAGAGAGCCAAATGTAGACGCTAATCCAACAGTGTCAAATGGTTTTGGAGAAATCACATGCACAACATGTTTTTGGGCCTACAATCGGACCTTCCTCAGGTCATCACACAGCGTGTGAACCCACACCCTTATATTACAATATCAAAAAAGTGTCACCTAGCTACACCTAGTGCCCAGGGGTCTGCATTATTCACAATCATGAAATACTACAACTTAGTGTCTGTTTCAAATAACAGCACCAAATACAGTAACAGTTTTCAATAAATAACATAGTATAATAGGTTGAACATAGGGTAGGGTAAAGAACTTACCCCGCCTCCATAGTATACATGTCGACAAGTCCATAATCAGACCATTACATATATGGAAAGAAGAGGAAACAACAATGTAATAGGTACAAACAACATTATAAAAAAACATTTTATATTGTAAGCATCATTAAGACCTTGGGGCTCCATAGTACCCAGCGTGTCTATCCATTTTAACTCTTTCTGTAATAGAGATTTTTTTTCTTATCCCACCTTTTTTGGGTATATTAAGAAAAACTATTTTCGCTTTGAGAAAAGTTCTACATGCAGCAGCAGGGAACTGCCATGGGCGTAATTTAGCACAGAGTTATGCTAATATTTTTGTGTATGCCTTGGAAACTAAACTAATACTGCAAAATAGCTTATTTTATCCCACAGTAAATGTTACTTCAGGTATGTGATCACATTCATGATCTGGGGGCTCAGGTGAAAAGAACTACTAGATATGATTGAGATGCTTAAAGGACCTGTAAACCTCCCTTAAGCCCCCAAATAACTATGTCCCATTCATTTCTATTATTCACAGGGAGGTGAGAACTTATTCTCCCCCCCCCCACTCAGTAGTGTAGAAAAGTTTGCAGAAAGTTCCCCGATCTTTACTTACCTTCCCTCTATCCTCCGCCGTTCTGACTGCCAGCAGCTGCTTCCATGATTGGCTGCCTCTCAGCCAATCACGAACCCAGCTGCCGTTCCTGTTCCTGCTTGTAGTTCCATGCAAGCAGAGGGCCGGGCAGTGCGGCGGAGGAAAGAGGGAAGGTAAGTAACTATCGGGGCACTTTCTGTCTATACAAATATGCGGTTGGGGGAAGAATACCTATAACATATTAAAATTTATTTAAAGGGTGGACATGCCCTTTAAAGGAACACTAAACCCCCAAAATTAAGTATGTCCCATTCGTTTCTATTATTCACAGGAGGTGAGAACGATTTTCTCACCTCCCTGTGAATAATAGGACGCTCGGAGGACTGGAAACTTACCTTACCACGCCGTTCCACTCGCAGCCGCTCCTGCACTAACAGCCGCTCTGTCCTGAAACACGCGCCCTATCTTATGCGCATGCGCGCCAATTCAAAAGATAGGGCACGCGATCGGGACAGAACAGCTGTTCTGTGCGAGGCGGCTGCCAGTGGTAGCACGGTTAAGGTAAGTTCCAGGTCCTCCGACGTCCTTTTTCACAGGGAGGTGAGAATAAGCGTTCTCACCTCCCTGTGAATAATAGAAACAATGGGACATCTTAATTTTGGGGGTTTAGTGTTTCCTTTAAAGGGCATGTCCACCCTTTAAATAAACTTTTAATATGTTTATAGGTATTTCTTCCCCAGCCCAACCGCTATATTTGTATGAAACAGAAAGTGCCCCGATAGTTACTTACCATTCCCTCTTTCCTCCGCCGCACTGCGGCGACGGCTTAAATTGGCAGGTCATTCATTGCACCTTACTTACAAAGTTAGCAGGTTTCGTTTTCCAAATTCACCTGTAATGCCCTCACTCACTCACTCACTCATCACTAATTCTCCAACTTGCCGTGGAGGCAGACGGCTTAAATTGGCAGGCTCATTCATGCACCTTACTTACAAAAGTTAAGCAGGTTTTCGTTTCGAAATTCCACCTGTAACCCCACTCACTCACTCACTCATCACTAATTCTCCAACTTGCCGTGGAGGCAGACGGCTTCAATTTGGCAGGCTCTTCATTGCACCTTACTTACAAAAGTTAAGCAGGTTCTTTCGAAATTCCACCTGTAACGCCCTCACTTCACTCACTCATCACTATCTCCAACTTGCCGTGGAGGCAGACGGCTTAAATTTGGCAGGCTCATTCATTGCACCTTACTTACAAAGTTAAGCAGGTTTCGTTTTGAAATTCACCTGTCACGCCCTCACTCACTCAATCACTATTCTCTCAACTTGCCGTGGAGGCAGACGGCTTAATTTGGCAGGCTTATTCATTGCACCTTACTTACAAAAGTTAAGCAGGTTTCGTTTCGAAATTCCACCTGTAACGCCCTCACTCACTCACTCACTCACTCATCACTAATTCCCAACTTGCCGTGGAGGCAGACGGCTTAAATTTGGCAGGCTCATTCATTTCACCCTACTTACAAAAGTTAAGCAGTTTCGTTTCGAAATTCCACCTGTAACACCCTCACTCACTCACTCACTCATCACTAATTCTCCAACTTGCCTGGAGGCAGACGGCTTAAATTTGGCAGGCTCATTCATTGCACCTTACTTACAAAAGTTAAGCAGGTTTCATTTCGAAATTCCACCTGTAAGGGTGAGTATCTGACATTGCCACAGACCAAATTTTGTATGCATATACGCCTTTACCATAAAAGGTTAACAAATATTTTTTTAGGGTGGGGGTGAATGGGGGGGATAAATTTTGAATCCTGCACCACTAACGGCTGGACCAATTTTTACCAAAATTTCAGGGTGTGTGCGGGGACTGGCTTAGGTGTAAGGGGAAGGTTTGGAGGGTGGACAGAGAGGAATAGTGGGGGGTATTGGGGGCGGACGGCAGCTCATTCATTGCACCTACTTACAAAAGTTAAGCAGGTTTCGTTTGGAAATTCCACCTGTAACAGGAGTATCTCACATTGCACTGACTTATGGTTACCCTAGCTTACAAGCTATAACAAATCTATATGGTTGGTCCGATTTCACCAAATTTTGTATGCATATACTCCTTTAACCAGTAAAAGGTTAACGAATTTTTTTTTTAGGGTGGGGTGATTGGGGGAATAGAATTTTGAACTCCTGCACACTAACGGCTGGACCGATTTTTACCAAATTTCAGGGTGTGTGCGGGGACTGGCTGAGGTGTAAAGGGAAGGGTTTGGAGGGTGGACAGAGAGGAATAGTGGGGGGTATTGGGGGCCGACGGAAGCTCATTCATTGCACCTTACTTACAAAAGTTAAGCAGGTTTCGTTTAGAAATTCCACCTGTAACGGTGAGTATCTCACATTGCCACTGACTTATGGTTACCTAGCTTACAAGCTATACAAATCTATAAGGGTTGGTCCGATTTCAACCAAATTTTGTATGCATATACTTCTTTTACCAGTAAAAGGTTAATGAATTTTTTTTTAGGGTGGGGGTGAATGGGGGGGAATAGAATTTTGAACTCCTGCACACTACCGGCTGGACCGATTTTTAACCTAAATTTCAGGGTGTGTGCGGGTCTGGCTGAGGTGTAAGGGGAAGGTTTTGAGGGTGGACAGTGAGGAATAGTGGGGGGGTATTGGGGTGGACGGTGAGGGGTGGGGGGGATTATTTTCTTTCTCCACTGTCACATCCCCGATTACATGCTGTCCTAGCATCAACATTGCCAGAAGAGAACGCTCATCCAAACACCCAAGAGCATCCGAACAATTAACACGAAACATAACAGATTTTTCTGTGGTTGTTATTAAATTACAAGCAATCTTGATACATTATTGCTTTCTTACTAAAAGGTTATTTCAATACATCTCCGCTGTGAAGCGCGGGTATTTTGCTAGTAAAGATTAAAATTCCAATGCCTATAAGGTACCAGGGTTATGTGATGGTGAAGAAATCATGTGATGATTAATAATAAAGTCATATCTTCACAGGGGCTCCCCTACTAAAACATTTGCTCATGTGCCCCTGGTGGTCACCTAAAGAAAAAACTCCTTTCTGCAATTCTACTTTTTCTCCACTGGGTTTCATTTCATAAGGTATAGGGACGAAAAGGGGGCGTGTGCTTTACCTTACTGTGTCTGCACCTGGGGATTGAGCAGAAGGACAGCAAGTTGTAGTTGTACCTAGTAATAGAAAGAATAGAAAGGGGACAGAAATCCACTCACACTATCTCCACACTGGTAGTGGGTGGGACTGAACACACTTCCTCATGGTTGGGGTTGACACCATGATGATACAGACACGGTCTGGGGGCTGTCCATTTTATGAGGTACGTCGGCCCCAGGTTATAGTGTGGGAATGGAGAATGATGGGAACTGTAGTCAGGGAGAAATTTGTTACTCTTCTGTATGCATGTGTACTGTATGTGTGGGGAGTGTGTCTGTATCTGTGTGTGTTTCTAAACTTGTGTGTGTGTCTGTCTGTATGTGTGTATGAATCTTGTGGATATCTGTATCTATGAATAGAGATGGTCGAACTTATAAAGTTCGGTCCGTTTTCGGACTTGAGAGAAAATTTGAAAGTTAGAAAGTTTGAATTCGGACCCATTCAAGTCTATGGGAAGTGATAGTTTGAAAAGTCTGAGGGATTTACAGCTAAACTAACAATGGTAACTTACTATAATGGCTGTGGCACCTGGGAATGTCTGGGGAACATGTCACTTTACTGTGTCTGTACCTGGGGATGGGGAGGGGCTAGGGGAAACAATGCAAATGTTTGTATATTATAATACCCTAGTAATATAATAACCATATAATACCCTATATTATAACCATATAATAACCTAGTAATATAATAACCATATAATAGCCTATCAATATAATAACCATGTAATACCCTATATATAACCATATAATATAATAACCTTATAATACCCTAGTAATATAATTATATTATATGGTTATTATATTACTAGTTATCATATTACTAGGTTATTATATAATTAGGTATTATAATAATCCAAACATTTGTATAGCTGCCCCTAGCCAGGATTTGAACCCTGGCTCCCATGTCAAAGGCAGAGCCTTTAACCAGTACACTACATTATATGTTTAATATATTACAAGGTTATCATATTGGTAATTATATAGTTATTATATATATCGTATGATAACCCTAATATAACACTGGGCACAATTTAGGTATTTTTCACTTAGGGTAAACTCACTTTGGTTGCCAGTAGTTCATACATTATGTCTGTGTGTTTATTTTTGAGGGATAGCAAGGGACTAGGTAAAAACCGGAACAGTCGACGGAACCGGAACAGAAAATGAACAGCGCCACCTATCGTAAGACATTAAATTACACCACTTTATTATAGCTACCGGAATAAGGTTTTACACACTTTTTTGATCTGTTTTTGGCCGCAGGAAGAGAGGTCTGGATTCTTTTGGCTCTGTTCTGGCTTGCCGGAATGGGGTCTGGACCCCTTTGGCTCTGTTCTGGCTGCCGGAACGGGGGTCTAGACCCCTTTGGCTCTGTTCTGGCTGCCAGAACGGGGGTCTGGACGCTTTTGGCTCTGTTCTGGGTACCGAAACGGGGGTCTGGACCCCTTTGGCTATGTTCTGGCTGCCAGAACGGGGTTGGGATGCTTTTGGCTCTGTTCTGACCGCCGGAACGGGGGTCTGGACACCTTTGGCTCTTTTCTGACTGCCGGAACGGGGGTATGGACACCTTTGGCTCTTTTCCGGCTGTCGGAACGGGGGTCTGGATCCTTTTGGGTCTGTTCTGGCTGCTGGAACGGGGTCTGGATGCTTTTGGCTCTGTTCATGCTGCCGGATGGGGGTCTAGACCCCTTTGGCTCTGTTCTGGCCACCGGAATGGGGTCTGGATGCTTTTGGCTCTGTTATGGATGCCAGAGCTGGGGTCTGGATGCTTTTGGCTCTGTTTCTGGCCGCCGCAACGGGGATCTGGATGCTTTTGGGTCTGTTCTGTGCCACCGGACGGGGGTCTGCATGCTTTTGGCTCTGTTCTGGCTGCCGGAACGGGGATCGGGATGCTTTTGGGTCTGTTCTGGCCGCCGGAATGGGGGTCTGGACCCATTTGGCTCTGTTCTGGCCCGCCGGAACGGGGGTCTAGACACCTTTGGCTCTGTTCTGGCTGCCGTAACAGGGTCTGGACCCCTTTGGCTCTTTCTCTGGGCCCGCCGGAACGGGGGTCTAGACACCTTTGGCTCTGTTCTGGCTGCCAGAACGGGGTCTGGACGCTTTTGGCTCTGTTCTGGGTACCGGAACGGGGGTCTGGACCCCTTTGGCTATGTTCTGGCTGCCGGAACGGTGGTTGGGATGCTTTTGGCTCTTTTCTGGCTGCCGGAACGGGGGTATGGACACCTTTGGCTCTTTTCCGGCTGTCGAACGGGGGTCTGGATCCTTTTGGGTCTGTTCTGGCTGCTGGAACGGGGGTCTGGATGCTTTTGGCTCTGTTCATGCTGCCAGATGGGGGTCTGGACACCTTTGGCTCTGTTCTGGCTGCCGGAACGGGGGTCTGGATGCTTTTGGCTCTGTTCTGGATGCCAGACCTGGGGTCTGGATGCTTTTGGATCTGTCTGGCTGCCGCAAACGGGATCTGGATGCTTTTGGCCTCTGTTCTGGGCCGCCGGAACGGGGATCTGGATGCTTTTGGCTCTGTTTCTGGCCGCCGGAACGGGGTCTGGATGCTTTTGGCTCTGTTCAGCTGCCGAACGGGGATCGGGATGCTTTTGGCTCTGTTCTGCTGGCCGTCGGAACGGGGTCTGGACCCATTTGGCTCTATTCTGTCCTGGCCCGCCGAACGGAGGTCTAGACCCCTTTGGCTCTGTTCTGGCGGCCGTACCGGGGGTCTGGACCCCTTTGGCTTTGTTGTGGCTGCCGAACGGGGTCTGGATGCTTTTAGCTCTTTTCCAGCTGCCAGGAATGGGGGTCTGGATCCTTTTGGCTCTGTTTCTGCTCTGGCCCGCCGGAACGGGGGTCTGGTTGCTTTTGGCTCTGTTCTGGCTGCCGGAACGGGGGTCTGGACCCCTTTGGCTCTTTTCCGGCTGCCGGAAAGGGGGTCTGGACCCCTTTGTCTTTTTCCGGCTGCCAGAACGGGGGTCTGGATCCTTTTGGGTCTGTTCTGGCTGCCGGAACGGGGTCTGGATCCTTTTGGGTCTGTTTGGCTGCCGAACGGGGATCGGGATGCTTTTGGGTTTATTCTGGCCGCCGGAACAGGGATCTGGACCCATTTGGCTGTGTTCTGGGTGCCGGAACGGGGGTCTGGACCCGTTTGGCTCCATTCTGGGCGCCGGAACGGAGGTCTGGTTGCTTTTGGCTCTGTTCTGGCTGCCGGAACGGGGGTCTGGACCCCTTTGGCTCTTTTCCCGGCTGCCGGAAAGGGGGTCTGGACCCCTTTGTGCTCTTTTCCGGCTGCCAGAACGGGGGTCTGGATCCTTTGGGTCTGTTCTGGCGTGCCGGAACGGGGGTCTGTATCCTTTTGGGTCTGTTCTGGCTGCCGGAACGGGGATCGGGATGCTTTTGGGTTTATTCTGGCCGCTGGAACAGGGATCTGGACCCATTTGGCTGTGTTCTGGGTACCGAAACGGGGGTCTGGACCCCTTTGGCTATGTTCTGGCTGCCAGAACGGGGGTTGGGATGCTTTTGGCTCTGTTCTGACCGCCGGAACGGGGGTCTGGACACCTTTGGCTCTTTTCTGGCTGCCGGAACGGGGGTATGGACACCTTTGGCTCTTTTTCCGGCTGTCGGAACGGGGGTCTGGATCCTTTGGGTCTGTTCTGGCTGCTGGAACGGGGTCTGGATGCTTTTGGCTCTGTTCATGCTGCCGATGGGGTCTAGACCCCTTTGGCTCTGTTCTGGCCACCGGAACGGGGTCTGGATGCTTTTGGCTCTGTTATGGATGCCAAGCTGGGGTCTGGATGCTTTTGGCTCTGTTTCTGCCGCCGCAAACGGGGATCTGGATGCTTTTGGGTCTGTTCTTGGCCACCGGAACGGGGGTCTGCATGCTTTTGGCTCTGTTCTGGCTGCCGGAACGGGGATCGGATGCTTTTGGGTCTGTTCTGTGGCCGCCGGAATGGGGGTCTGGACCCTTTGGCTCGTTTCTGGCCCGCCGGAACGGGGTGTCTAGACACCTTTGGCTCTGTTCTGGCTGCCGTAACAGGGGTCTGGACCCCTTTGGCTCTGTTCTGGCCCGCCGGAACGGGGGTCTAGACACCTTTGGCTCTGTTCTGGCTGCCAGAACGGGGGTCTGGACGCTTTTGGCTCTGTTCTGGTACCGGAACGGGGGTCTGGACCCCTTTGGCTATGTTCTGGCTGCCGGAACGGTGGTTGGGATGCTTTTGGCTCTTTTCTGGCTGCCGAACGGGGGTATGGACACCTTTGGCTCTTTTCTGGCTGTCGGAACGGGGGTCTGGATCCTTTTGGGTCTGTTCTGGCTGCTGGAACGGGGGTCTGGATGCTTTTGGCTCTGTTCATGCTGCCAGATGGGGGTCTGGACACCTTTGGCTCTGTTCTGGCTGCCGGAACGGGGGTCTGGATGCTTTTGGCTCTGTTCTGGATGCCAGACCTGGGGTCTGGATCCTTTTGGATCTGTTCTGGCTACCGCAACGGGGATCTGGATGCTTTTGGCTCTGTTCTGACCGCCGGAACGGGGGTCTGGATGCTTTTGGCTCTGTTCAGGCTGCCGGAACGGGGATCAGGATGCTTTTGGCTCTGTTCTGGCCGTCGAACGGGGGTCTGGACCCATTTGGCTCTATTCTGGCCCGCCGGAACGGAGGTCTAGACCCCTTTGGCTCTGTTCTGGCTGCCGTAACGGGGTCTGGACCCCTTTGGCTTTGTTGTGGCTGCCGGAACGGGGGTCTGGATGCTTTTAGCTCTTTTCCAGCTGCCAGGAATGGGGGTCTGGATCCTTTTGGCTCTGTTCTGCCCGCCGGAACGGGGGTCTGGTTGCTTTTTGGCTCTGTTCTGGCTGCCGAACGGGGGTCTGGACCCCTTTGGCTCTTTTTCCCGGCTGCCGGAAAGGGGGTCTGGACCCCTTTGGCTCTTTTCCGGCTGCCAGAACGGGGGTCTGGATCCTTTTGGGTCTGTTCTGGCTGCCGGAACGGGGGTCTGGATCCTTTTGGCTCTTTTCCGGCTGCCAGAATGGGTACCTGGATCCTTTTGGCTCATTTCCGGCTGCCGGAAAGGGGGTCTGGATGCTTTTGGCTCTGTTCTGCTGTCTGCCCGCCAGAACGGGGGTCTGGATGCTTTTGGCTCTGTTCTGGATTCCAGAGCTGGGTCTGGATGCTTTTGGCTCTGTTCTGGCCACCGGAACGGGGGTCGGACCCCTTTGGCTCTGTTTCTGGCTGCTGGAACGGGGGTCTGGACCCTTTTGGCTCTTTTCTGTGATGCCAGAATGGGGTCTGGACCCCTTTGGCCTCTTTTCCGGCTGCCGGAATGGGGGTCTGGAACCCTTTGGCTCTTTTTTCCGGCTGCCAAAACGGGTATCTGGATCCTTTTGGCTCTTTTCTGGCTGCCGGAACGGGGATCTGGATGCTTTTGAGTCTGTTCTGCTGCCCGCCGAACGGGGTCTGGATGCTTTTGGCTCTGTTCTGGATTCCAGAGCTGGGGTCTGGATGCTTTTGGCTCTGTTCTGGCCACCGAAACGGGGTCTGGACCCTTTGGCTCTGTTCTGGCTGCCGGAACGGGGTCTGGATGCTTTTTGGCTCTGTTCTGGGCCGCCGGAACGGGGTCTGGATGCTTTTGGCTCTGTTCAGGCTGCCGGAACGGGGATCAGAATGCTTTTGGCTCTGTTCTGCCGTCGGAACGGGGCTGGACCCATTTGGCTCTTTTCTGGCCCGCCGGAACGGAGGTCTAGACCCCTTTGGCTCTGTTCTGGCTGCTGTAACGGGGGTCTGGACCCCTTTGTCTTTGTTGTGGCTGCCGGAACGGGGGTCTGGATGCTTTTAGCTCTTTTCCAGCTGCCAGAAATGGGGGTCTGGATCCTTTTGGCTCTGTTCTGCCCGCCGGAACGGGGGTCTGGTTGCTTTTGGCTCTGTTCTGGCTGCCGGAACGGGGGTCTGGACCCCTTTGGCTCTTTTCCGGCTGCCGGAAAGGGGGTCTGGACCCCTTTGGCTCTTTTCCGGCTGCCAGAACGGGGGTCTGGATCCTTTTGGGTCTGTTCTGGCTGCCGGAACGGGGGTCTGGATCCTTTTGGGTCTGTTCTTGGCTGCCGGAACGGGGATCGGGATGCTTTTGGGTTTATTCTGGCCGCCGGAACAGGGATCTGGACCCATTTGGCTGTGTTCTGGGTGCCGGAACGGGGGTCTGGACCCGTTTGGCTCCATTCTGGGCGCCAGAATGGGGGTCTGGACCCATTTGGCTCTGTTGTGGCCGCCGGAACGGGGGTCTGGACCGTTTTGGCTCTGTTGTGGCTGCCGGAATGTGGGGTCTGGACCCCTTTGGCTCTTTTCTGGCTGCCGGAACAGGGGTCTGGACCCCTTTGGCTCTGTTCTGGCCGTCGGAACGAAGGTCTGGATGCTTTTGGCTCTTTTTCATTTGCCAGGAACGGGGTCTGATCCTTTTGGCTCTTTTCCTTCCGGCTGCCAGAATGGGTACCTTGGATCCTTTTGGCTCTTTTTCCGGCTGCCGGAAAGGGGGTCTGGATGCTTTTGGCTCTGTTCTGCCCCGCCAGAACGGGGGTCTGGATGCTTTTGGCTCTGTTCTGGATTCCAGAGCTGGGGTCTGGATGCTTTGGCTCTGTTCTGGCCACCGGAACGGGGGTCTGGACCCCTTTGGCTCTGTTCTGGCTGCTGGAACGGGGGTCTGGACCTTTTGGCTCTTTTCTGGATGCCAGAATGGGTCTGGACCCCTTTGGCTCTTTTCCGGCTGCCGAATGGGGTCTGGAACCCTTTGGCTCTTTTCTGGCTGCCAGAACGGGTATCTGGATCCTTTTGGCTCTTTTCTGGCTGCCGGAACGGGGATCTGGATGCTTTTGGGTCTGTTCCTGCCCGCCGGAACGGGGTCTGGATGCTTTTGGCTCTGTTCTGGATTCCAGAGCTGGGGTCTGGATGCTTTTGGCTCTGTTCTGGCCACCGAAACGGGGGTCTGGACCCCTTTGGCTCTGTTCTGGCTGCCGGAACGGGGGTCTGGACGCTTTTGGCTGTGTTCTGCCCGCCGGAACGGGGGTCTGGTTGCTTTTGGCTCAGTTTTGGAAGCCAGAACGGGGGTCTGTGACCCCTTTGGCTCTGTCTGCTACTGGAACGGGGGTCTGGACCCCTTTGGCTCTTTTCTGGCTGCCGGAAAGGGGGTCTGGACCCCTTTGGCTCTTTTTCCGGCTGCCAGAACGGGGGTCTGGATCCTTTGGGTCTGTTCTGGCTGCCGGAAACGGGGGTCTGGATCCTTTGGGTCTGTTCTGGCTGCCGGAACGGGGATCGGGATGCTTTTGGGTTTATTCTGGCCGCCGAACAGGGATCTGGACCCATTTGGCTGTGTTCTGGGTGCCGGAACGGGGGTCTGGACCCGTTTGGCTCCATTCTGGGCGCCAGAATGGGGGTCTGGACCCATTTGGCTCTGTTGTGGCCGCCGGAACGGGGTTCTGGACCGTTTTGGCTCTGTTGTGGCTGCCGGAAATGTGGGTCTGGACCCCTTTGCTCTGTTCTGGCCGTCGGAACGAAGGTCTGGATGCTTTTGGCTCTTTTTCATTGCATGAAACGGGGGTCTGGATCCTTTTGGCTCTTTTCCCGGCTGCCAGAATGGGTACCTGGATACTTTTGGCTCTTTTCTCGGCTGCCGGAAAGGGGTCCTGGATGCTTTTGTGCTCTGTTCTGCTGCCCGCCGGAACGGGGGTCTGGATCTTTTTGGCTCTGTTCTGGATTCCAGAGCTGGGGTCTGGATGCTTTTGGCTCTGTTCTGGCCACCGAACGGGGGTCTGGACCCCTTTGGCTCTGTTCTGGCTGCTGGAACGGGGGTCTGGACCCTTTTGGCTCTTTTCTGGATGCCAGAATGGGGTCGGGACCCCTTTGGCTCTTTTCCGGCTGCCGGAATGGGGGTCTGGAACCCTTTGGCTCTTTCCCGGCTGCCAGAACGGGTATCTGATCCTTTTTGGCTCTTTCTGGCTGCCGGAACGGGGATCTGGATGCTTTTGGGTCTGTTCTGCCCGCCGGAACGGGGTCTGGATGTTTGGCTCTGTTCTGGATTCCAGAGCTGGGGTCTGGATGCTTTGTGGCTCTGTTCTGGCCACCGAAAAGGGGTCTCCCCTTTGGCTCTGTTCTGGCTGCCGGAACGGGGGTCTGGACCCTTTTGGCTTCTTTCTTGAATCCGGAATGGGGTCTGTACCCCTTTGGCTCTTTTCCGGCTGCCAGAATGGGGGTCTGGACCCCTTTGGCTCTTTTCTCTTCTCCGGCTGCCAGAAACGGGTTTTTTGGATCCTTTTGGCTTTTTTTCTTCCCTCCCGGCTGCCAGAACGGGGATCTGGATGCTTTGGATCTGTTCTGGCCGCCGGAACGGGGTCTGGACCCATTTGGCTCTGTTCTGGGTGCCGGAACGGGGTCTGGACACTTGGCTCTGTTCTGCTGGCCGTCGGAACGGGGGTCTGGATGCTTTTGGCTCTGTTTTGGCCACCAGAATGGGGTCTGGACCCCTTTGGCTCTGTTTCTGGCTGCCGGAACGGGGGTCTGGACGCTTTTGGGCTGTGTTCTGGATGCCGAACAGGGGGTCGGATGCTTTTGGCTCTGTTTGGAAGCCAGAACGGGGTCTGGACCCCTTTTGGCTCTGTTCTGGCTACTGGAACGGGGGTCTGGACCCCTTTGGCTCTTTTCTGGCTACCGGAACGGGGGTCTGGATCCCTTTGGCTCTGTTCTGGCTGCCGGAACAGGGGTCGGACCCCTTTGGCTCTTTTCTGGCTACCGGAACGGGGGTCTGGATGCTTTTGGGTCTGTTCTGGACGCCGGAACGGGGGTCTGGACCCCATTGGCTCCGTTCTGGCTGCCCAGAATGGGGGTCTGGACCCATTTGGCTCTGTTCTGGGCGCCGGAACGGGGGTCTGGACCCCTTTGGCTCTTTTCTGTGTGCTGCCAGAACGGGGGTCTGGACGCTTTTGGCTCTGTTCTGGCCACTGGAACGGGGGTCTGGGACCCCTTTGGCTCTTTTCCCTGGCCGCCGGAACAGGGGGTCTGGACCCCATTGGCTCCGTTCTGGGTGCAGGAATGGGGGTCTGGACCCATTTGGCTCTGTTCTGGACGCTCAAAACCTTGGGTCTGGACCCCTTTGGCTCTTTTCTTGCTGCTGGAACGGGGGTCTGGACCCCTTTGGCTTTGTTCTCTGGCTTTCGGAATGGGGGTCTGGACACATTTTGGCTCTGTTTCTGGATGCCAGAACAGGCTCTGGACCCCTTTGGCTCTGTTCTGCTGGCCGCCGGAACGTGGGTCTGGACCTATTTGGCTCTGTTCTGGCCGCCGGACGTGGGTCTGGACCTATTTGGCTCTTTTCTGGCTGCCGGAATGGGGTCTGGATGCTTTTGGCTCGTTCTGGCGGCCGGAACGGGGGTCTGGATGCTTTTGGCTCTGTTCTGGCCACCGGAACAGGGTCTGGATGCTTTGGCACTGTTTATGGCTGCCGGAACGGGGGTCTGGATGCTTTTGGCTCTGTTATGGCTGCCGGTACGGTGGGGTCGTGATCCCTTTGGCTTTGTTCGGCTGCTGGAACAGGGATCTGGACCCCTGGCTCTGTTTCTGTTCTGGCTTCCGGAGCGGTGGCCTGGACCCCTTTGGCTCTGTTTTAGCTGTGGGAACAAGGGTCTTGTAAGCTTTCGGCTCTGTTCTGGCCGATGGAACGGGAGTTTTGGACCCCTTTGGCTCGTTTCTGGGCACTGGAACAGGGTTTTTAACAACCCTGGGAACTTATCTGGCTGCCGGAATGGGGATCTGAACCCTGGAATTTTGTTCTGCTGGTGGCCAGAACAGGTCTGATTTCTGGGAACCCATTTCTGGCAGCTGTAACAGGGTTTTGCACCCTTAAATATGTTCTGCTGACGCTGACCGGAATGGGGTTTGCACCCTGGGAACTCTGTTTATAGTGGCTATAATATAGGGTTTGCACCATGGGACTCTGTTCTGGTGGCTAAAATGTGGATCTGCACCCTGGGAACTTTGTTCTGGTGGCTAAAATGTGGATCTGCAACCCTGGAAACTCTGTTCTGGTTGCTGGAACAGGGCTCTGGCACCTGGGAACCCTGTTCTGGCTGCTTAAATAGGGGAATGCACCCTGAGAATTCTGTTCTGGTGGCTGGAACCGGGATCTGCACCATGGGAACTCTGTTCTGCCCTTCAATGCCGGAATGGAATCGGCACCCTGAAACTGTTTTTGAAGCCGGAACTGTGTTTTTACTCTGGGAACTATGTTTTGCTTGTCAGAATGGGGGTTTGCACCCTGGGAGCTTTGTTATGGCAGCAAACTGTTTTGGAGTGATATGTGTGTGCATATATGTATGTGTGTGTAGGTTGACAATGTATGTTATATGTGTGGGAAAGGATTTATGATTGTCTGTAGCAGAGTATTTGTGTGACAGAATGAGCACTTGTGTAGCTATTTATGTGTTTATACACAGTATGTGTAAATGTTGGAAAAATATTTCAGAGTGTATTTTTGGCATGTGTTATATGTGTGTTTGGTGTCTGGGCTTTTTGGGATGTGTAACATGTAATGTGTGCGTGAGTGTATAGAGTGGGTGAACATTTGTCTGTTAGAAAAGTGTGGAAAAGTCTGAAAGCATGTGTGTAGCAGTGGGTGTGAAAAAATAGAATATATTTGTTAATGGTGTATTTAGCAACATGTTTTTTAATGCGTGTGTATATTATGTGTGTATCAGAGGAGCATGTCTGTGTAGCTATGTATGTGCGTTAATATTGTTTGTGATTTTGTAGCTGAGTGTGTGTATTAGTCTAGAATAGAGATGTCCGAACTTTGCCAAAATCGGTCCGCTTGAGGATCCGCGAATTTTCGAAAGATTCGAAAATTCGAAAATCGCGAGCGGACCCATTAAAACCCATTAAATTGAAAAATCCTCGAAAATACGAGAAATCCTCGTAATTTCGAAAATTTTCGAAAACGCGGTTGGAAAAGTTTGAAAGGCAGAAAAACGGGAAAATCCGCGATATCCGCCGTTCGCGAACGAGATAATCGCCGCGTCATCCGGGTTCGATCCGCGAACTCTGCTGTCCACTGCCTCCACGGCAAGTTGGAGAATTAGTGATGAGTGAGTGAGTGAGTGAGGGTGTTACAGGTGGAATTTCGAAACGAAACCTGCTTAACTTTTGTAAGTGAGGTGAAATGAATGAGCCTGCCAAATTTAAGCCGTCTGCCTCCACGGCAAGTTGGAGAATTAGTGATGAGTGAGTGAGTGAGTGAGTGAGGGCGTTACAGGTGGAATTTCGAAACGAAACCTGCTTAACTTTTGTAAGTAAGGTGCAATGAATAAGCCTGCCAAATTTAAGCCGTCTGCCTCCACGGCAAGTTGGAGAACTAGTGATGAGTGAGTGAGGGCGTTACAGGTGAATTTCAAAACGAAACCTGCTTAACTTTTGTAAGTAAGGTGCAATGAATGAGCCTGCCAAATTTAAGCCGTCTGCCTCCACGGCAAGTTGGAGAATTAGTGATGAGTGAGTGAGTGAGGGCGTTACAGGTGGAATTTCGAAACAAAACCTGTTTAACTTTTGTAAGTAAGGTGCAATGAATGAGCCTGCCAAATTTAAGCCGTCTGCCTCCACGGCAAGTTGGAGAATTAGTGATGAGTGAGTGAGTGAGGGCGTTACAGGTGACATTTCGAAATGAAACCTGCTTAACTTTTGTAAGTAAGGTGCAATGAATAAGCCTGCCAAATTTAAGCCATCTGCCTCCATGGCAAGTTGGAGAATTAGTGATGAGTGATGTCATCGCGCACGCTGGCGGGATGACGTCATTGCGCAGCCGCGAAGCAGTACTGGGTACTGCCGGCTCTGCACAGAGCGAGCGGCAGCCAGCAGTGAGGTGAAGATTGAAGACTGGTAAGTGAACACTGAACTGGGGGGGCTCTAGTGTGGGGGACAGTGTGACATACAGTAACCCCCAATACCTTTTCGAGTACATACGGTAAATTACTTGTAACATGGAACTTAACATGGCAATGTATGGGCCACAAAGTGAACGCAAACAGGAGCTTCTTACCTTGCTGAGATCCTGTGATGTAATACCAGACTTACAGGGTTATTCAATAAAAGTTGAAAAAGTAAAAAAAAAATTTGCCGCAACCAATCAGATGTTGGCTTTCAAATATTAAATAAAATCTGATTGGTTGAGGCAAGATTAGCACCATTTTAAACGATAAGAACTTTTATTGAATCTCCCTGTTAGTCTATTGCATTAAGGGATCACGCCAAGGTAAGATGTTCCTGTAGGTCTTATCAAATGAAAGCTCCATTGGACATTCCTGAATGGATGGAGAAGTTAATGAGGCCCTTTTCTTGTGGACTAATGTTGTAAGTGGCATTCCATTCTGTATTGGTTCTGCTTACATTGAATCTGTTTATCACTGTGTCTGCTCATGACAGTAAATGGTATATTGCATTTAATTCTACGTTTTCCGTGTGATTATAAACACGACTTCAACTTCTTCATTGCCTTGGCTGCCCCAATCGATGTTTTATGCTGATAGCAAAACATTTTTGGCACTTTTAACACCAGGTCACTTTTTTCTGATGCACCGAGAGCTGCTGCCTCCATATAACATCACTGGAGCCGATAGTGGCTCTCTGTGCATCGACCCCAATGTGTGCAGAAAAAAAGATATTCCATAGAACAATCCGTTTCCATTATGGAGTGAAGAATTTGTTCTATAAGCACAAATTAGTAGATGCATTTTATGGGGTTTATATGGAGGTTGTAGGGTGATATAGATAATCTCCCTATGTAACAATGTGTAAGTTCAGGTCTATAGTAACATCACAATAACAGAACCACCAGGTGTCAGGATGTAAATTATACCATTATTTGTATTTATAGCTCAGAGGCATTAACTAAATTAGAGCAGAGTTCCCGGGTGTGTGTCTATATTCACACTTTGTGCTCTCTATATAATGATGGTTGGATTAGTCAGTCCCTTACACTGATCTACAGATGAAGCAGAACTCTCTATCCTCTGTGACACTCTGTGCTACTGACTGCTGGGGAAACTCTCTGATAGTTTGCTTTGTCATAGGATACATCATGTTCTATAGAGGTGGAATGCTGAGAGCAACAACTGCATCTAATGCCACCAGGATGTTCCTCTATCTGATTGTCCTATATGTGAGTCCTTGTAAATCTACATCTCACATCACCAATCCTGCTTGTCGTCTGGAAATGTCACCATTTTTGACAGAATATGAATATATACAAGATGGAGATGTCATGATTGGTGCAGTGATGACAGGACGCACAGAAATATCACCGGTAGATCCACTGAATCCTATTGAGCACCAGAGGACTTTGTACTGTACAAAGTGAGTAACCTCTAATACAATTAAATTAATAATGAGAATATAAGTAAGGGGAATGAAAGGGAAAATTGCTCTCTGCTGTGTATGGGGGATGTGTAAAAACTATTACAATTCTCAGTCATTGTAGGAAGTTAAACTACAACCTAATGTGACCGTGGTAAAACCAGGTAAATAGATAAGGACAGTCTCTGTCTTAAGAAATGTAAATGTTTTGTATCTGTACAGCAATATTACCTACAGACTGCCCATTCCTTCCCTGTTCTTTGTGACATTAGGAGTCAGTTAGACTATACTAGAAGCCATTGGGTATAGACATTTATATAACTCTTTCAATGAATGACCAGGTGGAAATCTCTAGGCACATTTGCTACCTGGTCCTGAGCATTTGCCCAGCTCTGCTCTGACATTGTCAATTCAGATAGAGGCTCTGTTATCAGCACAGCCCTGATAATTACATTTAGTAATGGTTCCCCAGACAGTTGGTGTCTAAACCAGTGGAGGGCAAAATCCTGAAAAGTCTTCTAGCACAGATTTTAAAAAAAATATAAACTGTTTTGCCACTGAAAGGGTTAACACATTGATTAATAGTGGATAATGCACCCACAACTGTAAATTATAAGGATATTAGAAGTCACGAGGAGTTCCATGACCATATAAAAGTACGAGGGCGCAGGCCGAGTACCTTTAATACAGACATAGAAAAGATAATCAATGCACATTCCTAGGGCCCTTTGGTTAGAAGGCTTTTCATTCATGTGATTACAGTAATGTATACTAAAACCCCTTTGTTTATAATGTATGCCAGTGTGCAGATAATATGATATTGTATGGGGCCTAGGAATGTGCATTGATTATCTTTTCTATGTTTGTATAAATGTTTGACCAGATCAAATGTAGTTATAAATTACCCTAATTGGAGTGCTTCCACAACCCTTGTATTGTATACCTTTAATACAGGGCACGGAACTCCAAGGTGACTTCTAATATCCTTATAATTTACAGTTGTGGGTGCATTATTTATTATAACATACCCCTTTGTGGCTTCTGGTTTCCTTCTCCTCCTGGAACTGTAAGATTATAAGGCTATAATCTTACAGTTCCTCCCATAGGTTATAAGAATATTTGTGTACGATACCTTGCTTAACTTGTTAGGGGGTTAAAATATATACCGTATGTATATACAGTATTTTATCTGATGGTTTGAAAACACAATGTTATAAGGAGGGCTGCACTAATTGCAAATGGTTTGCTTTTACACTGCGATTACTTTGACTTAGCTGTGCTGTATGTGTTTCTAATGATGCCTTTGATTACTCTGTATCCTCTAAAAAAGTACAGAAAATTTTCTTTTTACACTGGTAACTAAATTCCTGTGCATTGTACTAGTAACCAGCAGAACTAAAGGTTGTATATTCAGTCAACCCAGCTATTTCCCCACAGCCCCGTTATTATGCAAATAAAGGGAGAAGAGACCTCTAGGTGATTCTAATGCTGATTATACATTTCTGGTATATTAATTAGAATTTCTCAGCTGTGAGCAATTCTGGAGACCCAGAGCCTCCAGGAAGTGCAGAGGTTCTGGGTGATATGTGGGCAGCACGGCTCATTGATTAGTTCAAATCCACCCTTGGACACATCTGCAGAGTTTGTATGTTCTCCCTGTGCTTTCGTGGGTTTACTGATAGACATACTGATAGGTTGTATGTGCCAAATAAATGTGCTTAGATTGTAAGCACTTCAGGGCCGGGTCTTATGTGAATGTATACATGAAATTGTAAAGCGCTACAGAAGATGTTGGCGCTATATAAATCCACAATAATAATATGATAATTACTTCTGTAAGATACATAAATGGAAATATCTCAAAAACAGAAGAAATAAAAAGTACATAGCAAAAGTATTCAGGTGAGCACTTTACTTGCCATTTATCTCCTAGTATACTCTTTGAAGACTACATGGGCTGTTAGAGACAGTAGGCTTAAAGCACACAGACAACACAGGGGAAGCTGTCAGCTCATGCAGCCAAAAAGGCAAGTACCAGTAGGTTAGGACCCAGTTAAAGAAAGCAACCTTGACATGATGACTGGGCTTAAATAATTTGGCCAACTTATTGAACTAATTGCTTTTATTTATCCAGGGTTTAGCAGGCTGTTTGTAGTCGCAACCTTATGGAGGTAGCCAATATGCAATTAGAATTGTCTGTGCACTAGAATTCTAGTTTTTGTATGTATTATATTTTTGGTCTCTAGTTGCAATTTTCTATATATTGTGTGTTACATTGAAGGATTGACCAAGCCTTCTGGGAAATTGTACTCCACCCAGAGTTAGGTCATGTGCTCGTTTGAGTAAAGTACTTTAAGCTAGAGAGTCAGCTTCAAGCATCCAGGCCACAAAGGAGAAGCTGTCAGCACATGTAGCCAAAAAGGCAAGTACCAGTAGGTTAGGACCCAGTTATATAAAGTACCAGTAGGATAGGACCCAGGTATATAAAGTACCAGTAGGCTTAAAATAATTTGGCCAACTTATTGAACTAATTGCTTTTATTTATCCAGGGTTTAGCAGACTGTTTGTAGTAGAACCTTATGGAGGTAGCCAATATGCAATTAGAATTGTCTGTGCACTAGAATTCTATTGTTTGTATGTACGTGGGCTGTACTGGCAACAACATAGACACATTCTTAGTTACAGAATCTACGACTACTAGAGAATTTTACAATGTTCAGACATTTTGGGGCGAAAAGCTTTCATATTAGGGTTTGAAAAAAGTTGTTAAGCTTAGTTTAATTTGTAGCACAAAACTTAAATTATAAAAAAAAGTATTGTTATCCTAATAATTATGAAAATATTATTTCCCCCAGATTTGAAATAGTCTATGCTGTGTACTTTTCAGATGTCCAATGGGCCATTAAGCAATTTAGCAAGAACCCATTGAATTTATCCAACCAGACTCTAGGATACCATATATCAGATTCCTGCGGAGATGTGCAGAAAGCTATAAGGAGCGTGTTCCAGATATTATCTGGTACCAGGGAGCCAGTGCCCAATTACTCCTGTATGGGAAATAGAAACATTGCTGGATTTATTGGCGATGTCACTTCAAAGACCACAGTACCAATAGCCCAGATTCTCAGTCTGTATGGATACTCACAGGTAATAATACTTAAGAACAGAAAACGTTTTGTTATTTCTTTTCAGCCCGAATACACCAAAGAATTAGATATAAATAGCAATGAATCTCTAAGGGTACGAACGGTTCATTTAAAAGGTAAAGGTATTAATAATCAAAAAAGGATACATTTTGAAATAGGGAAAATAACTACTGATATATGACATACGTAAAAGGTTTAATGTGCAATACTAATATACTATAAATTCTATATTGTATCACATCTAATTGTATTCTAGTAAACCAGGGATATATTATAAAACAGTACACACAATACCATTAGGAGGAAATTCAAGTTTGACTATAGAATTTCAAATGTTATTACTTCTTAACAAGATCTATTAGAAACATTAAGATTACTTCCCAAGATTATAAATTTCTTATATGCTTGGGTTAATTCTAGTGGCATTAAAGGGGAACTTTGGTGAAAAAAGAAATGAAGACATAAGCTTAGCCATCATATTACCTGTGTAACGATCCAACTCTGGTGCCTCTATCTTCAGCAGTCACTGAGAAATCCTGTTAGGACCGCCCATAATAGCCACGCCCACAAGGCTGACATCTTACAGCTTTCCCGATGCACCGCTTTACTCAGAATGCGGTGCAAGCATGCCTACACAGTAGAACAAGGAGTGAAGGTGAAGCTCTGCCTCTTTATTCAAGCAGCCAATCGCTCTGCACTGTGTAGTAAGAGCCAGTGCCAACTTTATTTACTAATGCATTTCTCTCTGTCCCTGCTGTTAACTGCTTTCTCCCCCCTCCATCCTGTTTGCTTCTATCTATGATCCGTAGGGCTCCTTCATTCACAGCTGCTAATTGTAACCCGATCTCTGCATAGACCTGCTACTACAGTTAACAGCTCTGTGTGCGTAGCAGGTCTATGCAGAGATCGGGTTACAATTAGCAGCTGTGAATGAAGGAGCCGTACAGAGGGAAATGCATTAGTAAAGAAACATAGCAGCAGAGGATAGTGGAGGAAAGAGCTGCCCCCAGCAGGGAGATAAATCTGCAGGGAGAGGCTGTGTGATTGTAACTGGCAGAGAGACTCAGAGCTCATGAAATGGCTTTTCAGGTTAGCAGTTTAGTAGCCTATTTTCCCATGGCATAGCTGATGGTACAGGAGTGTCACACCCAGATGACATCATTGGACAGGAAGCCTAGTCATGGGCATCAGAAGTGCCCATAACAAACATGTCCACTCCCAGACCCAGAAAAAAAGATGAACAAAGGGACAAAAAACAAAAGAGGTTTAATTCAAATAGTGACACCAATAGGATACTAGAGGGGTAAGTGCTCCCTTATGGACATTGATTTTTTCACCAAAGTTCCCCTTTAAATTAAGTAGACATAACTAAGATGCTCCTTGAACAGTAGATTGTTTTGTGCCTGCATATACCATTTGTGCCTGCATATACCATTTGTGCCTGCATATACCATTTGTGCCTAGGCTGGGTATGTACTGTTACAAGCATGTTTGGAGTTTATAAACCTCACGAGTTTGAGGTTTTGGGGGGTTGCAAACCAAATATAAAAACCCAATAAACCCAATGAACCAAAAAAAACAAATAGAAAAAGTTTTTTGGACATACCCTTTAACCCTTTCCCTGCCACAGATCGTATATTCACGATCTGTGCAGTGAATGCTCAAACTGCCACAGATCGTGAATATACGATCTGTGGCTTCCCCCCTCCCAAAAATTTTTCCCCCCCTGCTAGGGCCGATCGGGGGGCAGCATTCAACTGCCCCCCTCTTCTAAAAGCTTGGCCACTGAGTGACATAGAGAGAGCAGTCAGACACAGAACAAGCTGCTTTTTGATAGCCCACTGCTCAGCTAAGATGGTTGCTCCTCTACCTCCCTGAAGAACGTGAATTTAAAAGAGAATTATTAGAAAACATGTGCACATCCCTTTGCGTTCCCTCTATGGTGATTCAGTCGTATTTGGAGTTTCACAAGACAATGGATTTCCCACTGCATGTATTACATATCCATTCTTATTGTATGCGTTTTAATATTAATATGTCATGAAAGGAAAGGGTATGCAAATGCACATAAACAATGCAGCAGGTCCTCATTAGAGATGTTAGAAACAGGTAAGTTCCATTTTTGGATTTTTGAAATTTCGAAAAAATTTCAAAAATCAAAAAATGACCCATAGAAGTCAATGGGGCAGAAAAAAAAACAAAGTTCAGAGTAAAGTAATGCTATAAAAAGCATGGTAACTTACAGTAAATTCCCAGGCACCTGGGAAATGGTCAGGGAAGCACGTACAAATCACAAAACGTTGATAAAAAGGAACTTCCTTTACATGTATTCTATTTTCAAGTCTTTGCATATATACAAGGCTTCTTTCGGTAACCCTCAAAAGTAGCCTTGTACTTTCAGTAACCCTCAAAAGTAGACTTGTGCATAAAGTAGACTTGTATATTCAGTAACCCTAGAAAGTAGCCTTGTATATTCAGTAACCCTAGAAAGTAGACTTGTATATTCAGTAACCCTTGAAAGTAGACTTGCATATTCAGTAACCCCCAAAAGTAGCCTTATATATGCAGTAACCCTCGAAAGTAGCCTTGTATATTCAGTAACCCTCAAAAAAAAAGTAGCCTTGTATATTCAGTAAACCTCGAAAGTATCCTTGTATATTCAGTAACCCTTGAAAGTAGCCTTGTATATTCAGTAACCCTTGAAGTAGACTTGCATATCAGTAACCCCCAAAAGTAGCCTTATATATGCAGTAACCCTCGAAAGTAGCCTTGTATATTCAGTAACCCTCAAAAAAAAAGTAGCCTTGTATATTCAGTAAACTCGAAGTATCCTTGATATTCAGTAACCCTTGAAAGTAGCCTTGTATATTCAGTAACCTTGAAAGTAGCCTTGTATATTCAGTAACCCTAGAAAGTAAACTTGTATATTCAGTAACCCTTGAAAGTAGCCTTGTATATTTTAGTAACCCTCAAAAGTAGCCTTGTATATTCAGTAACCCGCAAAATTAGCCTTGTATATTCAATAAACCTTGAAAGTAGCCCTGTAAACTTCAGTAACCCTCAAAAGTAGCCTTGTATATTCAGTAACCATTGAAAGTAGTCTTGTATATTCAGTAACCCTTTAAAGTAGCCTTGTATATTCAGTAACCTTTGAAAGTAGCCTTGTATATTCAGTACCCTTTGAAAGTAGCCTGTATATTCAGTAACCCTGAAAGTAGCCTTGTAATTAGTACCTTCGAAAGTAGCCTTGTATATTCAGTAACCCTGAAACTTTCCTTGTTTTCAGTAACCCTCAAAAGTAGCCTTGTATATTCAGTAACCCTCGAAAGTAGCCTTATATATTCAGTAACCCTCAAAAGTAGCCTTGTATATTCAGTATAACCATGAAACCTTCCTTGTATATTCAGTAACCCTCAAAAGTAGCCTTGTATATTCAGTAACCTTCGAAAGTAGCCTTGTATATTCAGTAACCCTTGACACTTTCCTTGTATATTCAGTAACCTTCGAAAGTAGCCTTGTATATTCAGTAACCCTTGAAACTAGCCTTGTATATTCAGGCTGTCGTTCTGGGTGACGGAACGGGGGGCTGGACCCGTTTGGCTCCATTCTGGGGCGACAGAATGGGGGGTATGACCCAGTGGCGCTGTTGTGGGCCGCCGAACGGGGGTCTGAACGATTTGGCTCTGTTGGGATGCCGGAATGTGGGTCTGAACCCTTTGTCTCTGTTATGGCCGTCGGAACGAAGGTCTGGTGCTTTGGAGTCTTTTCATTTGAAAGAACGGGGGTCTGGATCCTTTGGCTCTTTTACGGCTGCCAGAATGGGTACCTGGATACTTGGCTCTTGTCCGGCTGCCGGAAAGGGGGGTTGGATGCTTTGGATCTGTTTTGCCCGCCGGAACGGGGTCTGGATGCTTTGGCTCGTTCATGGATACAGCTCTGGGTCTGGAGCTTTGCTCTGTTCGGGCCACCGGATACGGAGGGTCTGGGACCCTTTGGCTAGTCTGGACTGCTGGAACGGGGTCTGGACCCCTTTTGGCTCTTTTCTGGATGCAGAATGAGGGTCGGGACCCCTTGGCTATTTTCGGATGCGGAAATGGGGGTCTGGAACCCTTTGGCTCTTTTCCAGGCTGCCAAGAACTGGTATCTGGATCCTTGGCTCTTTCTGGTCTGCCGGAAAGGGGATCTGGTGCTTTTGGGTCTGTTATTGGCAGCCGGAACTGGGTGGGTATGGGATGCTTTTGGCTGCTGTTATGGAGTACAGAGATGGGGTCTGGATGTTTTGGATCTGTTCGGGCCACCGAAAAAGGGCGGGTCTGGACCCTCTGCTCTGTTTGGGCTGCCGGGGGGGTTGGACCCTTTTGGCTTCTTTCTGAATCAGGGAATGGGGTGACCTCTTTGCTCTTTCGGCTGCCAGAATGGGGGTATGGACCCCTTTGGCTCTTTCCGGCTGCCTGAACGGGTTTTGGATACTTTGGCATTTTTTCGGCTGCCAGAACGGGGATGATGTGCTTTGGATCTGTTCTGGCCGCCGGAACGGGGGTCTTGACCCCATTGGCTCTGTTCTGGGTGCCGGAACGGGGGCTGAAACTTTGGCTCTGGTTGGCAGTCGGAAAGGGGTCTGGGATGCTTTTTGGCTCTGTGTGGCAAACAAGACCATGAATTGGTGGGTCTGGACCCCTTTGGCTCTGTTCCGGCTCCGGAACGGGGGTCTGACGTTTGGATGTGTTCTGGATGCCGGAAAAGGGGGGTATGGATGCTTTTGGCTCTGTTTTGGAAGCCAGAACGGGGGTCTGGACCCTTTGGCTCTGTGTGGCTAATGGAACGGGGGTCTGGACCACTTTGGTGCTTTTCTGGCACCCGGAACGGGGGTCTGGCTCCCTTTGCTCTGTTCTGGCATGCAGGAACATGCGGTCTGGACCCTTTGGCTCTTTTCGGCTCCAGGAACGGGGTAGGGATGCTTTTGGGTCTGTTCTGGACGCCGGAACGGGGTTGGACCCCATTGGCTCCGTTTGCTGGCGGACAAGAATGGGGGTCTGGACATTGGCTCTGTTCTGGGGCGCCGGAACGGGGGTCTGGACCCTTGGCTCTTTTGCGGATGCCCGAAACGGGGAGGTCTGGACGATTTGGCTCTGTTCTGGCCACTGGAGACGGGGGTCTGCCCCCTTTGGTCTTTTCTGGGCCGGCCGGAACAGGTGGTCTGGACCCCAGTTGGCTTCCGTCTGGGTTTGAAAGGAATGGGGGTCTGGACCCATTTGGCTGTCTGGACGCCAACCCTGGGGTCTGGACCCACTTTGGATCTTTCTGCTGTGGAACAGGGGGGGTCTGAACCCGTTGGATTTGTTCTGGCTTAGGAATGGGGGTCCTGGACAATTTGGCTTGTCTGGATGCCGACAGGGGCTCTGGACCCTTTGGCTCTCGTTCTGCCGCCGGCACGTGGGTCTCGGACCTATTTGCTCTGTTCTGGGCCGGAACGTGGGTCTGGACTATTTGGCTCTTTCGGCGCCGGAATGGGGGCTGGAGGCTTTGGCTCGTTCTGGCGGGACGGGAAAACGGGGGGGTTCTGGATGCTTTTGGCTCGTTGGCCACCGACCGTGTTACTGGATGCTTTTGGCACGTTATGGCTGCCGGAACGGGGGTCTGATTTGGCTCTGTTATGGCTGCCGGACGGGGGGATGGATCCCTTTTGGCTTCTGTTGCTGGCTGCTGGAACAGGATCGACCCCTTCGCATCTGGTTCTGGCTTACGGAGCGGTGGGCCTGTGACCCCTTGGGCTATGTTTTTAGCTGTGGGAACAGGGTCGGTAAAGCTTTCGGCTATGTCTGGGCGTGGAAAGGAGTTTGGACCCCTTGGCTCGGTTTCTGGCCAATGGAACAGAAAAACAGGTTTTACACCCTGGAACTCTTATCGGTGCCGGAATGGGATCTGACCCTGGGTAATTTTGTTCTGGTGGCCAGAAAAGGGGTAATGATTTTATGGGAAACCATTTCTGGCAGGTGTATGTGGAAACAGGGTTTTGCACATTAAACGATGTTGGACCGGAATGGGTTTGCAACCCTGGGAACTTGTTATAGTTGCTTGAGAAATTGGTTTGCACCATGGAACTCTGTTCTGGTTGGTGGCTAACGGTTAAAATGTGGATCTGCCACCGGGGAACTTTTTCTGGTGGCTTAAAATGGGAATCGGCACCCTGGAAACTCGGTTGGTTGCTGGATGGACGGACAGGCTCTGCACCCTGGGTGAAACCTGTATAGGTCTGGCTGCTAAATATGGGGATGAACCAGAGGGGAATTCTGTTTGGTGGCTGGAACCAGGGATCTGCACCCCATGGAACCTGTTCTGCACTTCAATGGCCGGAATGGAAGTCTGCACCCTGGAAACCTGTTATGGGAAGCCGGAATGTTGGTTGTACTATGGGAAATAGTTTTGTTATGTCAGAATGGGGGTTTGCACCCTGGGAGCTGCTGTGATGGCAGAAAATGTTTGGAGTGAAGGTGTGTGCTATATGAGTATGTGGTAGGTTTACAAATGTATAAGTGTGGGAAAGATTATGATTGTTGTAGAAGGTATTGTGTGGTGTGACAGAATCAGCAATGAGCACGGTGTAGCTATTGATGTGTTTTATACAAAGGGTATGTGTAAATGTAGGAGAAAAAATATCCGCGTGTATTTGGCATGTGTTAGATGTGTGTTGGTGTCTGGGTCTTTTTGGGAATGTGTAACAATGTAAATGTGTGGTGAGTGTATCAGAGTGGAAATGGTCATGGTAGACAGTGTGGAAAAAGTCTGAAGCTGTTGTTGTAGCAGTGCTGTGTGATAGAAATATATTTGTATAAGGGTGTATTTTCGCAACATGTTTGATGCGGGTGATATATGTGGCGTATCAGAGTGAGCATGTCTGTGTAGATATGTATGTGCGTTTTTAATATTTGTTGTGATTTTGGCTGAGTAGTGTTGGTATTGAGCTAAATAGAGATGTCCGAATTTGCAAAATCTGGGTCCGATGAGATCCGGACGAATTTAGGGGGAAAAAAAAACACGTCTTCGGAATTTGCGAAAAAATCGAAAATCCGCGGAGCGGACCATTATTAAACCCATAAAATGAAAAAAATCCTCGAAAATACGAGGAAAAATCCTCGGATTCGAAAAATTTCGAAAACCGGTGGGGAAAAGGTTTGAAAGGCCGAAAAACGGGAAAATCCGCGCTATCCGCCGTTTCGCGAACTAGATAAAGTCCGCCGCGGCGTTGTCCGAGGTGGATCGCGCGAAACTGGCCATCACTAGCTAAGAATAGATTTGAGGTTGAATAACTGCATAATCCCATCCCAGTCCAAACCCATCTAGCAATATCCTCATTCCTCATTTCTGCCTAAAACTGTTGATTCAGAGGAAGGCAAAGAAGAAAGAGAGAAAAAAACACCAGAATTTTCTGTTCTGACTCCAAGTGACAATTGAAAGGACTCCCTGGCTTAACTCTACTTATCTATCAATACCAGTACCCCTGCAACATTCCTTGTTTGCAGAAAGAAGATAACTCATCCAGCTGTTTTTTTCTCGAAAAAACCTGCCAGCTACCTGTCAAATGGAAAACAGTCTCCATAGTTTTACATTCTCAACAGTTGACAAATCTTTTCCGAACTGGAGACTCAAACTTAATTTCTCCACGTCTTAAGGGATGATTGGTGTGTCCTCTGTCATTGCTTATGGTTGAGCAATGCCCAGGTAGTTTATGTTTGTGTTAAGCATGTCTACACAGTAATCAGATCCCCACAAAGCCCCTTTATATACCAGCGTACAAATGTAACCTTTTTCCAGCTCTCTTCAGTATAAAGCTCCCACAATACCCTTATTAATTAGTTGCCCTTCTACTGAACCCTTTCAAAGATGTCCTTGTGTACACAGGATCTCAAAATTGTACTGCATATTCCAAATGAGCCCTACCCAATGCTTTGTTTAAGAGGGGAGAGTAACATTTTCTCACGTAAATTCGATACCTCTCTATAAAAACGAGAAATATCTTACTGGCTCGGTGGCTTGTTGCGGGCCTGGCACTGCGTGACAGGCCGCATCACTTTACATTTATTCAACTCCATTGCTTTCCTCAGCCCAATGGACAAATCTATCGTAGAATCCCACCTGTAACCATTGCATATCCTTAAAGTTTTTAATGTCCGCAAAGTGTTTTTCTGTCGTTGGCAAACACAGAATCCTGTCGCTGGTACAATACCCACAGTCTATATTGATGAAGCCCTGTACACAACAACTCTCTGGTCCTATCATAACCAAACTTTCTATTTGTACAAATGGCCAAAAAAAAACCCCCCAGCCCGAAAACAGACCTTAGGCTTTATGATGTTAGTCGCATGGGACGGCATCAAAATCCAAAAGAGCGTATACACTATTCTATGCTAAGAGTGAATTGCATTATAGTTGGGATGTGTTCTGAGAAGGTTCTTCGCACTGCGTATGCGGGGTATTAAAGCAGTGCGTGGCCCCCAGTGTTTGTGTTCATTACAGGTGCTTGTGTGTATCCGGTAGCAATTGGTATATGTTTGTACATAAAGTTTGGGAGATATGTAGCCGAATGTGTGGTGTTTAAGCACCATAGTGCTTATTAAGGCTTCTATGTATGTATGTATGTATGTATGTCAATTGTGTTTATGTGTCAGTGTTCTTTCTGTGTGGTGTGTATCAGTCAGTGAGTGTGCAGCTGTGTATCTGTGTGTTTGCCTGGGCAGCAGTAAAGGGTCTGGGGTAGCGGTATATGTCGCCGATTAGAGGGACAGGAGAGGGACAAATAAAGGACAGGCAGGTGGCCGCCTAGCGGGACGGCAGGGGGACCGACCTTGGACCGCTGGGCCGGCCGCGCTGCCCCACCGTTATGGAAAGCGTAGGGCGGCCCAGATAGAGGAACAGGCAGGGGATAGATAGAGGACAGACAGATGAACAGAAGCGGACCGGCAGCACAGAAGAAAGGGACAGATAGAGTGGGGACAGGCTGGGGACAGATAGAGGGGACAGGCAGCGGGGAGATAGAGGGGACAGGAGAGGAACTGATGGAGGGAGGAACAACGCAGGAGGACCGATAGCGGGACAGCGAAGGACAGGCAGCGGTAGGATGGATACAGGAGAAAGGCCGAAGGACATAAGAGGGCGATAGAGGGAACGTACAGGGGAACAGATAGGGACAGGGATAAGGACAGACGGGGACAAAATAGAAGGATAGACAAGAGACGACAGAAGAGGACGGGCAACAGGAGCAAAAAGATGGACTGGCAGAGGGGGCAAGATAGAGGGAAGGCAGAGGAACAGATGGAGGGAAGATGAAGGATAGACAGGCGGACAGATATAAGGGACAGGCAGAGGGCAAAAAGGAGGACAGGCAAGGGTGAGATAGAGGGACAGCGCAGAGGGACATTATAGAGGGACATACGGGGAAGATAGAGGGACAGGCAGGGGACAGACAGAGGGGGACAGCTGGGGGAAAGATAGAGGGACAGGAAGGGGGACAGGCAGGGGGACAGACGAAGCTAGGCAGGGGACAGATGGGGATACGGCAGAGGAACCAGAGGAGGGGCAGGTGTAGAAGGATAGACAGGGGCACAGATAGAAGGACAGGGGCAGAGGTTGCAAAAAGATGGGAAGGCAGGCAGGGTGCAGACATGGGGACAGGGGACAGTGAGAGGGACAAGGCAGGGGGACAGATAGAAACAAGCAGAGGAGGAAAATAGACAGACAGGTCGTGTGACAGCAGAAGGACAAACAGGGGGGCAGTTAGAGAGGGTCAGACAGAGGGACAAGCAGGTGGACAGAGAGAGGGACAGGCAGCGGGACAAGAAGAGAGATAGACAGATAAAGGGACAGAGAGGCGGTATGGCAGGGAGACGGGGGGACAGATAGAGGACAGGAAGGGAGACAGGCTAGAGGGCAGGACAAGGGACAGATAGAAGAGAGACAGAGGAGGAAAATAGACAGACAGGTAGGGGGAAGGCTCAAGAAGACAGAGGACAAAACAGGGGGGGCGGAGGCCCGGGGCAGGCAGGTGGACAAACAGATGGAACAGGCAGGAAGACAGGGTGGAGAGGAGAAAGGCAGGGGGACAGACAGGAAGGACAGACGGGGAGGGTGAACAGATGTAGAGGGCACAGGCAGGGTACAGATAGAGGGAAGTACAGTTAGTAGAGATCAGGGACAGGCAAAGACAGGAGCAGAGAAAGAAGATGGACTGGTAGGGTGACCAGATAGAGGGACGCAGGAAGGACAGGCAGTCAGAAGACATGGAAGAGGCAGGCAGAGGAGGCAAAAAGATGAACAGAACATAGGGACGCAGGGGAGGACAGTAGAGGAACAGCCACAGAAGGAACAGACGGGGGTGAACTGATAGAGGGAAGGCAGGAGTACAGATAGAGGGACAGGCAGGGGGACAGATAGAGGGACAGATAGAGGGACAGGCAGGGAGGAGACAGATAGAAGGACAGGCAGGGGGACAGAGAGGACGACAGAGGCAGAGGAGAAAATAGACAGACAGGACAGAAGGACAAACAGGGGGGCAGATAGCAGGGGACAGGTAGAGGGACAGGATAGAAGGACAGACAGGGGGGACAGATAGACGGACAGGCGAGGAGAAAATAGACGACAGGTAGGGGGACAGGCAGAAGGACAAACGGGGGCAGTCGAGGGACAAAGCAGGGGGACAGACAGAGGGACAGGCAGGGGGACAGGTAGAGGGACAGGCAGGGGGAAGATAGAGGGACAGGCGGGGGACAGATGAGAGGGGGACAGGCAGAGGAACAGAGAGGGTTACAGATAGTGCACAGGCAGGGGGAAAGTTAGATGGACTGGCAGGGTGACAGATAGAGGGACAGGCAGGGGGACAGGTAGAGGGACAGATAGGAGGGACAGTTAGATAGACAGTTAAAGGGGACAGGCCAGAGGGACAGAAAGGGTTACAGATAGTGACAGGCAGGGGGAAAGATAGATGACTGGCAGGGTGACAAATAGAGGGACAGGGCGGGGGACGGATAGAGGGACAGGCAGGGGGGGACAGGTAGTAGAGGACAAGCAGAAGGAAAGACAGAAGGACAGGCAAGAAGACATGGGAGAAGGACAGGCAGGAGGAGGCAAAAGAAGAACAGCCCATGGGGACAGGCAGGGGGCACACAGGGGGAAAGGCAGGGGACAGGTTAGAGGAACAGGCAGAAGGGACAGGACAGGGGGTGAACAGATAGAGGGACAGGCAGAAGGACAGATAGAGGGACAGGCAAGAGGGACAGATAGAAGGACAGACAGATGAGAAAATAGGACAGATAGGTAGGGGGACAGGCAGAAGGACAAAACAGGGGGACAGATAGAGGGGACAGGCAGGGGGACAATTACAGGGACAGTCAAATAGACAGATAGAGGGGACAGGGCAGGGGGACAGTTGACAGGGACAGTCAAATAGACAGAGGGGACAGGCAGAGGGACAGGCAGGGGGACAGATTAGAGGGACAGGCAGAGGAACAGAGAGGGTTACAGATAGTGACAGGCAGGGGGAAAGATAGATGGACTGGCAGGGTGACAGATAGAGGGACAGGCAGGGTGACAGGTAGAGGGACAAGCAGAAGGAAAGACAGAAGGACAGTCAGAAGACATGGAGAAGGACAGGCAGAGGAAGCAAAAGATTAACAGCCATAGGGACAGGCAGGGGGCAGACAGGGGACAGGCAGGGGGGACAGACGGGGTGAACAGATAGAAGGACAGAGAGGGTGACAGGCAGAAGGACAGATAGAGGGACAGGACAGGGGGACAGATAGAAGGACAGGATCGACGGGAAACATAGACAGATAGGTAGGGGGACAGGCAGAAGGACAAAACAGGGGGGCAGATAGAGGGACAGGCAGGGGGACAGTAGAGGGGGACAGGCAGGTGGACAGACAGAGAGAAAGGCAGGGGGACAGGACAGAGGGACAGGCAGGTGGCAGGTAGAGGGGACAGGCAGGGGGACCGTTACAGGGACAGCAGATAGACAGATAGGGACAGGCAGGGGGACAGATAAAGGGACAGACGGGGACAGCTAGAAGGGACAGGCAAGGGGACAGATAGAACACAGGCAGAGGAGAAAATAGACAGACAGGAGGGGGACAGCAGAAGGACAACAGGGGACAGATAGAGGGACAGGGCAGGGGGACAGATAGAGGGACAGGCAGGGGGACAGATGAGGGACAGGACAGAGGGATAGAGAGAGGGACAGACGGGGACAGGTAGAGAGACAGGCAGGGGGACAGATACAGGGACAGACAGGGAGGACAGATGGGGACAGGCAAGGGGACAGATAGAAGGACAGGCAGATGAGGAAATAGACAGACAGGTAGGGGGACAGGCAGAAGGACAAACGGGGGCAGATAGAGGGACAGGCAAGGGGACAGGACAGATAGACAGAGAGAGGGACAGGGCAGAGGGACAGAAGGGGTGACAGATAGTGGGAACAGGCAAGGGGACAGATAGAAGGAATGGCAGAGAAGAAATAGACAGACAGGCAGGGGGAAGGCAGAGAAGGACAAACGGGGGCAGATAGAGGGACAGGCAGGTGGACAGACAGAGGGACAGGCAGGTGGACAGACAGAGAGACAGGCAAGGGGACAGGTGAGGGACAGGAGGGGGACAGTTACCAGGGACAGTCAGATAGACAGATAGAGGGGACAGGAGAGGGACAGGACAGGGGGACAGGCAGCGACAGCAGGGGGTGAAACGATAGAGGGACAGGCAGGGGGACAGTTAGATAGAACAGATAAAAGGACAGGCAGAGGGACAGAAAGGGTTACAGATAGTGACAGGCAGGGGGAAAGATAGATGGACAGGCAGAAGAAAAGGACAGAAGGACAATCAAGAAGACATGGAGCAAAAAAGGACAGGCAGAGGAGGCAAAAGATGAACAGCCATAGGGACAGGCAGGGGGCAGACAGGGGACAGGCAGAAGGACAGACAGGGGTAGTGAACAGAGAGGGTGACAGGCAGGGGTCAGATAGAGGGACAGGCAGGGGGACAGATAGAGGGACAGGCAGAGGAGAAAATAGACAGACAGGTAGGGGGACAGGCAGAAGGACAAACAGGTGGACAGACAGAGGGACAGAGAGAGGGACAGACAGGGGGACAGGTAGAGAGACAGGCAGGGGGACAGGCAGGGGGACAGATAGATGGACTGGCAGGGGGACAGATAGAGGGATAGGCAGGGGGACAGACAGGGTGACAGATAGAGGGACAAGCAAGGGGACAAATAGAAGGACAGGCAGAAGAGAAAATAGACAGACAGGTAGGGGAACAGGCAGGGGGACAGACAGAGGGACAGGCAGGTGGACAGACAGAGGGACAGGCAGGGGGACAGATAAAGGGACAGACAGGGGGACAGGTAGAGGGAGAGGCAGAGGGACAAAGAGGGTGACAGATAGTGACAGGTGGTGGACAGATAGAGAGACAGGCAGGGGGACAGGTAGAGGGACAAGCAGAAGGACAGACGGGACAGATAGAAGGACAGGCAAGAAGACATAGAGAAGGACAGGCGGAGGAGGCAAAAGATGAACAGGCATAGGGACAGGCAGGGGGACACAGGGGGAGAGGCAGGGGGACAGAGAGGGTGACATATAGAGGGAAAGGCAGGGGGACAGATAGAGAAACAAGCAGAGTGACAATGAGACAGCCAGAGTGAGATAAAAGTAGGTAGGTTTCCCAGCACCCCCCCCCCAGCTCAGTGTCCCCACTCACTTAAGTTTCAGCTGCTGATGCCGATGTGCAGAAAGTCCTCTCTGCTGTAGTGCACACACATTTCTTCCTTCTGCATTCCGACTTTTCCACATTGAGCCGTAATGCATCTGCCACTGTGTTCCGGCTTTTACCAGCGGTCCGGACAGTAACCGGAGTTTACATAAAAGTCGGAATATGGCTGTAATCACCGAAACCACTGTTAGTAAGACCTCCTTCTCGCTGGGGGCAGTGGACTTTTTGTGGTTCCGGTCCGGTTCCAGTTCCGACTTTTATTTTTACCGTTTTTTCCTGTTGTATCTATTTGGGGTTCAAGTGTAGTGTTGTAGTCTCTGCAGATTAATATATTGTAATATGGGGTATGTTTAATTGTTTTGACATTTAATTTGAGATTTGTTAGGTGAATATATATTTGCTATTGTATATTGCTTATTGTTTATTGTGCATTTTATTATAATTTATCGTCCATATTTGTCTATTGTTGTATTTATTTCTTTGTATGCGATATTGTTGTTGATAGCTATTGCTACACTTCTTTTTTTGTTGTTGAGAAGGATTGCCTTATATAGATCGTTGTGAATTTTTTGTGATATAATAATTGTTCTGTTTTGGGGGTCAGGTGTGTTTGCTGTAGACAAAGGATGTCTATTGTGTTTAATAGTACTTCTTTCCACATTGTAAATCTTTTAAATGGGGAGTTTACATCCCTTACATCGTAGGTTGGTATCTTTAGCACCATGTATGTTTTTATTGTTTGGATTTTTTTTTCTTTTGTTGTTCATTTTTGTTTGTTTTATGTTCAGGTTTTGTTTGTGTTGGCTTGATTTTTGTTAAGTGGTACTTTTTCTTTTTCTTCGTAGGTATTTTTTTAGTTTTTTTGTGGTTTCGTTCTTAATTCTGCCTTTTGTGCTGCTTTTATGTTATTTGTTGCGCAAAGGTTTAACTTTAACTTTAATTTTAATTTATGTATGTACATAGTGAACAGTTTAACCCTTTAACTGCCACAGATCGTATATTCACGATCTGTGCAGTGAATGCACAAACTGCCACAGATCGTGAATATATAATCTGTGGCTGTAGCTTTGAAAAAAAGCATTCAACTGCCCCCCTAGCCCCCTCGATCCGAGTCCAAATCTGAGGGGGGGTTGGAAGTTATGGTACCTTTTTGCCGTGAGGGAGGAAGCCGGTCCCACGTGGAGTTCTTCTGATTCCGGAAAGGGAGACCCCGGTGACGTCACGGAGCTTCCTCCTTCACCAGGGTCTTCCCTAGAAGTGGTAGGAGGCTACTCCTAGTGGTCTAGTGGAGGTTCTGCACTGCGATCTCCATTCAGATCACAGTGCAGTACCTGGTATAGTAAAGCTGTCAGTGTGACAGCTTTTACTATATTTTTTGTTAATGGAACTCAAAGTTCCATTCACAAATAGGATTTTTTCTAAGTCTTTGCTACTTAGAGAAGACTTAGAAAAAAAATGGGGACAGAGATCAAAATTTGGTGATCACTTCTGATCACCAATTTATTGATCTTTGCCAATGAATGAAAAATCACTTCCTGGAAAATGATTTCCGGGAAGTTATTTTTCCGATCGGATTTCGGATTAGAAAACGGGCATTTATGCCTGTATTCCAAGTTTGTTATCATTCCCTAAGATGATCTGATGTTTATCTTTGGGAATGATCGGGGGGGGGGGGGGGGGGGGGGGGGAGGGGAAATACACACAAAAAAAATTCTTAAAATGATACACACATCTATTTTTTTTTTACCCTAAAACTATAAAATAGAAAAAAACTTTCAGGGTTATTCAATAAACGTTCTTAACGTTTAAAATGGTGCTAATTTTGCCCCAACCAATCAGATGTTAGCTTTCAAATGTTAAATAAGATCTGATTGGTTGGTGCAAAATTAGCACCATTTTAAACAATAAGAACTTTTATTGAATCTCCCTGTATGTCTTCTTCAAGCTTCCCGGTGATATCGGTAAAGTAAACGCAGATACTTATTTGTACGATTTCAAGGGAAACTAAGCCTATTTTTTATAAGAAAATTTTGCAGTGGTACCAAAAAAAGACTTTTGAATTTTTAGGATCAGTAAAGTGTGCAAAAACGTGTGTGACTCTCCGTACTAACCGGTTTTCACTAAAATACCACTAAAAGGGGGAGAGTGTGCGTGTGGGGGGTGGGTTGTGGCGTTTTTAAATTTTTTTATTGTAACTGCACTTCTACATGCGTCCCATTTGAGCTAGTTGGTGGCCTCGTCTCTGTGTGCACCCACACATATAGCATACCGTTTGATTCAGGACAGGTGGGAGATTGCTATTTAGTGGGGTTTTTTACTTGTCAAGTGGGTTTAGGTAGGATTTCAACCCTTGAATCGTCTCATTTTATTTTTCACAAAACCTTGTAAAAACACGGAGTTCTTTGGATCACTGGGTCTGGAATTCTTCATGTATGTATGAAAGCATGGCACCGTAACGTAGCTGAAGGTGTGTAGATTCCAAAAATGTATAGTTTGTGGGGGGAATTTTCATGTTTCGGGACTGTTTCCTTAGAAAAAGTGTAGGCTGTTCAAATTACAGAGCACTTTGATTTTTTTTTGTAATTACACTTGTGCATGCGTCCCATTTGAGCTAGTTGGTGGCCACGTCTCTGTGTGCACCCACACATATGTGATACCATTTGATTCAGGGCATTTGGAAGATTGATAATTGACAATTTTTTTTACATGACATGGAAATTTGCCATGATTTTTAACTTTGAATTGTATTTTTATAAATTTTTCCTGAAAATCTGGTAAGAAAGCAAAATTATACACGAAACTGCGCCCACACCATTGGTGGTATGCATAAAAGAATCACACCATTGTGTAGCTGAAGGTGTGTAGAGTCCAAGAATATATAGTTTTGGGGGGTATTTCTAATATAGAGGGGTGTTTAGTCGGACAAATCTGAAAAGTTGCTGTAATTGGGCCATTGTTCATTGGCTCACTTTGTGGCTAGTTGATTCCACGTCTGCGTGTGTAACCATACATAGGGCATACCGTTTGATTCAGGACATTTGTGAGATTGATATTTACTAACTTTTTTTTACATTCCAAGAGGTTTTGGCATGTTGTTTGATGTTTGCTTGTAAAGGTTCTCATTCATCCAGGTCATGATATATCTGTTGTATTCAATTAGATCAAATGGACTTGAAGTTTAGTTCTTGAAGACGTTTCGCTAGTCATCCGACTGGCTTTCTCAATTCAGACACCTGGGTTAAAATCCACCAGAAGGAAGTACAAGCTTTCACAGAACACATTAATGCGGTAGACCAAAACATCAAATTCACAAGGGAAGAGGTACAAAACAACAAACTGGCCTTCTTGGACTGCTTGGTAGAAGTCAGGGAGAATGGTAAACTGGAAGTGGAGGTTTACAGAAAACCAACACACACAGATCAGTATTTGATGTTTGACTCCCACCACCCTTTAGATCACAAGCTGGGTGTCATCAGAACCCTGCAACACAGAGCTGAGAACATCCCCACTAGCACAGAGGCGAAGGATAAAGAAATGAAACATCTCAGAGGAGCCCTTAAAACTTGTGAATATCCAGACTGGGCCTTTGTCAAAAGAAGTAGAAGGAAAGAAAAGAACACGAATACCAACAGTGAAGGGGAAAAGCAGGACAGGAGGAAGAACATGGTCATCCCATATGTAGCAGGGGTCTCCGAGAAATTAAGAAGAATTTAAAAAAAACACTGTATCCCTGTCTGCTTTAAACCGAACAACACACTGAGGCAGCAATTTGTACATCCGAAAGACCCAATACCCAAACACAAGAAAAGCGACATCATATAGGCAGTGCAGTGCAGTGAAGAATGCTCTGATTTGTATGTGGAGGAGACCAAACAGCAACTGCATCAACGTATGGCCCAGCACAGAAGAGCCAATTGCTCGGGTCAGGACTCAGCCGTGTACCTGCATCTTAAGGATAAAGGACATACCTTTGAAGATTGTAATGTTAACATATTGGCAAAGGAATGTGACTGGTTCAAGAGAGGTGTTAAGGAGGCCATTTATGTGAAAATAAAGAAACCGAGTCTAAATAGAGGTGGGGGGGTTCGACACCAACTGTCTGCCATGTACAATGCTGTTTTGACACCTTACTCTGGGCGTTCCTATAACACCTCTTAGCCCTATGCAATCCCGCCCTTAACACTTGGCTGTTATATTCTAATTGGAAACTGCGCCCACACCATTCATGGTATAAATTAACGGACTACAGTGTTACATAGCTGAAGGTGTGTAGATTTCAGGAATATATAGTTTGTGGGGGGTATTTCTGAGTTGGGGGGGTGTTTTGTGGAAAAACTGCAGACTGTTCAAATACAAAACTGGCTAATTTTTTTTTCTGCTACTGACATTTGGCACTGGTCACGCTCTGGGTTAGTTGGCAGCCATGTCTCTGGGTACACCCATGAATGTGGCATACCGTTTTATTTGGGAGGGGTTAGGCTTTCATATTTGAGATGCGTTTGAACTTTCCTCCACAGTTTTTAGCTGAAATTTGCATTTGATTTTGTCTCTGATTTTACAGTTGAGGAAAAAAAGGAAAATGTGAGAAAATAACTTACAATTGGACAAAGAGCTGCGCCCGGGTATCTGCATTTTGATCGAAAATAACCTCACTCATAAAATCCTGCGGGTGTGTAGTTTCTAAAAATATCTCACTTGTGGGGATATTTTAGTTAATTTGGAAGATATTCTATGTTAACTGTCAGTAGTGGTTATAAATTTCAATTTGGTGTAATATTCTTGAAGGTGCAGTTTTAGTTTGGGGGGTCTCCTGTACAGGAAAAGTGGGCTACCTACATATATCTGGTATTGTTGTACTCGGGAGTATCAGAGCTTTTAGAAACAGTAAGATTTTTGTGTGTAACCTTAAGATAAATATAAGTAAAAATGGGAAAAATCCATGAAAATTTGCAATTTTTTTACATTTTTTTTACCCATAATTCCAGTAAAATTTCCAGAACAGTTACAAAATTCTGTTACCATGTTAAAGTAGACTTTGTGCTGAAAAAAACAATGTATAATATTCCTGATTTACTGCAAGGTTTCCTACCGTAAAATTAGTCTAAAGCGATTAAGGGCAAAATCCTGAAAATTCTCCTGGCACTGAAAGGGTTAAATTCTTGTCTGGTAGTTGTTTTGATTAGTTCTGTCTGTGGTTACTGTTAATATAAGTTGGCGGTTTAGAAATGGCTTGTCCTTGCATTTTTATTTCTGTTTTGTGTTGGTGGCGATAGTTTCCGGTTTAGTTTTATAGTTGGGACTTATGATGGGGGGAAGCCCAGCTGTCAGTGAGCCTGTTATTGTGCCTTGTGTGTGTTGTTTAATTTGATAAACCACTGTGTATTATGAATATTTTGCAATATACTGTTTAGTTACTTTTCGTTCACATCTTTTTCTCCTTAGGTATATTTTTTATCTGCATTTACGCATTGCAACAAGATTTACACCAGACACTTTCCATATATATTCATTTGTTTGTTTTATGAGTATGTTAATCTGTTTATTTGGTATATTTCTCCTTTTTTTCTCTCTTTTTCTCCCTTAACCTTTTCAGTGCCAGACAGTTTTGCAAGTTGTCTACCCTTTTTTGCCAGAAGAATTTTCAGGATTTTGCACTCATATGGTTTAAACTAATTTTACAGTAGGAAACCCCCCAGTAAATTAGGAATATTATACATTGTTTTTTTCAGCACAAAGTGTACTTTAGCATGGTATCAAATTTTTTTAACTTTTCTGGAGATTTAATTGGAATTATGGGTAAAATATGTAAAAAAATTTAAAAATTAGCAATTTTTCACAGATGTTTCCCGTTTTTACTTACAGTTATCTTAAGGTTACGCACAAAAATCTTACTGTTTCTAAAAGCTCTGATACTCCCGAGTACAACGATACCAGATATATGTAGGTACCCGACTTTTCCTGTACAGGAGACCCCCCCAAACTAAAACTGCACCTTCAAGAATATTACACCAAATTAAAATGTATAACCACTACTGACAGTTAACATAGAAAATCTACCAAATTAACTATTACAAGGCACATTAAGGCAAGCAAAGGTTCTCCCCAAATTTACTTATAAACTATTTATTTCTTTTTTCCTCACTGCTTGATAGGAAATAAACCTAAAAAAGATAACTTTTGAAAAAACAATTGTAAAAAGTTAAATATCTTTTCTGTGTCTGAGAGACAATTATCCTATGTAAATATATAACAAATATAAAAGTGCTAGTGCCTTACTTACAAAAGTTAAGCAGGTTTCATTTCGAAATTCCACCTGTAACGCCCTCACTCACTCACTCATCACTAATTCTCCAACTTGCCCGTGGAGCAGACGGCTTAAATTTGGCAGGCTCTTCATTGCACCTTACTTACAAAAGTTAAGCAGGTTTTCGTTTTTCGAAATCCACCTTACCCCCTACGCCTCACTCACTCACTCACCTAATTCTCCAACTTGCCGTGGAGGCAGACGGCTTAAATTTGGCAGGCTATTCATTGCACCTTACTTACAAAGTTAAGCAGTTTTTTCGAAATTCCACCTTAACGCCCTCACTCACTCACTTCATCAATCACTAATTCTCCAACTTGCCGTGGAGGCAGACGGCTTAATTTTGGCAGGCTATTCATTGCACCTTACTTACAAAAGTTAAGCAGGTTTCGTTTCGAAATTCCACCTGTAACGCCCTCACTCACTCACTCACTCATCTCTCCAACTTGCCGTGGAGGCAGACGGCTTAAATTTGGCAGGCTCATTCATTGCACCTTACTTCAACAGTTAAGCAGGTTTCGTTTCGAAATTCCACCTGTAACGCCCTCACTCACTCACTCACTCACTCTCATAATTCTCCAACTTGCCGTGGAGGCAGACGGCTTAAATTTGGCAGGCTCATTCATTTCACCTACTTACAAAAGTGAAGCAGGTTTTCGTTTCGAAATTCCACCTGTAACGCCCTCACTCACTCATCACTAATTCTCCAACTTGCCGTGGAGGCAGACGGCTTAAATTTGGCAGGCTCATTCATTGCACCTTACTTACAAAAGTTAAGCAGGTTTCGTTTCGAAATTCCACTTGTAGCGGTGAGTATCTGACATTGCACAGACCAAATTTTGTATGCATATACTCCTTTACCAGTAAAAGGTTAACAAAATATTTTTTTTAGGGTGGGGGTGAATGGGGGGGGATAGAATTTTGAACTCCTGCACACTAACGGCTGGACCGATTTTTACCAAAATTTCAGGGTGTGTGCGGGGACTGGCTGAGGTGTAAGGGGAAGGGTTTGGAGGGTGGACAGAGAGGAATACTGGGGGGTATTGGGGGCGGATGGCAGCTCATTCATGGCACCTTACTTACAAAAGTTAAGCAGGTTTCGTTTCGAAATTCCACCTGTAATGGCGAGTATCTCACATTGCACAGACTTATGGTTACCTAGCTTACAAGCTATACAAATCTATATGGTTGGTCCGATTTCAACCAAATTTTGTATGCATATACTCCTTTACCAGTAAAAGGTTAACAAAATTTTTTTTTTAGGGTGGGGGTGAATGGGGGAAATAGAATTTTGAACTCCTGCACACTAACGGCTGGACCGATTTTTACCAAAATTTCAGGGTGTGTGCGGGGACTGGCTGAGAACCAACATTGCAGAAAGCCACCAACCAACTCCGTTGCAATTAGCATAGTCTCCACTGTCACATCCCCGATTACATGCTGTCCCAGCATCAACATTGCCAGAAGAGAACGCTCATCCGAACACCCAAGAGCATCCATTACAATTAACAGCGAAACATAACAGATTTTTCTGTGGTTGTTATTATAATTACAGCAATCTTGATACATTATTGCTTTCTTACTAAAAAGGTTATTTCAATACATCTCCGCTGCGAAGCGCGGGTATTTTGCTAGTGTTTTATAAATAGCATTGCCCACAAAATCTAAGAAAAAAAGGAGCAATGTCTCACTCCCAGGTTGCCCAGAAAAAGGGGCCGAAACCTGCAAAGTTTCTTCATTAATGTCTTGTGGCTAAAGCATGTGTGTAGAACTGATGGAATATTAGCATGCAATAAAGCCTAATGGTAGAGTCATGCATCTGACTTGCAGACATCAGTTAAATCTCATCGAGATTCATTCATGGTTTTATGGGGTAGAACTTGGGAGCACAAAATAACAGGCAGCTATATAGTAACAATGATACCTTCCTCCCTGTGACCAATTTAAAAATAAAATTTACATAAAATGACCTGGATACCATGAATCCAACTCTATAGTTGGTTCCAAAACTAATTATGTTGACTACAATGTAAAATGAGGCTTTTAAAAGGTTTGAACAGTAACTAAAGGTTTGATATTAACTAAAATGTGGCACAGCATTTTGTTGGGTGGACCATTTAATTTACTTTGACAATCTGGGGAGCAGGAATAGATTTTACAATCAGTAACCTTCTGTAACCCCGAGCGGGATAAGCTGCTGCTTGGGTAAGCTTCTCTGTATTTGTAAAGATCATTACCCTAAATGGGGCATACATTACAAACCTCTAGTCCTGCAACGTTAGGACAACTGCCTTCCCTTATTATTCAAAACAAATGGGTCAGGGTTGGGAACCTTTGAAGGTAAAACTTGGTCTAAAAAAACTTGAAGGTAAAACTGTTGGTCTAATTTATATAATATATTGCAAGTTTATGGCCAGCATAAGGCTGCTACAGCTGAGCTGGTAATAAACATCAAGCATGAGCTACATTATTGCCCTTAAGGGTTCTGTCTTGCATAAGAAACACTTTTGTTTTTTTCTGGGAGATTCCTACTCATCTGCTAACATAAGCACTGTAGTCTAATTTATAGGGAATAACCAATAGGAAACTAGGTGTTGACAGGGAAAAAACTATCCAAGACAAGACAGCAGTCATGGCAAAACTTGTTCAAAATCTTTAAAGGGCATAATATAAAAGCTATAAGATATGTAATGCTTTAAACTGATAACCAAATGTATTCCACTTTAGCTTAACTAAACAGTATCTCAATTTACCTGTGATAACTCTGGTTGGGAAAGTCCTGGCTGGCTCATCTGTGATGGTTGACTCATGGAAATGTAACCCTGAGTTAGTGGACCTTGAGAAAATGGCTGTGAGACAACATCCTGACTGGCCTGGCTGTTTGGCATATTTCCTTGGCTCATGCCTTGAAGTCCAATACCTCTTGGTTTCTGGCGCCCTCCTCGAGGGGCCTTTCCTTTAGGCATGCCACGTCCTAAGGAGAGGGTTTAAAAAATATATAAGACCTCTAAAAATACAGCATATGCCAAATATAAGAACTCATAAAATGCATTAAAAAAAAAAAGTCATCTATACTATGAAAAAGGGATTCTTTAATAAGGGTTTTACCTCAAGTACAAGCCATTGGGAAGTAGTATTCTCCCAATTTTTTTTCGGTGCAGAGCATTAGGCATTAAAATATAGCCCTTAGCACCCCTCTTCATACCTGCCTTCATTCTACTGCATGCACAGTAATGAAAAGCAGCAGTGCACTCAGACGGGAAGATTTGAACAAAATATGAAGGAGACTCAGAGATGCAGTAATTAACTGCAAAAATTCCTTATTTATTTTAGTGCAACAATGGGAGGAATATTCACTTTTAACTCCCACTGGCTTATGGCAAGTTAAAACACTTCAATGATCTAATCTAATTATCTAAAGCATCTTTCGCTTTAGAAAAAATAAGCAAAATCACATATATGCTTCAGCACAAGTAAATCATCTTTAAAATACCAGCTCAAACTCTAAACAAAATTAAACAAAAATTACCTGTAGCAGGTCCATTTGGTTGTCCAAAATAGCCAGGTGGTGGCATGGGGGGCATAACTAGATTGAATGGTATTGGAATGTTCATTGGAGTAACATGGCTGGGTCCAGAGCCAATCATTCCAATTTGATCGTGGGTTTGAAAATACATGTTTGAGGGACGACCTGGAAGCACAGGGGGGGGGGGGGGGGGTTTAGTTCATAAACAAGACAATTTTGTGTGGGGCCAGACAGGCAATATACATGAATTTAGGACTAAACTCCTATAAGTAAAAAATCAAATATTAATCACTACCCTGCAGCACAACATAGACAAAGGAGGCCAACACAGACTTCTATCTGTGATATCACTAAGCCACTCAGGAAGTACTTTATAATTGTAATATATTAGTCTGAAAAGAAGAATGGGCATCTTTAACATATGAAATACTGGATGGTGTGTGTCCATCTTTAAAAGGAACCCATGTATCACAGAATCCGCATTTAAATGTTGGTTTATTAGTAATATACAACACTCCTCAGTTATTCATGCTGCAGACCTTTGGTGACACCCAAGCTCCTTTTAACAGTGGTATCATTTAAAAATGAGTTCCAGGACACATTTGCTAAAGTTGTCATGGAGGCATTCCTTAGGAATATTTCCCCAGTTTATAAGAATGGCACTGGTTTGAAAATTTGGTGAGGTACAGCTTGATAGCTAGAAAATGAGGCCCTATAGCAAAATTTTGGGTGTGTCTCTTTCTCCAACAGATAATTAAAAAAAAAAAAAAAAAAACCAAACCAATCTTAATGACCCCACTATGAGTTTTCTAGACCCCCCCCTCACACAAGAAGTGTAAACTGTTAAAAAGGGTCTACTAAGAAACATGAATTCTATCACCAATTTTCATTTAATTCTAGGCATTTCATAAAACATCCTGCAGAGTACCTTGTGTTCACAATAGAAAAACAGTCCCCCAGTGTGAAAATCCCTACCTTTGATCGCTGACCTCCAGATATATATTATCAGGCAACTGTCTTGCATTGTTATTTCAGCACAGAACTTCACTAAAACAGCATTCAGCTGGTCTCTGACAGGTATCAAGAAAATATTTCACATTTCGAACCTATTTCAAGATATTTTTTACTAGGAAGGCTCCATAGGAGCTGCTATGGTGTTCTCTATGCCACTGAGAAGTTGTATAGGGGTAAAAGTATTTAAAATAAAATATTCAGATTTTAGATTTATAAATAATGGTATTTAATTATAAGTCAGCTGTTCAGTCAGTAGTGCTTTATAAATACATTTTTTTTTATAAAACTAGGAAATATAAAATTAATTTTATATTTAAAAGTAATACAATGATTAATACTAAGCAGTTTGCAAACATGTTATTGATATATAAAGTAGGGTTGATCCAGGGATATTTCTAATTGCCACTTGGAGTCAGGAAGGAATTTTTTTCCCCTTAAGAAATTTGGTGGGTTTTATTTTTGCCTTCCTGTGTATCAACAGCTAGGCAGGTAATGAGGATATTGCTAAATGGGTTGGACTGGATGGACATATGTCTTTTTTCAACATTTTTTACCTTGACTGCTTCGATCATAAACAGATCCAGGAATAATTGCTTCACGAGCATCATACATAGCAGTTGTCATGAAACGGGCACCCTAAAACCAAATTAGACATTTTACACAATACATACAAGCCGTTCAATCATGCAGTAAAAATGCAGCCAAGTATTATATTAGCAACTACTATAAATACAGAATTGTGGTTAAAAAAAAAAAAAAAAAAATTTGAAATTCACTCAGCTTACATTGCAGAACATGGTTTGCAAAAAGTTTTAAATTGTAAGGAAAAAAGTTTTTTTTCCTTCTCAAACAGCTCAGTCCTGCTGTTTGTTTTTTTCCAGTGGGAAAAAAATCCAGCAATGAAACAAAGGCCGATGTACATTACATTATAGAAACAGGACAAACATTAAGACAGAGAATGGCCAATCATAGGTATACCATGAAAATTAATAAAAGTAAAACTGAAAAAAAAAAGTCAATTGGTTTGAAATTTTAGCAAATATTTTTCCCCAAGTCTGACATGCATATATAAAAAAAAGCATGCACCTGAATGCATGGTCTTAATAGGCAAACAGGCAGGCTTCTGATGGGTTTTTACGGAATAAACTCACCTCAACAGTATATTTCCTTGGGTCTAATTGTAGACCCCAGGTAAAAACAAACCTATTAGGTTATACTTCTCAACTTTAAAGGGGGATTATTATTTATATAATCAAATAGAGTGATCAATAAGGATTTGGATTACATTCCTGAGACATTATCAGGAATTGTAATGATTTATTTCTCGAAAGCATGTCTAAAATATTAAAAGTATTACTAAAAAAATCTAAAATTCCACTTGTGTGCCATCTACTGAAAGAAAATACATGCAAAAAACGAACTTTGTAAACTAATGAAAATTAGTTTACAAAGCTATTTGTTTGCCAGTCAAGTTGGGGGTAGGGCTGGTATTAATGCATATAGATCTGGTTGATCCAGGGATACTTTCCGATTGCCGTTTGGAGTCAGGAAGGAATTTTTTCCCCCCTTTTTTAGCTGGGGTTTTTTGCCTTCCTCTGGATCAACTGTTAGGTAGGGTTAAAAAAAAAAAAAAAAAAAGGGAATAGGTTGGACTTGATGGACGAATGTCTTTATTCAACCTTAATTACTATGTTACTATGTTCCCAGAGCTTGCTTATAATCAAAAAAGCTTCTTTTAAGTAAACACTTTCATGCTGTGAGCAAAAACTAGAACTCACGGGATTAATGGTGTTGACAAGTTTGCGAGGCTTGCTGAACTGCATAAGACTCTCTCTCAGATTGTTAAGTGGTCCCTCTACAAGGACTTTCTGTTCCTTGTAATAATTCAGGAGGTGATTCCATAAAGGCTGTTTTGAAAGGGCTTTGGGGTTTCCAACTATAATTACGCCGTACCTAGAAAAAAATTTCAGATGATTAAAAACATTGCTATAAAATAACATTTACAGCCATGACACAAAGGATAAATCAGCAAAAACATTTTCAGCCATGACACAAAGGATAAATCAGCAAAATATTGCCCTTACACTGACGACGTACTCACCTTCCGAAGCTCCTGCAACGCACTTCAGATGTTTGTGCGACGTTGGAAGACTTGTTACATTAAGATAAATTAGACAAGCAAATGTCTAATTTATCAGATTTCTATTCTAACTGGTGTATGGCCAACATAAAATGTAAAAACTAACAACTAAAATGTATTCCTGGAGATAAAGAGCAAAAGAAGTCAATCAAGAATACAGGGAATCATTTGACTGGCCGGATTGTGGATCATCTTCAACAGAAGAACATACTATGATTTAAACAGAATGTCAATCATCAAACCAAATCCCAATTAAAACCCCCCATAGGGGAGGATCACCGACCGATAGGTTTTCAGACCCACATAGGTCTAACAGCATGTGTAGATCTGCTTTCCGATTGCCAGCTTGTACAGCAAATGCAGAGGTAAATTTTTACTCTGTGTAAAAAGGGCATGTTTACTGTGCATGTAAGCATGCCATGTATGTATAGATTTTGTGCATGGGGTAATCACTGGCACTACAGATATCTTATCTTCAACTCCTTCGTTCACTTGCTAGTCTCTGCAGCAAATCTGTGTTGCAGCCGTCAATTAAGGGTGATTATTTTACATATAAACGTTTGTGTTGGGGGTGAACCAGATAATATTCTGGTAAAATGTAATAAATTAGGTTGCTTTTTCAATAAAAGGGTTGTAAAAATTTAACACTCGACAAAGCTGGAGCCCGCTTACCTTGCTCTAGTCAAAGCCACATTAAGACGTCGGGGATCATTTAAGAAACCAATCCCTTGATGCTCATTTGCTCTAACACAAGAAAGAATTATAAAATCCTTCTCACGCCCCTGAAAAGCATCTACGCTTGCAATTTCAACCTCCTAGAAAAAAAAAAACCACAGTAACATTATGGGTAGTCCTGATTGCTGTGAATTAAAGTATATGTCAAACTGCTTTCTAGGTTACATTATTTTTCCATCACAGTGTACTTTTCCCCCCCAGAGAAATGTTTACAGTTATTGAAATCAGGGCCAACCAAGGTGTTACATTATAGGGACACTATACGGAAAAAAATGAATTAAAGGGGACGTTTAGTGCAAATACATATGCTTTTCAGAAAAAAAGCAGTATTTTTTTTTATCACAATGACCTTAATCTGCCAATACAGCATTTTGTCTGTGTATAAATAAATGCAACCGAAATACTGATTTCCTGTTTGCAGGAACCCGAGTAGAGACTGTTATGGTCTTGCCCTTGACCCAGAGCCTGGGTTGATTCAGTTGTTCAGTAGAGATCTGAGCATCTTTGACCTATCCAACAGCCAATCCAGTAAAAATTACTGTTAGGAACATTCCGAGGAAGTGGTGCATCCTAGGAAGGACCGTTAAAACCTGAAATGTCAGCTCACTAATGTCAACAGCAGGGAACAGCAAAGGGTATGAAATCAACTGATTTTTCAAAATGGGAGAGAATATGTAAAATATCTAAGAAGGCATTACACAAACTAACAATTTAACAAATATTGATCATTTCCACTGAACTGTCCCTTTAAGTAGCAAAACTGCACACAGCATTCCAACTGTCCCCAATTCAGCTACAACAAAACTTCTTACAGAAGAATAGTTTATGAGAGCAAGGCACTTGATTGACAGCTGAAATGTCAATATTAAAGGGGAAGTTCAGTGCAAAAACATATGCTTTTCAGAAAAAAAGCAGTATTTTTCCATCCCAGGGTCCTTAACCTGCCAATTCAGCATTTTGTCTGTGTATAAATAAATGCAACCGAAATACTGACTTCCTGTTTGCAGGACCCCTACTAGAGACCGTTATGGTCTTGCCCTTGACCCAGAGCCTGGGTTGATTCAGTTGTTCAGTAGAGATCTGAGCATCTTTGACCCATCCAACAGCCAATCAGTAGAAATTACTGTTAGGAACATTCCAAGGATGTGGTGCATCCTGGGAAGGAGAAGGACCGTTAGAACTTGAAATGGTACCTCAGTTATGTCAACAGCAGGGAACAGCAAAGGGTATGAAATCAACTGATTATTCAAAATGTGAGAGAATCTGTAGAATAACTAAGTATGCATTACACAAACTAACAATTTAACAAATATTGATAATTTCCACTGAACTGTCCCTTTAAAGCATAACTATTGCCTCAATGCATTTTTTTTTTGCTTTAGAAAGAGCAAAGGTATGCAACCGTCCCCATACATTTTTTCCCTGATTTCGAGCCTCTCTGCATTCAATTAGCCATGCTGTGAAGGGGGTGTAACAATTCTGTCTGCCTCTAACTGTCACTCAGAGTTAGCATGCGAGAAAACACTACTCCACCCATCCTTGATCAGCTTGTTTATGTAGGCTGTATCCTAGCAACAGGGCATTTCAAGTTTGTTTAACTGGCAGAGGAGGAGAGAGGTTGTAACAGACATTCCCACCAGCCAATGACAAGTGTTATGTTAATCATGGCCCTGGGCCATCTAGGAGGTGGCCTTTTAGCACTCATCTTTGCTGTGCGATATCTAAGGGAGGGCAGCACGGCTGTAAATGTGAGTGATTTCAGCTGCTGGAAGTGTGGACATGTAATGGGGGTGATGTTTTTTTGATATTGTTATCCTTTAATATGATTACGGTGTATAAATACATTAATGGGCCATACAATATACTCTGAGGCACTGCTCACCAATAGAAAACCTCAGAGGAAACATTGACATCCCTTAAAAGGTAACTGTGGTCTTGAATTCTTCCAAACTAGTAAGAATTATATAAAAAGCCTTGCACCACACCTTCAAAATAAAACCTAAATCACATCTCTAGATAAAATTTGTGCAAAGCTATTGCTGGAAAGGTTCAGAAATATTACTTCCTGTTTTCAGCCATGTGACCAGCCTCAGCCTGCATTAATAGTCCCCCCTTCTCAACTGTAATTTTCCCCCCCAGGTACTTCCTGATTTTCTCAGCATTAAGTCATAACTGAGCATGCTTCGCCCCCGGGGCGGACGGGCGGGGCAGAGGTCAGATGATGTTACTCAACCTACTGGACGCAGGAAGTTTGAACATTAACCCCAATGTGATGTCTCAAAGGCTCCAGCCAATGTGACTGTCGGCTCATTTTAAAGAAATACTGCAGGCTTTCATTTAACCCTCACTTGTTTTGAGACCAAAGTTGCCCTTTAAGACTTGAAGACTAGAAGTTTACTCTTTAAATTCAAAAGGATTATTTTCAATGTGTGAACGGTAAGGCTTCCTTCACACTATATTGCGTTTTGGTGCGGTAACATCGCACATATTATAATGCAGCAAAGCATTGCACAAAACAGCAAACAGGAGCATTTGTAATGTGTTTAACACAAAACTGCATTTAAATCTGTGTTCTGTGTCAGAGGGAGGGATGATCCTTGAGCTGTAACATAATTGGCTGTCATCTTCCAGGAAGCAAAGCTGAAGCTTCTTGTGAAGTGTACTGCGTACACTAAACTGGGTGTTCCCAGATAAGGTGAATTATGCGAGCTGGCCCATAGTCCCCACTGGTTGTTTTCCTAAATTACCCTGCATCAACAGGAAAGGGAGAGGTGAGACACAGCTTTTTGCATCTTTGTGAATGTGTGCTTTTTATTGGGGCAATGTTGTCTGGAGACTTTATTCTCCTTTAAAGTACGGATCTGTCTTCCAGTAAAGGTGATGGCAGGTTAATTGGATAGTTTCTAAAAACAAGGAATGTTCCATGTTACTGGTTATTGATACATCAATTTGGAGTCGATCCAGGGATATTTCCACTTGAAGGTGGTTTTTTTTTGCCTTCCTCTGGACCAACAATTAGGCAGGAAACACAATAACTAGTATAGTATAGTATTAGCAGTTGAATAAAGACATACATCTATCTAGTCCAGGGATTCTCAAACTATGGCTCTTCAGATGTTTGAAAACTACAACAACATTCCATGGCTTCCCTCTGTAGTTGAAGAATGCTGGGAGTTGGAGAGCCATGGTATGAGGATCCCTGATCTAGTCCAAACTACTCAGCAATACCCACAATTCCTGCCCAACAGTTGATCCAGACGAAGGCAAAAAAAAACATTAATCTGAAGCTGGTAAAAACATCCAAGTGGCAATCAGAAATATCCCTGGATCAACTCCTTCTTTATGAATCCATACCAGTAACATGCAACATTCTTTATTTTTAACCCGCTTTTTCTTTTTTCAAACTATCCAAATAAACCTGTCATCATCACGTCAGTTTGTCATTTATTAAGCTATAGTTTGCCATGCACAATGTGATTCCACCAGCAGTTTGTATCTTTTTTTTTTTTTTTTATTTCTGTGAGTGTGCAAGCAATTATTGCTAATGTTACTGTGTCAGTGCAAGCTTTTAAACATTGCTCTTCTTAAATAAGGCATTTCATCACAGCCAAAGCTTGGGGGTGGGGGTAACTGGTTTTCTGAGAGGAGGCTATATCTCTCATAGGGAAAATAAGAAAATGAAGCCCCCTAGGCTTAAGGGCCCCCCTTCAGTTGATCCCCCCTGCACCCCTGAATCCTACCTCTCTGCCCCAGGAATTTTGTAAACTGTACATTTTTACAGTGGAGTTGTCTTTTAAGGTTAAGACCATTTTAGATCAAAGGCACTTTCTTGGGTAACACTAAAATACACACTGCAAAAAATAACTTTACTTACTTGGTAGAGTTTTGTATGTAATGAACCACTAAATTGCATATACTGAACCAAGTAAGACCGTTGTCCTTCATAAGGAGTGATTATCCCAATCTGATCTGGTTTGGCACCTGCCTTGAGAAGCTTTGTAGTAATTTTCTCCACATTTGCAGCTTCAGTTCTGATAGAGGGAAAGGAGAAAATATAAAGCTTTTATTCTCTTATCTCTCAATAGCTCCTTAGTATCTTTCTTGTGTTTCTTAGGCTAGGTGCACATGGCTAAATGTTTTGGCTCAGCCAACCATCTACTACTATCAACTGGCCCAAAATATCACCAGCCAAGAAAAAGTAGGGTTTTTTTTTTTTTGCAATCCAGCCACCCAAAAAGGTCTTACAATGTTCGGTAGGTAAAATTTTACATTTTGTGGGCCAGAAAGACGCCACAGGATACAACACTGTCTGCCCGAGTGTTATATTGCCAATTATATAATAACATGAGACAGGAAAATTGTCATGAAAAGGAAAAATGCATTACTCATTTGTCATGTCTAAAATTAAGCTAATACAGTGTACAATACATGCGTTACTTGAGACATACATATCCAGGGGACCACAGCTTGACACAAAAGGTGCTTTAATACACTCCCCCCAAGCCAGTTTCTGATTTACCAATGCTGGAAAATGTGGTACAGGATACGCACAGTATTATGGTTATGCAGAAAATGTATTTTTGCATACTGCTAAATTGATTACCTGTTTAAATATGAGGTGCCTGAACTGGCAATTTCTTCCTGTCCTTGGGTCACATAAAAGAACATTGGTTTATCCGGCTGTGGCCACTGGAAGTCAAAACCTTTCTTTACACGGTCCGCTAGAGATTAATATAACAATGTAGGATATTTACTCAGAAAGCAATAGACTAGTAATATTCATCAGCTGACCTAAATATAGACACATTTATTAAATTCACATAATATTTTATTAAATTATAGAATAGTCTCCTGCTCAACCTACATATGCAGGGAGATTCAATAAAAGTTCTTTAACTTTTAATTTTTTAATTTTGCCCCAACCAATCAGATGCTAGCTTTTAAAATGTTAAATAGGATCTGATTGGTTGGGGCAAAATTAGCACCAGTCTCTCAACTTTTATTGAATCTCCCAGATTGTGTGCAATGCACCACCAAGCACTGCAGTCACAATAGGAAAACAGTGTTAATCAGTGTTAATCATTATTTTTACATACCGTATATACTCGTGTATAAGCCGAGGTTTTTAGGTTTTAAAATAAACCTAAAAACCTTACCTCGGCTTATACTCGAGTCAAGGTCCTTCCTTACCCCGATCGATGTTGCTTAACTCCAAATCCAGCTGCCGCACGCTGGGTAAGTCCTGTGGGTTTGCCGGCTGACGTCACTACTCGCTGCCGGGCTAGTGACACCAGCTGGCAAATCCACAGGATTTACCCAGCGTGCGGCAGGTAGATAAAAGGCACTGATTTAACTGGTAAACATGACAGGGTATGAAGATAGAGGTAAAACAGGACTTCTATACAGGACTATAAGAAGAGACTATACACACCTGTATGAAGGAGCAATACATGCTTTAAGTATATGAGGGGGAAGGACAAAGCTCTGTTGGGTTCCAGTGCTACTGCCTATGTGGACTGCATGGTGTTCAGGGTATTTAAGTGGTTTCTATCTGAATGAGGGGGGGTTGATGGGGAATCTCCTTACCTTTTTGGGGGCAACAGAAAATAAACACCAATGACAGTGACACAGAATTTCCTAGCACAGTTAGAATTTGGAGTTAAGCAACATTGATCGGAGTAAGGACCAACTTACTGGGGGGACTCTCCGGGGAGGGAGGGGGCTCTACTCTGCAGGTTTAAGTTGCCTTTTAACTGCAGATTTCCCATACAGATGTTTGGAAACTACAACTCCCAGCATGCTTTAGTTGCTGGGAGTTGTAGTTTTCAAACATCTATATAGGAATTTTGCTGTCAATTTAAAGGGCAACTTAAGCCTTAAACAATACTGAATCAGAAGGCAGTAGTGGTCATATTTCCTAACCTCGGCTTATACTCGAGTCAATCAATTTTTCCTACTTTTTTAGGTAAAAAGGGTACCTCGGCTTATACTCGGGTCGGCTTATACTCGGGTCGGCTTATACTCGCGTATATACGGTAGTAAATGTTGCTATAAAAAAGTTGCTGATGGAAATGAAAGAGATTTGTGGCATGCACAATGGAGCTCTACCCCATTTAATAAATCCCCCATTTATACCAGCCCTCCTTCCCTCGGCTGCTCTTCCTAACAAAAGCAGCAAAAGGGGCCGGATCAATAGGCGCGTCACCATTTGGCTGAGTTCTATGCACAAGAGCTGCAGAAGAGACTGGGAACAAGGGCTGGTAAAAAGGGCAAGAGGGTGCACTTTTTCTCATAATGGAAAGGGCACAATTACACTAAGCTAGATTAGATTATAAGCGTGGTAACGCAGTGCATATAGTATGCAATAACGCAGGGGTGTTTTCATTTTCTTCCATTTTTCATTCTATCCAAGGCGTCCTATTCTCACCAGTGTTGTGTTGAATAGAGCGGTGATAAAAAGCACAGCTGCATGCTTTTTTACATGTTGCGAAGACCACCAGACACAAACAAAAGTCAACATGACTATGGATAAATTACACAACAATGCCTTTTGCACCATTTGTGTGTGATGCTGCCATAATTACTAGCTTGTGATTAAGCAAGAAAAAACACATAGTAAGCACAAAAATTCCCACAACATTAACATGCTCTAAAACAATTTTGATAGTGAGAATTGTCTAAAAGTCTAAATAATTCAATTTGTGAAACCAGTGAAAGCTGCTTATTACCTGCAGTAACACCATTCTGGAGAGAGCCTTCATAGAATATGTTGGATGGGAAAGCACTTAATGCAGGATGCATCCGGTACTGCACCTGAAGGCGAATAGGTCGAATACCCAAAACTACGAGTCTTTCAAAAAGAGACTGAGAAAGTCCTGCTTTTGCCGCTTTCTTGCACATTACAACTGGACCAAGTTGACAATGATCACCAACAAGAATCAGCTGATTAAAGAAGAACCAGAAACAAAATAACATACTTATTTAAAAAAGGACTTAAAAAAATTAAACAGTTTAAAGTGTTAATAAGTTGGGATTTTCACATTGCATTGCTCACTTAAAGGTCCAAAAATGACCTGGGGTAAATGTACAGGAATTGCTTTCCTGAGTATTTTTGCAATTTACTTTCATTATGTTTTTACATAGTTTTGAAGATATTTAAATTTTTATGTGGGATATGTTACCAGCATTACCAGATCTCCTGCACTGAAAGCATGTGACAATCCCTCTTCCCTGTGTCCCCACCTCCTTATGGGCCCTATCCCTTGCAGTCAGCTCATTCATTGCACCTTACTTACAAAAGTTAAGCAGGTTTCGTTTAGAAATTCCACCTGTAACGGTGAGTATCTCACATTGCACTGACTTATGGTTACCTAGCTTACAAGCTATACAAATCTATAAGGTTGGTCCGATTTCAACCAAATTTTGTATGCATATACTTCTTTACCAGTAAAAGGTTAATGAATTTTTTTTTAGGGTGGGGGTGAATGGGGGGGAATAGAATTTTGAACTCCTGCACACTAACGGCTGGACCGATTTTTACCTAAATTTCAGGGTGTGTGCGGGTCTGGCTGAGGTGTAAGGGGAAGGGTTTGGAGGGTGGACAGTGAGGAATAGTGGGGGGTATTGGGGTGGACGGTGAGGGGTGGGGGGGATTATTTTCTCCACTGTCACATCCCCGATTACATGCTGTCCTAGCATCAACATTGCCAGAAGAGAACGCTCATCCGAACACCCAAGAGCATCCGTTACAATTAACAGCGAAACATAACAGATTTTTCTGTGGTTGTTATTATAATTACAGCAATCTTGATACATTATTGCTTTCTTACTAAAAAGGTTATTTCAATACATCTCCGCTGTGAAGCGCGGGTATTTTGCTAGTAAAGATATAAAATTCCAATGCCTATAAGGTACCAGGGTTATGTGATGGTGAAGAAATCATGTGATGATTAATAATAAAGTCATATCTTCACAGGGGCTCCCCTACTAAAACATTTGCTCATGGTGCCCCTGGTGGTCACCTAAAGAAAAAACTCCTTTCTGCAATTCTACTTTTTCTCCACTAGGGAGTTCAGTTCATAAGGTATAAGGGGAAGAAAAAGGGGGCGTGTGCTTTACCTTACTGTGTCTGCACCTGGGGATTGAGCAGAATGGACAGCAAGTTGTAGTTGTAACTAGTAATAGAAAGAATAGAAAGGGGACAGAAATCCACTCACACTATCTCCACACTGGTAGTGGGTGGGACTGAACACACTTCCTCATGGTTGGGGTTGAACACATGATGATGACAGACACGGTCTGGGGGCTGTCCATTTTATGAGGTACGTCGGCCCCAGGTTATAGTGTGGGAATGGAGAATGATGGGAACTGTAGTCAGGGGAGAAATTTGTTACTCTTCTGTATGCATGTGTACTGTATGTGTGGGGGAGTGTGTCTGTATCTGTGTGTGTTTCTAAACTTGTGTGTGTGTCTGTCTGTATGTGTGTATGAATCTGTGGATATCTGTATCTATGAATAGAGATGGTCGAACTATATAAAGTTCGGTCCGTTTTCGGACTTGAGAGAAAATTTGAAAGTTAGAAAGTTTGAATTCGGACCCATTCAAGTCTATGGGGAAGTGATAGTTTGAAAAGTCTGAGGGATTTACAGCTAAACTAACAATGGTAACTTACTATAAATGGCTGTGGCACCTGGGAAATGGTCTGGGGAACATGTCACTTTACTGTGTCTGTACCTGGGGATGGAGGAGGGGCTAGGGGAAACAATGCAAATGTTTGTATTATTATAATACCCTAGTAATATAATAACCATATAATACCCTATATTATAACCATATAATAACCTAGTAATATAATAACCATATAATAGCCTATCAATATAATAACCATGTAATACCCTATATTATAACCATATAATATAATAACCTTATAATACCCTAGTAATATAATTATATTATATGGTTATTATATTACTAGGTTATCATATTACTAGGTTATTATATAATTAGGGTATTATAATAATCCAAACATTTGTATAGCTGCCCCTAGCCAGGATTTGAACCCTGGACTCCCATGTCAAAGGCAGAGCCTTTAACCAGTACACTACATTATATGTTTAATATATTACTAGGTTATCATATGGTAATTATATAGTTATTATATATATCGTATGATAACCCTAATATTAACACTGGGCACAATTTAGGTATTTTTCACTTAGGGGTAAACTCACTTTGGTTGCCAGTAGTTCATACATTAATGTCTGTGTGTTATTTTGAGGGGATAGCAAAGGGACTAGGTAAAAACCGGAACAGTCGACGGAACCGGAACAGAAAATGAACAGCGCCACCTATCGTAAGACATTAAAATTACACCACTTTATTATAGCTACCGGAATAAGGTTTTACACACTTTTTGATCTGTTTTGGCCGCAGGAAGAGAGGTCTGGATTCTTTTGGCTCTGTTCTGGCTGCCGGAATGGGGGTCTGGACCCCTTTGGCTCTGTTCTGGCTGCCGGAACGGGGGTCTAGACCCCTTTGGCTCTGTTCTGGCTGCCAGAACGGGGGTCTGGACGCTTTTGGCTCTGTTCTGGGTACCGAAACGGGGGTCTGGACCCCTTTGGCTATGTTCTACGGGGATCGGGATGCTTTTGGGTCTGTTCTGGCCGCCGGAATGGGGGTCTGGACCCATTTGGCTCTGTTCTGGCCCGCCGGAACGGGGGTCTAGTCTGGACCCATTTGGCTCTGTTCTGGCCCGCCGGAACGGGGGTCTAGACACCTTTGGCTCTGTTCTGGCTGCCGTAACAGGGGTCTGGACCCCTTTGGCTCTGTTCTGGCCCGCCGGAACGGGGGTCTAGACACCTTTGGCTCTGTTCTGGCTGCCAGAACGGGGGTCTGGACGCTTTTGGCTCTGTTCTGGGTACCGGAACGGGGGTCTGGACCCCTTTGGCTATGTTCTGGCTGCCGGAACGGTGGTTGGGATGCTTTTGGCTCTTTTCTGGCTGCCGGAACGGGGGTATGGACACCTTTGGCCTGGATGCTTTTGGCTCTGTTCTGGATGCCAGACCTGGGGTCTGGATGCTTTTGGATCTGTTCTGGCTGCCGCAACGGGGATCTGGATGCTTTTGGCTCTGTTCTGGCCGCCGGAACGGGGATCTGGATGCTTTTGGCTCTGTTCTGGCCGCCGGAACGGGGGTCTGGACTGCCGGAACGGGGGTATGGACACCTTTGGCTCTTTTCCGGCTGTCGGAACGGGGGTCTGGATCCTTTTGGGTCTGTTCTGGCTGCTGGAACGGGGTCTGGATGCTTTTGGCTCTGTTCATGCTGCCGGATGGGGGTCTAGACCCCTTTGGCTCTGTTCTGGCCACCGGAACGGGGTCTGGATGCTTTTGGCTCTGTTATGGATGCCAGAGCTGGGGTCTGGATGCTTTTGGCTCTGTTCTGGCCGCCGCAACGGGGATCTGGATGCTTTTGGGTCTGTTCTGGCCACCGGAACGGGGGTCTGCATGCTTTTGGCTCTGTTCTGGCTGCCGGAACGGGGATCGGGATGCTTTTGGGTCTGTTCTGGCCGCCGGAATGGGG